>JARQOD010000009.1:100520964-100552218 GCA_033576555.1 Oophaga sylvatica | reverse complement strand
GGAGTGGGAGGAGTTTTTTTTTTTTTTAGTAGCTGGGGAAACCTGTTAATTCAATCACCAAAGTAACAAGGACAGTTTAGTTATGGTAAGTATGCATGTTTGATGGACCGTCACGTACAATAATCACGTAAAGCGTCCTCTATCCAACTTTTTCGCCTGAAAGCTGGGAGAACCAGAGGAGTTAATGTTATGACAAAAGCTAACTAGAGAAACCTGGGGTAAAAACCCTATAAAATTAACAACAAAATATAAAAAGAGAAGGAAAAAAAAAGTAGTTCACATACTAGGAAACTTGATGCCATTCAGTGGATTTTTGGTAAAGGTTTTGAAAAACTGAAAGAAAAAAAGAAAAGACACAGAAGACTCAGTGAGCGGGACTTATACTGTTCATAGGTGATGGACATTGTGATCAGAACTGACAGAACACGTAAAAGCAAAAGAGGCCGTTACCTGTACAGTGGGGAATCCTTGCACTCCAAATTCTCGACACTTTGGGCTATTGGACTCTTTGCCACAGTCCAACACAGAGAGATACACCGCCGGCCGCCAATCTGTGCAAAGAAGCATTGATTTAGCTACGGTTTTCATTTTAGGACTAGATAAAAAGTTTGGATGCAATTCTCAAAGTCCAATAAAAAATCCACATCTGTATTCAATGCTGGAAACCAAATAATTTGTAATGGGTTTTGTACTGTAACCCAATTGTTGTCTAAACCTGAAATAAAAAAAAAACAAATCCAGTCTGCCGGCTCTGCCATTGATTGCCTGCAACGGTCAATTGATGTACCCCATTAGAAGAGACAGTCTGCTGGTTCTCACTTCGGCAACAGGCGGGGTGTGACCGCTGCAGCCACTCAGTACCTGCTGATTTGCTACAGGGGTTACTAGATGTCCCTATAAAAAGTAAGACTGGCGATGAGGAGCAGCAGCACCAAGAAACAACGCGAGTCCAGTAGGAGACCATGTATTCTTTGTGGAAGCCTTTAGTAGAAACTGATTTCTCCCACATTCCTCTAAGATGAAGGTTCTCAAACTTTTTCTTCTGGGCCCTAATTAGGCAATACTAGTGTCTGGCAGACACCAACACTCAACATGGATGTCAAAAGAAGGACATGTGTCTATGGGATGGATAGAGCATCTCACAGGCCCTCTATAAGGACAATACCAGGCATGATGCCTCCAGAGTCCTGATGTCTCTGCTGGGACAATCCCATCATGTCCTAGGAAAACTGGACTTTCCTACCGAATCTTGGGCATTTAAGGGTATGCCACACTAAACAATATCGCTAACGGGATCGGTAAAAAACGTCACTATTTAGCGATCCCGTTAGCGATATTGTTCAGTACGGCAGCTTCCAGCGACGAGCTTCCTGCTGTGATCTCGCTCGTCGCTGGAATCGCTCCGGACCCTATTTCATCGCTGGCGCTCCCGCTGGGTAAGTATTATCGCTGTGTGGCACCTTTTCTTAGCGATTTAGCGGTACTTTTGTACCGCTAAAGTCGTTAAGAAGATCGTAACGGCGATAGCGTCGTTAACTATATCGCTAAATGTGGCCGCATTTAGCGATATAGAAACAATCCCGCTAGCGATCTCATTAGTATGCAACGCTAACTCCTTCATACACAAGTGCACTTGCTCCACTGAGCACTCCTGTGTTCTCTATGAGAAAGCTGCTGCCAGACTCTTTTAAGTGTGGCAGTACCTTTAGGAAGCAGACAGCACCTCATCAAGAGCCGAAACCCATCTAACAATAGAAGCAATGCTCTAAGGAGAAAATGGTAGAACAAACTTTCTGCCTCCAATAGAAATTGCAGTTTTTGTCATAACTTATTAAAAAGGTGAACAATTCAGGTAACACAAGAACTTTGATATATTTGTATTCCCGATTTGCATATTGAGGGGAAAAGGTTTTCCTTAAGGGGTATTTCTGTTATAAGACGTGATCACCTATCCAGTCGGACAGATATTAGGGCCATTTCTGCCGATCCGCTCACATAGGGCATAAAGAGCACCCAATCCGGCAATTGGTGGGGGTCTCAGTGCTCAGACAGAGGATAGCTTCTTGTAACCAGCATACCACTTTAATATCAATTTATCCCATAGATTCACTTCTTTGGGAGAATCACTTCTCTACATAAAAAAATAATAATACAATTTTGGACGTTTATCTGAAGAGGTTTCAGCATTTGTTTGTAGGATTCATGTGAAGTTGAGTTTTTTACATAGTATATATTACATGGGTATTGTTTTATATAGATATGTACAGTTCACACCTGGATCATAAGAGCCACAAGATCAAATGATGAGATCTTGGCAGGAGGAATTAGGCTGGATTCACACATTTGCGTTGTCGTAGGCCGAGTATGGACCTCAATGCCTGCACCGGCCCCGGAGGTCTCCTGACCTGAACTTGGGCAGCACGGTGGCTCAGTGGTTAGCACTGCAGCCTTGCAGCGCTGGAGTCCTGGGTTCAAATCCCACCAAGGACAACATCTGCAAGGAGTTTGTATGTTCTCCCCGTGTTTGCGTGGGTTTCCTCCGGGTACTCCGTTTCCTCCCACATTCCAAAAACATACAGATAGGGAATCTAGATTGTGAGCCCCTTCGGGACAGCGATGATAATGTGTGCAAACTGTAAAGCGCTGCGGAATATGTTAGCGCTATATAAAAATAAAGATTATTATTTATTTATTATTAAGTCTCACATAGGCCTATGTGGCTGTTGAGCTTGTATAAGGAAACTTGCAGCGTGTCCATAATTCGGATGTGTGAATTCAGCCCTAGCACTAATTAATTTAAATGTGGATTATCCAGAGTTGTTTTTATTGACTGTATTAGTGCTCCACCGATCTATCCTACGTACCCGATCCATTAAATATAATTTCCTCTTCAGTTGCTTCAGAGAATATCACTTTTGTCAATGTTTCATAATATCAGACAAACTATGGGCCATGAATTGGTTCTTTTGAATATTGGCCCATTTGGATGAGCCAATAATTAGCAAACGAGTGGTTCCAACAATTGTCCTGGTCAACCCGACAAATGAGCAAATTGCTTGGTCACTGCATGAGAAGATTTTTACACCAGTATAAAAATTGTTATTGCCCCCATGTAAAGAGGTCATGTGCAGCCAGGAACAATGATATTCTGTGCACACAGAACGATCGTATCAGCCAACATTCTAGGAGTTTAGAATGTTCGTCGTACTGTGTAAACGGGCCAAGGCCTTCCAAGTGAACATGATGAAGGCACATCATGAGCGGGAGGCCTGCGCCCTCCCCGTATACTACCTGCCAAAAGAGGAGAGGCAAAGACCCTCCCAAATATGCTCATCCAGGCTAGGGCTAGTGGGACCATCAAGGATGTAGAGGTTTATCACCAGCTCTTTTTGGACCAACAAGCATGTAAAGCGTGGCCTATTGCTTTTTCTCTGGGGAGGTGGCGACGACAAATCGAGTTGGGAGAAGTCAAGCAACAGAGGGGACCACAAGCCTTACATGTGCCAGCCCCTCTCCCAAAAGTGAGGCCTTTCATCAACTGGTATCTGAGCTATATATTCTGCTTACCATATATACTCGTGTATAAGCCGACCCAAGTATAAGCCAACCCCCCTAATTTTGCCACAAAAAACTGGGAAAACTTATTGACTCGCGTATAAGCCTAGGGTGGAAAATGCAGCAGCTACTGGTAAATTTTCAAAAATAAAAATAGATACCAATAAAAGTAAAATTAATTGAGCCATCAGTAGGATAAATGTTTTTGAATATCCATATTGAATCAGGAGCCCCATATAATGCTCCATACAGTTCATGATGGGCCCCATAAGATGCTGCATACAAAATACGCCCCATATAATGCAGCACAAAGGTTAATAATGGCCCCATAAGATGCTCCATAGAATAATATGCCCCAAATGGTGCTCCATAAATGTTATGGCCCCATAAAATGGTCCATAGATTATGCCCCCATAAAATGCTCCATAGATTATGCCCCATAAGATGCTCCATTTTTTTTATGCCCCATAAGATGCTCCATAGATTATGCCCCCATAAAATGCCCCATAGATGTATATGCCTCATATGATGCCCCACAGATTATGCCTCATATGATGCTCTATAGATTATGCCCCCATAAGATGCTCCATAGAATAGGCCCCATATGCTGCTGCAAATAAAAAAAAAATGACATACTCACCTCTCGTCGCTGGGGGCCAGGTGCCGGTGTCCTGAGCAGGCGGGGACACCGGCGCGCTATGGGGGCCAGGTGGCTCAGGGCCCTGGCACCAACGATATTCACCTGTCCCTGGTCCACCGCTGCGCGCTGCTCCGTCTTCCGGGTCCTCTGTCAGTGACTGTTCAGGCAGAGGGCTCGGTGCGCACTAAATAAGTCATCGCGCCCTCTGACCTGAACGTCACAGCCAGAGGACGCAGAGGATAGAGCAGCGCGCAGCGGTAGACTGGGGACAAGTGAATATCGTATATACTTACCACCTCCTGGAGCATCTCTGCAGCCCCCCTGCTTCTCCTGTGGTCTCCGGCAGCTATTACTTCCTTCAGCGGTCACATGGTACCGCTCATTAAAGTCACGAATATTTGCATATTCATGATTTTAGACCGCTGAAGGAAGAAGCCTGAGATCGTGGGAGAAGCAGGGGAGCTACAGAGACACGCCGGGGGGGGGGGAAAGAGCATAATCTGACACTCCTGCTCCCCCTCCCCCGCCGACCCCGTTATATGACTTGCGTATAAGCCAAGAGGAGGACTTTCAGCCTTAAAAAATGGGCTGAAAAATCTCGGCTTATACGCGAGTATATACGGTATATCTTTTGTCCTACCACTATCTGTATTTACATATCTGACCATTGTATATGTGTAACCATCGTGTATATAGTGTATCTCCTAGTGTGCCCTTAAGGCGATTAACTATATAATTGAACCCTGGGCTGCTCTTTTATCTCAATTCACACGTCCGTTTCTCGGTTTAACTTTCCATGCTACGGGGGCTGGTTTCTGGCCCGTTATAATCCCGTTAATGGACCGGGTTTATATCCAGCGAGGAGCTAATGGAAGTTCTACCCGGCTGGCAGCACTCGGTTTCACTAGTGCTAGTGAAAGGGGCCTGTCAGGGTTGTAAGCGAGTGTGGTGCCACATCAGTGACTGCGTAGACCGCATCCTCTCACTACCTATGCCTCTATGGGCCCATGTGGACAGAGGGTGTCTGCGTAAAACTGTACCAAGTTGACTTTACGGGTCCCCAGGGGGTGCGAAACATCACACTGGAGAAAGTGGAGAGACCGCACTATATGGTCCATCTGACGTAGTGATGTCAGGCGGGGTGGCGAGATGTGGGATCATCACATGCACTATTACTATTTACAGGGTACATGCTCTTTTTTTCCCCCGTTATTATCTTGAGGAGGGCAGATACAGGCCTTTAAAGGAACATTGCCGGCACTGAAGTCACTATACATGGTTCATTATTGCCATGGGAGGTTGTGCATGAGTGAAATTGCATTCCCTTGCTTAGCAGTATTAGGAAATCTTATAGACACTAATAAAAAGATCACAGACTAGGGAGGAGTCGCTTTAAGAATAGTGCAGAAAGTGAACTACTAGGTATTGTTGCAATAAAGGCTGAATCATATCTATATATTTCACATATATCAGCGGAGGGGTGAACCACTGAAAGTTACAACATTAGATGGAGGCGTGCGAAGATTGTAGATTTATTAGGCAGATGAAACCTGCTTCCAATCTATAGCAGTAAGAACTAGAGGTAATCACAATCATGGGCTGTCAATGCATGCACACCCAGAGGGCAGTTTATTGGGATCACCACCCCAGGAATGGATCGTTAGGTCTGAAAATGGTAAAAAAAACAACTTATCTATGCCATTAAAGGTAGGAAGTAGGGAGAGCACTTTATAGGCGCGCACACCGGAGGTCACTGGAGCGGAAACCGCCTGCGCAGAAGATCCCTGAACGCAGCACCCATAGAAGGGGAGGAAGAGGTACGTATTGTGGCGGGAGCGCAGGGCGCAGGTGCGGGGCCTCAACTGACGGTAATGGGAGGGTGGTAGTATTATAATGAAGACAGGAGGCAGGGATTTCTTCCACCACCGCACGCCCCGGAACCTGGAGAAATCATTAACAAAGACAGAATATAACATTCCTAAACTATTTCTCATCAATATGAGGCACACGGGTAGGACCAGTGTAACATTTCTATTACCTGTATGCCCATATTAATAGGTCATATACGTCCCGGGGGTGGGGTGACAGATTCCTTATAAAGGGAGGAAGTGGGGTCAGCACCTTATCGGTGGGCACACCGAAGGTCACTGGAGCAGAAACCGCCTGCGCAGAAGATCCCTGAATGCTGCACCCATAGAAGAGGAGGAAGAGGTACGTATTGTGGCGGGAGCGCAGGGCGCAGGTGCAGCGCCTCAAATGACGCTGATGGGAGGGGGTAGTATTATAATGAAGACAGGAGGCAGGGATTTCTTACAGCACCGCATGCCCCGGAACCTGGAGAAATCATTAACAAAGACAGAATATAACATTCCACAACTATTTCTCATCAATATGAGGCACACGGGTAGGACCAGTGTAACATTTCTATTACCTGTATGCCCATATTAATAGGTCATATACGTGCCGGGGATGGGGTGACAGATTCCTTATAATAGGTAAGTGAACATTCAAGAAAAGTCGAGACCTCGGACAAACAGCTGATCCTTTCCCAAACATG
This sequence comes from Oophaga sylvatica, assembly GCA_033576555.1. NCBI lineage: Eukaryota > Metazoa > Chordata > Amphibia > Anura > Dendrobatidae > Oophaga > Oophaga sylvatica. The sequence goes on along the minus strand of JARQOD010000009.1, from coordinate 100,545,466 downwards.
GCAGAAATTCAGTAATTCACAGGGTAACTGATTATAAGTCGTGATTAATATGATGAACATAATCAATAGTGCAGTCTTAATCAAAAAATGAGGATAAAATAGAGACGAAACTCCTGGAGGATATAAATAAAGCAGATTGGAGTGCGGACTTCAAAAATTAAACATGATTTTATTGATACAATAATAGGTCACATACATATTCTTATACACAAAGGTTATCGAGGAAGGAAAAGATAGGATCCACAATAGAAGCCCTGGGAATAAGGGGCTGGGTAAGAGACAGTATCACACATTAAATAAATATATAGTATTGGAAGATCATGTAAACATGTACTCTCCTAGTGCAAATGTAGTAACATTGCAACAATTATAAAGTGCTTGCGCTGAGAGGGGCTACCATTAATTACGAAGCGGTGATGTGGAAACAGGGGCATGATATAAATGTACTGCCCCTGTACCCAAGTTATAAGGGTTGCATACACTTACCCATGTTGTAAGGTGCCGGTGCACAGACCACAGAGGTCCCGGGGCCGAACCCAGACGTATGTTTCGCGTAAGCTTTTTCAGTGGGGGATCAATGATCAGATGGACAGTGCAAGTCATGAGGCTGCGTTCACATTACCGTATTTTCAGGAACAAGTCATGTCCAAACTGATAGCACTCAAACGTTATTCAACAAGACTGTCCAGATGACAGGTTTTTTATTTTCATGAATGTGCTTGAGGAAAAAGAAAATGCAGGATGCACTATTATTCCCGTGTGACTTCTACAGGTGCGCAAAAAAAAAAAAATCCCAAACAGCTCATCCACACAGCATCGGATTTTTACAGATCCATTGCAATTCTTTAACATAGGAAACTGTATTTGGTCATGTAAATTTGAATAATTGCTGATGTATAAAAATGGATGACAATACAGGTGAAAAATATGCAACTTTTTTTCTGGATAAAAATTGGACAATTTTTTATACGCTTTTGTGAACTTGGCCTGAGGGGAGAGACATTGCTATTTTGCAACTCTGTGCACTAAATCTGAGCTCCACGAAAAATCCCCTTCTATGACCATCACAGTTGTAGATAGGGCTTTTTTTTATTGTTTCCTGACAAATGCCCACATTAACAACTCAGACTGCAATGTCGCACTGACCGAAATGTCCATTAGGAAATTGGTAAAATCGCGATTTCATGATGTAACGTTAAAGGGGGTGTCCTACCGTTACAACCCCTGTATTGATCATGCCATTACTAAATGACCCAGTAAAAAGGTGTGTCTACATATGTAATATAGCGCCACCTGGTGTTCAAAACGTTTAGCAACGTGCACGTCCACATAAAGATCTGACTGCTGGTGCATATCAATGCACGGCCACACTCCGCACGGCCAGGTCTCTCCATAGTCAGCTTCTACTATTCACATCAGAAAATTCAATAGAAATGGCTATCTGCCTTACTATTCTGGAAAGGAGCACAATTGCTGCAGCAACATGTCAGGATAGCTGACAAAACTCTTTTTACATAGGGTATTCAAAGGGCCAATATTGACAGCTGCCAGAGGTGGAAGGAGGACAATTTTGTTTTGACAGCTGCCAGAGGGGGAAGGAGGACAATTTTGTTTTAGAAGCTTTGCCTCAAAGGTTTTTCTTTATTCCAAAATATTTCAAATTACTTTAAAAACAGTCTATTATATTAACAACTTCCAAGATTTTTGGTATTGCAAGGATTCATTTGCCAGCCCTTTTAATCTTGGACACATAAATTTAGCTGCAGCTGTAGGGCATGTACAGACTAACATATATGCTCTCCATCCGAGAAAGTCGGTCAGATTATGTTAATCAGACTCTGATGAGAGTAGGATCCTATTTTCTCAGAGGTGAACATTTAAAAAAAGAAAAAAAATCTCCACCTTCTCCATTATGTTAGTGCGCGCTAATTGGGATGAGTGGCCATCCGATTCTCGGAGGCAAATTGTACAAGCTGTGATTTACTTGATCTAAGGAAAAAAAAATCTGACGTGCACAGCTTCAAAACCAAGGTTGGCCGTCTGCACGAGCCCTTACAATAATAACATGCAGGGCCGTGGAGAGAAAAAAAAAAATTTCCTACATTTCACAGTTGCATAGCTTTCATGCACTGGCGGACAGACAGAAAAGGGCCCATGTGCAAGAACAATATATGGGCCCTTTGTAGCCCAAGAGCTCCTAAAATTGCAAAATTGCATCTACTTTGGAGGTAAAAATGAGCCTCCTTACCTCTTGGGCCCATGTGCGGCCGCACAGGTTGCACCAATGATATGTCTGTCCCCGAGTCCAACCTAAAATGTTGATCTAGACTAGAGGAAGGCAAAAAACCCATGAGGGAGATGCAAATTGTCCAATTTTAGAGAAAAAATCCCTTCCTGGCTCCATATAAAGAAGTAGACCAGTTCCTTAGATCAACATCACATAACAGCCAGTCCATCCAATAAACTGCCAGGGAGCCAGAGGGGGAGAGATGCTATTCTCATGGCAGCCCTGCAGCTTTATAAAGAGAACTATTTCACAGCTGAAGGGACCTTTATCCCATAATGGTACGGAATTCCCATTTGTGCCATTGTCTCGTGTATTAAATTAAACTCAGACTTCAGATTTAATAAAGCAGGGCTGTGACTCACTGTCTGACTGTGTCAACTATTTTTAATCATGGGGACGTGTACGGAGGCTGCCAGGAACTCTAGATTACTCCTTCATGCACTCTTACAGTTTACACTTGACGTTCCTTCCACTAATTCCACGCAAGATCAAATACGAGCAACGATTCTTATTTGTTTTAGGCTCAATATTTATGATAAAGGGCTTATCTAACTTTACCCAAGAAAAAAAATCTGCAAATGAAGAAGTGGAATAAAAACTAAAGAAATGATACTCTTCTTTTCCCCGGAGATCCAGCGGTGATATTCCATCAGCACTTCCAGTCTTTGATTATTAAGAGTCAGCAAACAACTGGTGAAGTGGCACAATGGTACTATTGGCATCACTGCACGGTCATATGTAGTACGACATATGATCACTGAGGCCATCGATTAGCTGCAGCGGTCATGCCCAGGCCACTTGTAAACAAACGACTGTAAGGACCGTCAAAACATTCATGCTGGATTGCAGAGGTAAAGAAATGGCGAGTATTCTTACCTTTTATTCTTTATAACATTTGTCAAATGGTGACATTTTACGACATCTTTTTTCCCATTCTTCCAGAACGACCTCTTTTAGAGCCTGGATGCTGGATGGAGAGTGAGGACAACTTGTCTATCAGAGTTCTCCATAGGTGTTCGGTTGGGTTCAGATCAGGAGACACTTGGCCACTGAATCACTTTCACCCTGTTCATCTTCAGAAATTTAACAGTGACCTTAGATGTGCGTTTTGGATCATTGTCATGTTGGATATGTGCACGTCTACCAAGGGCACGGAGTGATGGCAGCATCTTCTCTTTCAATACAGAGTATTTCATTTGTGAATTCATGATACCATTAATAAAATGTAGCTCCTTGACACCAGCAGCACTCATGCAGCCCCTCATAAGAACACTGCCACCACCATGTTTCACTGTAGGCACCATGCTTCTTTTTGTGTACGCCTCCTCACCTTCGTGACACCATACAGTTTTCAAGCCATCAGTTCCAAAAAAATGTATCTTGTTTTAATCACTCCCGAGTATAGACTCTCAATAGTCTTCATAGTCTTCAAAATGTGTCTTGGCAAATTGTAGGTGGGCTTTTTTGTGCATGTGCTTCCATCGTGGACACCATTTACTCTGTAGTGCACGTCATATTTTGGCATGGGAAACAGTCATTCCAGTTTGGCTTTCTACATTTTTTAGCTAACTGCAAAAACCTGCATGTCGATTTTTTTTTTTTTTTACTACTTAAAGACTAAGTTTTTCTTTAATTATTGATCAGCCACTGCAAAATTACAAAATATACCAGTACCTTATTTTCTTTGCAGAGGCTTCCATGCTCAAAGTGCTGTTTTAACTGCCTAGTTCTTGATTATTTTTCTTTAGAAGCTCTGAACTGATGCTCTAGCAAGAATCGGTACTCAAACATTATTTACTAACACATCCCTGTCTGAGAATGGGTGAGGGTAGCAGAGATGTTCTAACAGGTAGTGTGTTTGTAAATAGTGTTTGAGTATGGATTCTTGCTAGAGAAACAGATCAAAGCAGCTTCTAAAAGAGCATGAACTAGATAGTTAAAGCAGCCCTTTCAGAATGGTTTTGGATGCAAAAAAAGAAGCAAAATAAGGTAACGGAGTATGTTACAAAGATTCATAACTTTGCAAATGTTGGCCAATAAAACATAACACTTCAAATTTGAGTTCACGCACACTGCGGTACAAAACTGAGCCATGAGAACTTCCATAGGGCTCCATACAGTTTTTACTGTAGCTCCATAAGCCTCAGATTTCATACAGACTAAGTGTAGGGAGGTATTCTCTCCAAAAAGCACCGCTATTCCAATATGTGGCACAAAAAGATCAGTTATTTTAATGATAAAATAAAAAGAATGTAAACAGGCCACGCAATGCACTAATCCATTACTCACTTTCATGAATATATGAATGCTAAGTTTATAGGTTTCCAGTTTCCTAATACTTGGCACTGACAATGAACATTTCACAAAAAGTGCTGCAATATTTACTAACACAAGTGTCATCATTTCAAGGAACTTTGATCCTCCAATATCCGATACCCATTGCACTAAATATACAGAAATCTCGTCCCAAACTATTCATAAACAATTAATGCTCCACTGCGTCCAAAGCGTCTGTGAACATGATATTTAGTAATGCTGGTAAAGGGACAGAGCGGTGACAACTTTCGTGAAATTTCATATAATACACTCCTCAACATTGAAATTGCAACACAGAGAAGGAAAAGTTGTAGAATTCTGGAAATCACCGGATGTGCAGACATGTTATCGACATGCAAAAAAAAAGAAAAAAAAGAAAGAACATTTCCAAGACATCTTTATTTATTCAGAATGGAGTATGAGTGCCACATGCAGAAATCCTCGCACTTACACTTCTTGAATGCACTTGGGTAAATCATCAAGATCCGCTGCTGGCAGCTCCTTTTGCAAATGCCGACCAATAATGTCCAAGATGATGTCGATGGGAGATATGCCCGAAGAAGCTGCAGGTCATAGTAGTACATTTAGATCTTGAAGGCTGCTCAAGCAATATGTAGCCTGGCATTGTATTGAAAAATGGCTCCTGGGACACTTTGGATAAATAGTTCCACAGCTAAATCCAGGACCAAAGCAAAGTAATGCCAAACTGTTCGTGTACTTGGAGTGAAGATCAGAGGGGTCCGGCTACAGTACTTTCTGCCACCCCTCAACATAATTCTTGGAGAAGGACTGATTTAATTTTGCTTCATGAAGGCCTCTCAAGACCCATACTTGACAAGACTCATCACTGAAGAAGACAGACCTCCATTGCTTTCTTGGTCTTCATTGTAATATCTGTATGACGCCATACTCGATATTGAATTAAACGAGATGTTTTGGAATGCATCCTGTGATTTCCATAATTCCTGGAATTTCCTTCTTGGTGTTGCAATTTCAATATTGAGGAGTGTACAGAATGGTTAACGTGCTCTCTTCCACTTCCCGTTCTGTTTGATTTCCAATGAACTACATTTCCACAGCTGCAACTATTGCCCTTGGCCTGAAATCAGTCATTAACTTGTGACTGGCAGCGGCATAGGGAGAGTTGTACTTTGTTTCAGAATAGGGTTTACTTATTTTCACCAGGGGTCATCCATAATCACAACAAACATTTTCAGGATGGGACGATCTTTGGGTTCATGTTCCAGAAAGTTACACAATAGTCTGCCTACTAAGAGAGTCCATTAGTGAAACTGCTCAATAGTTGATACCAAAATGCTCAACATCAGTGTAAAGTGAATCTTCACTTTTGATTATTATGTCATAATTGCTGATCCAATATCTGCTTTCTAATAAACCACCACCAGAGGGATAACGAGTTATTGACCGCTGGGACCCTCATCAGTTCCAAGAACGGGGTCAGCAACACCCTCCCTGAATGGAGCAGAGGTGCACATGCTCAGCCACATCTTCCTTCATTGCCTATCTGACTGCCGGAGAAAGCCAAGCGGTGGATATATCCAGTCAGCACTCGTGAGGTTGAGTTGCTTGTGTCAAGAGATGGCGTCCCATTTGAAAGACCGGCAGGTAGTGTCGAAACACATATTTGATGATCTGATTAAATAATTCTTGGAGATAATGAGACTAAATAGCATATACCGTATATACTCGCATATAAGCCGAGATTTTCAGTCCATTTTTTAAGGCCGAAAGTCCCCCTCTCGGCTTATACTCGAGTCATATACGCCAGGGGGTCGGCGGGGGAGTGTCAGATCATACTTACCCCCTCCTGGCGCGGTCTCTGCAGCCCCTGCTTCTCCCAAGGTCTCCGGCGCATGTGTTCAGGGTTACGTGGTACCGCTCATTAAAGTCATGAATATGCACATATTCATGACTTTAATGAGCAGTACCACATGACCGCTGAGACCTGGAAGAGCAGAGGCGCTGAGGCCATGGAAGAAGAGGGTCTGCAGAGACCGTGCACCAGGAGGGGGTGAGTATGACAGGGGGAGGACGGGGAGCAGAGCAATATTCACCTGTCCCCGTTCCACCGCCGCTCTGTCCTCCGCGTCCTCTGACTGACGTTCAAGTCAGAGGGCGCGATGACGTAGTCAGTGGACGCCCTCTGCTGAACGTCACTGCAGAGGACCCGGAAGACAGAGCGGCGTGCAGCGATGGAACGGGGACCGGTAAATATCGCTAGTGCTGGGGGCCTGAGCCAGCGGTGACACCGGCACCTGTCCCCCATAGTGCGCCAGTGTCCCCGCCTGCTCAGGACACTGGCACCTGGCCACCAGTAACGAGAGGTGAGTAGGTCATTTTTTTTTTTTTTAATTGCAGCAGCAATATATGGCGGGGTATTTATCTATGGAGCATCTTGTTGGGCCACCATTAATCCTTGTGCAGCATTTTATGGGGGATATTTATCTATGGAGCATCTTTTTGGACCACCATTAACCCTTGTGCAGCACCACCCTCGGCTTATACGTGAGTCAATAAGTTTTCCCAGTTTTTTCTGGTAAAATTAGGGGTCTCGGCTTATACTCGGGTCGGCTTATACACGAGTATATACAGTAATTCAATCTCATGATTGAGGCCCTTTGGGGCTAGACTGTCTAATGTATATATCCAATTTGGTTAACTAATATTCCCAAAAGCCAATATATGAGAGTGAGGCGGAACTGCACAAACATCCATGATTACCATAGGGAAACCAAATATTTAACTGCCCAATTTATGGAAAAAGGTTATGACCCCCAATCATTAATCAAAACAAAACAGGAGGTGGAAAATATGTCTAGATCTTCTTTAATTTACAAATCCAACAACAATAACGCTCCACCAACCATTCAAGAACAGATACAGCAACTACCCATTATCACCCAATTCCATTTTGGTCACAAACGGTTCAATCAAATTATACGTAAACATTGGTCATTACTACAGGCAGACAAACGTATAGGGGATTAGTTACCCAAGCAACCCAGATTTGTTTATACCAAGGCCCAAAATCTAGGCCTTATATCGGCACCAACCACAAAAGCAATTATTTCTGATAAAAAAAATTGCTTCTCATCAAACGCTTCTCCCAGGTATTAATGCACAATTATCTGGCTTTTTATCATGTGGGAGGAGCTCTTGTTACATAAAAACGTCAACACACAAGAAACTGTAAACGCACTTTACGGATATAAAGACAATATTACGTGTCAAACACCAGGAGTCATATACTGTATATACTCAAATGTGCATGCAACAAAATTTGTCAGTAGAACCAAAAGACACCTAATGGACAGGATTAAAGAGCACCTCGATAATACTAATAAAGGTTTTAAAGGGCACCCATTATCTCACCATTTTCTAGACAAACACAATCAATCATACAAGGGGGTCTCCTATTATGGCATTCAGGTGGTCCGTCAAAATCCTAGAAGGGGAGACTATCTGAAGGCTATGTCACGAGTGGAGTCTAGATGGATATATACATTAGACCAGTGGTCACCAACACTTTTTGCACCAGGGACCAGCTTCAAGCAAGACCATTCTTCCATGGCCCGGCAGGGCGGGGATGGAGGTGGGTAGGTGCGGGGCTTTGGTCATATGGGGGCGGGGATATGGACGGAGTTGTAGTATGTATAGCAAGATGGTCCCACACAAATAATCCCCCCATGTATAGTATGATGACCCCACAAAGTACTGATTGAGATATATATATACTAGTGATGAACCCGTTCTACGCCCGGGTGGCAAGCATTTTTATAGGTACATGGTCTCCCATTCTGGTATGTGCTTCCACCCTCCTATTCTGGTATGCATGGCACCCCTCATCCCTATCCTGGTATGTATGGTCCCCTCACCCCCACCCAAATCTACTATGCATGGCACCCCATTCCTCATCCTGGTAAGGTCACCTCCTGCCCAATCCTGGAATGCATGGTCCCCTCACCCCCCCAATTCTGGTATGAATGGTCCCGTCACCCCAAATTCTTGTATGAATGGTCCCCTCACCCCCCAATCCTGGTATGAATGGTCCCCTCACCCCCCAATCCTGGTATGAATGGTCCCCTCATCGCCCAATCCTGATGTGCATGGTCCGCTCACCCTCCAATCCTGATGTGCATGGTCCCCTCACCCCCCCAATCCTGATGTGCATGGTCCCCTCACCCCCCAACCCTGATGTGCATGGTCCTCTCACCCCCAATCCTGATGTGCATGGTCCCCTCACCCCCAATCCTGATGTGCATGGTCCCCTCACCCCCCAATCCTGATGTGCATGGTCCCCTCACCCCCCAATCCTGATGTGCATGGTCCCTTCACCCACAAATCCTGATGTGCATGGTCCCCTCACCCCCCAATCCTGATGTGCATGGTCCCCTCACGCCCCCCCATCCTGATGTGCATGGCCCCCTCACCGCTATTAAACTGCACAGATACCCCCAAAAAAACAAACATTTATACTCACCTTTCATCCCTGTGCTCCAGCGCTGTTCCGTTCAGCTGGACGCCGGGGAGGAGAGCGCGGCGCCGGAGTACGCGCATGCCCATACCGCGCGGTCCGGCGCCATATTGCTGAAGACACACTGTAAATGTGTCTTCAGCAAAATGGCGCCGGATAGCGCTATTGCGCATGCGCGATCCGACGCGCACTCCTGGTCTCCTGCCCCGGGAGAAGAGAAGCGCCGTGGCAACGCTCCTCCCGGTCAGGTAAGTATGTGAGTATGGCGCCGGAGATCGCGGTATGCATCCAGTACGCATACCGCGATCTCCGGCGCCATACAGAGTACTCACCGCTCCTGGTATGAATGGTCCCCTCATCGCCCAATCCTGATGTGCATGGTCTGCTCACCCTCCAATCCTGATGTGCATGGTCCCCTCACCCCCCCAATCCTGATGTGCATGGTCCCCTCACCCCCAATCCTGATGTGCATGGTCCCCTCACCCCCCAACCCTGATGTGCATGGTCCCCTCACCCCCCAACCCTGATGTGCATGGTCCTCTCACCCCCAACCCTGATGTGCATGGTCCGCTCACCCCCAATCCTGATGTGCATGGTCCCCTCATCCCCAATCCTGATGTGCATGGCCCCCTCACCCCCCCAATCCTGATATGCACGGTCCCCTCACCCCCCAATCCCGGTATGCACGGTCCCCTCACCCACCAATCCTGGTATGAATGGTCACCTCCCCCCAATCCTGGAATGCATGGTCCCCTCACCCCCAATTCTGGTATGAATGGTCCCCTCACCCCCCAATCCTGGTATGAATGGTCCCCTCACCCCCCAATCCTGATGTGCATGGTCCCCTCACCCCCCAATCCTGGTATGAATGGTCCCCTCACCCCCCAAACCTGATGTGCATGGTCCGCTCACTCCCCAATCCTGATGTGCATGGTCCGCTCAGCCCCCAATCCTGATGTGCATGGTCCCCTCACCCCCCAATCCTGATGTGCATGGTCCCCTCACCCCCCCCAATCCTGATGTGCATGGTCCTCTCACCCCCCAATCCTGATGTGCATGGTCCTCTCACCCCCCAATCCTGATGTGCATGGTCCGCTCACCCCCAATCCTGATGTGCATGGTCCCCTCAATCCCATTCCTGATGTGCGTGGCCCCCTTACCCCCCCAATCCTGATATGCGTGGTCCCCTCACCCCCCAATCCTGATATGCGTGGTCCCCTCACCCCCCAATTCTGATGTGCGTGGTCCCCTCATCCCAATTCTGATGTGCATGGCCCCCTCACCCCCCAATCCTGGTATGCATGGTCCCCTCACCCCCCCCAACCCTGATGTGCATGGTCCCCTCACCCCCCAACCCTGATGTGCATGGTCCCCTCACCCCCCAATCCTGATGTGCATGGTCCCCTCACCCCCAATCCTGATGTGCGTGGTCCCCTCATCCCCAATTCTGATGTGCATGGCCCCCTCACCCCCCAATCCTGGTATGCATGGTCCCCTCACCCCCCCAACCCTGATGTGCATGGTCCCCTCACCCCCCAATCCTGATGTGCATGGTCCCCTCACCCCCCAATCCTGATGTGCATGGTCCCCTCACCCCCCAATCCTGATATGCGTGGTCCCCTCACCCCCCACCCCTGATGTGCATGGTCCCCTCACCCCCCAAATCCTGATGTGCATGGTCCCCTCACCCCCCAATCCTGATGTGCATGGTCCCCTCACGCCCCCCCTATCCTGATGTGCATGGTCCCCTCACGCCCCCCCATCCTGATGTGCATGGCCCCCACACCGCTATTAAACTGCACAGATACCCCAAAAAAAACAAACATTTATACTCACCTTTCATCCCTGTGCTCCAGCGCTGTTCCGTTCAGCTGGACGCCGGGGGAGGAGACGGCGCCAGAGTACGCGCATGCCCATACCGCGCGGTCCAGCGCCATATTGCTGAAGACACACTAAATGTGTCTTCAGCAAAATGGCGCTGGATAGCGCTATTGCGCATACGCGATCCGACGCGCACTCCTGGTCTCCTGCCCCGGGAGAAGAGAAGCGCCGTGGCAACGCTCCTCCCGGTCAGGTAAGTATGTGAGTATGGCGCCAGAGATCGCGGTATGCATCCAGTACACATACCGCGATCTCCGGCGCCATACAGAGTACTCACCGCTCTGGATGCCTCACTCTGTCTGGAGCCAGACTGCGCAGGCGTGTCGCGCTTGCGCAGTCTATAAAGGCTTCAGACAGAGTGACGCTCCTACCGTTATATTATAGATATACAGTACAGACGAAAAGTTTGGACACACCTTCTCATTCAATGATTTTTCTGTATTTTCATGACTATGAAAATTGTAGAATCACACTGAAGGCATAAAAACTATGAATTAACACATGTGGAATTATACATTACACTTTACAAAAAAGTGTGAAACAACTGAAAATATGTCTTATATTCTAGGTTCTTCAAAGTAGCCACCTTTAGCTTTGATTACTGCTTTGCACGCAGAAAAGGTGAACGGATGGACTCTACATGCCTGGTTCCCACCGTGAAGCATGGAGGAGGTGATGTGATGGTGTGGGGGTGCTTTGCTGGTGACACTGTTGGGGATTATTCAAAATTGAAGGCATACTGAACCAGCATGGCTACCACAGCATCTTGCAGCAGCATGCTATTCCATCCGGTTTGCGTTCAGTTGGACCATCATTTATTTTTCAACAGGACAATGACCCCAAACACACCTCCAGGCTGTGTAAGGGCTATTTGACCAAGGAGAGTGATGGGGTGCTACGCCAGATGACCTGGCCTCCACAGTCACCAGACCTGAACTCAATTAAGATGGTTTGGGGTGAGCTGGACCGCTCACCGCTTCAATTTTGAATAAATCCCCAACAGTGTCACCAGCAAAGCACCCCCACACCATCACACCACCTCCTCCATGCTTCACGGTGGGAACCAGGCATGTAGAGTCCAGCCGTTCACCTTTTCTGCGTGCAAAGCAGTAATCAAAGCAAAAGGTGGCTACTTTGAAGAACCTAGAATATAAGACATATTTTCAGTTGTTTCACACTTTTTTGTAAAGTGTAATGTATAATTCCACATGTGTTAATTCATAGTTTTGATGCCTTCAGTGTGATTCTACAATTTTCATAGTCATGAAAATACAGAAAAATCTTTGAATGAGAAGGTGTGTCCAAACTTTTGGTCTGTACTGTATATACTGTATATACTCGAGTATAAGCCGACCCGAGTATAAGCCGAGGCACCTAATTTTGCCACGGAAAACTGGGTAAGCTTATTGACTCGAGTATAAGCCGGGTATGCATCGTCCCCTCATTCCTATCCCAGTATGTGTGGTTCCCCCCGTCCTGTCCAGCTCGGTGTGGCTCCCCCTGCTGTATGCATGGCTGCCCCTGTCCCATCCTATATACATGGCTCCGCTCCCACCCTCCCATCCTAGTATACATGGCTCCGCTCCCAACCTCACATCCTGTATACATGGCTCCGCTCCCCCCCTCCAATCCTTGTATGCATGGCTCCGCTGGTCTCCCCTGTCCTCCCCCATCATACTTACCCTCCGTCGCTGAACTTCCCTGCATCTGTATCCAGGTGCGTCAGCTTCTTCCTGTGTGGTGCGGTCACGTGGTACCGCTCATTAAGGTCATGAATATGGATGCCACGCCTATGGAGTGGATTCGCGTCCATATTCATGACCTTAATGAGCGGTACTACGTGACTGCTCAGTACAGGATGAAGCTGCCGCGTCGGGACAGAGATGCAGCGACGGAAGGTGAGTATCGATGACTTCTGGTTCTGGAAGCCGGCGGTTGCAGCTGACACTACAGTGCTACAGCCGCCGGCTCCCAGTGTGTCCAGCATTCTGAGCCGTGGCTCCGTGGACCGGCAACAGAACTGCAAGGGCCCGGTCCTGGGCCACGGACCGGTGGTTGGGGACCCCTGCATTAGACAGTCTAGCCCCAAAGGCCTCAATCACGAGATTGAAATATATGCCTTTTAGCCTCATTATCCTCTTCTTAGCTCCCCTTTTAGTAACAGATACTCCTGGCCTTTTTAGGCAGGGCCAGGATATCTGCTAACATTTACAGGCTACTAATATGGGGTCAATATGAATATTAATATTACCATATTATTATTTATTTTATTTCAATAGTATTTATCCTAGTTTACGGTAAACATAGAAAAAAGTCCCCTCTATGAATAGGTATTTCCATCATAGTTTTTAATACAATTTTAATAAAGAGTTTTTAGCACACTTTTATTGAATCTATTAATCTTGTGTAATTTTATGATTAAAAGTTATATTTTAATTTAAACATTAGGTACACACATTTTCCACAAATTTTAATGTCTTTATATGAACAACCATTTATTCTCTTCTATCAACAAAAGCACATTTGCGGCACTTTAATAACAACCACAATGTCATGTATAGTGTACAGTTCCTATAGCGTCTTGTGCTTGGGTGCGAGGAAAACACAGGAGACATAGGTTGAAATGAAATGACTTGTATTACTTCATACAAGCATGCTGAAAAGTTCACACAGTTTGCAGGAACAGCGACAGGAGACACAGCAGGCCAGAGTAACTTCAAGCACTACAATAAATCTCCAAAGCAGGTTCAGGATCTCTTCTCTGTACCGTAATTCCTCTGCAAACATGGATTCACCAAACAGCAGGTTTCCAGAGTCCAAAAGTGTTCCAAGGTTCCTCAGTAGGGAATAGCTGGAGTACAAGTCCAAGGTTAGCAGGAGTCAGGTCACAGACTGACTGAGGCTTGATTCAGGAGCACTGATTGTTCAGCTGAGGCTGCTTAAGAAGCAAGAGGGAAGAATCAGGGCGGGAACATGAAAACTGGAAACTCCATATTAACTGAGGGCAAGAGCTGCAGAAAGACAGAAAGCAAAATGGCCGACGGAAAACTGAGTTTCAAGGAACATGTCAACAGAGACAAAGAACCTTACATTACTCCCCCCTTAGGGACAACCTCCGGATGACCTCAGACCAGGCTTGTCAGGGTACCTCTGATGAAACTGGCGGAGCAGGCGAGGAGCATTTACATTATTGACTGGTTCCCATGAGTTGTCCTCCACTGGGTAGCCCTGCCATTTAATCAAATATTGCAACTGATTTCTGTACAACCTGGAATCTAGAATCCTTTCCACCATAAATTCTTCCTGACCATCGACCAGCACTGGGTCAGGGCAAGGAGAAGAACGTCCAGGAAACGTATTGGGTGTTGCAGCCTTTAGTAGGGATACATGAAAGTCAGGGTGGATTCTCATAGTTCTGGGCAGTTGAAGACGACAAGCAACAGCACTTATAATCTTATTGATCTTATAAGGTCCAATGTACTTATGTCCCAATTTAGACGATGGAATCTTTAATTTAAGATTTCTGGTTGACAGCCAGACCAAATCTCCTACCTTGAAAGCTGGTGCAGGTTTACGAAATTTATCTGCTGCTTTCTTGTACCTTTCCTGAGCCAATTCTAGATTTTCCTTTAGAAGATCCATATTCTTTTGTAAAGAAGTGATTCTTTCAGCCACTGCCGGCAAGGGAGTATCTATGGGAAATCGAGGAAGAATGTTAGGATGATAACCTAGATTGGAGTAAAAAGGAGACTGCTTAGTGGAGGCGCTCTGAGAGTTGTTATAAGAGAACTCAGCCAGTGGAAGTAGATCCACCCAATCATCCTGTAGGTGGCAGATAAAACAGCGGAGATACTGCTCCAGGGTCTGATTGGTTCGTTCTGTCTGTCCATTAGTCTGGGGATGAAAAGCAGAAGAAAGGTTTACTTTAATGTCCAATGCTGTACAGAAATTTTGCCAAAACCTTGAAGTGAATTGCACCCCTCGATCCGAAATGACCTCATCCGGTACTCCCATGTAAGCGAAACACATTCTTAATCATCAAGTCTGATGTCTGTTTTGCAGTGGGTAAGCCGACACAAGGGATAAAATGAGCTGCCTTTGTTAAGACGGTCAACCACCACTAGAATGGTGTTCTTCCCTTGAGAGGTTGGTAACTCCACAATGAAGTCCATAGAAATGGATCCCCACGGGCGGGACGGGGTGGGAAGAGGTTGCAACAGACCAGTTGGTGAGGAGCGAGGTGTTTTGCATCTTGCACAGACTTCACATGAAGTGACATAGTTTAAGACATCTTTCCTGTAAGTGGGCCACCAAAAGAAACGAGAAAGAAATTCTTGTGTCTTTAGAATTCCCCTATGCCCGGCTATCTTGGAATCGTGGATGAGTTGCAATACTCTCAATCTGACTGTTTCAGGTATATACAGACGTTGTCCCTGAATCCACACACCATTCTTAAAGACAAGACTTACGTCCCTTGGGGGTTGAGTCAATAAAGAATCCGCATGGTATGCTTCCTTGATGTCCTTAAGTAGGTTTTGATTATGAATCACTCCCAGGAATCTAGAGTCAGGAAGAATAGTCTTAGGAGGAGTAAGTGGACGTGTCTCTGCTGAATGAATCCTAGAGAGTGCATCAGCCTTTCCATTGCGCGATCCTGGTCTATAAGAAATGACAAAATTAAATTGGTTTAGGAAAAGATTCCAGCGAGCCTGGCGAGGAGTCAGGCACTTAGCCGACCTGATAAATTCAAGGTTACGATGGTCTGTCAGGACGACTATTTGCTGTGCAGCTCCCTGAAGAAGGTGTCTCCATTCCTTGAAGGCGGCAATAATGGACAACAATTCTCTATTGCCCACATCGTAGTTCCTCTCAGCCGAAGACAACTGCTGGGAAAAGAAGGCACAGGGATGCAAGACATTCTTCTCACCTGTTCTCTGAGAGAGTATAGCTCCAACGGCACAGTCTGAAGCATCCACCTCTATTATGAAGGCAAGCTCGGGGTTGGGATGTACTAAGATAGGTGCGGTGGTAAATTTATCCTTTAAACAGGAAAATGCTTCCTGAGCTTGCGGGGTCCAGGAGAACCTAGACTGTTTCCGGGTAAGTTGGGTGATAGGTGACACTACCTCAGAAAAATTCTTAATGAAACGTCTATAGAAGTTGGCAAACCCGATGAAACGCTGCACCTCCTTCACATTTCTAGGAATTGGCCAATCCTTGATGGCTTGGGTCTTGCTTCCATCCATACTAATCCCTTGCGTAGATAGTACATACCCCAGAAATTGAATTTCGGTCCTATGGAATTCACATTTTTCAAGTTTGATGTAGAGATGGTTTTGTCTTAGGCGTTCTAAGACCATTCTCACATGTCCATGATGTTCCTCTGTGGAGTTAGAAAAAATTAGAATATCATCCAGATAAATCACCACAAATGTATCTAGGAGATCCCTGAAGATATCATTCACGAAGTGTTGGAAAGTGGCTGGGGCGGTACTCAGACCAAAAGGCATAACTAGATATTCAAAGTGTCCATAGCGTGACCTGAAAGCAGTCTTCCATTCATCCCCAGGTCTAATACGGACCAAGTTATAGGCCCCACGGAGATCCAGTTTAGAGAAAATTTTGGCATGCCGCACTCTCTCCAACAACTCAGGGATTAAAGGCAATGGATAACGGTTTCTAATAGTAACCTTATTGAGTTCCATATAGTCTATGCAGGGTCTCAGAGATCCATCTTTCTTCTTCACAAAGAAGATGGGTGCACCTGCGGGAGATGAAGAGGGGCGTATGAAGCCCTTGGCTAAATTTTCGTCTATATAATCCTTCAAAGCTTTTAGCTCGGGCCCCGCTAGGGGGTAGATCTTACCAAAAGGTATCTCGGCTCCAGGCAATAATTCAATTGGACAATCATATGGACGGTGAGGAGGAAGCTGATCAGCGTTCTTCTTGTCACATAAATCCACATAGTCCTGGTATACAGCTGGTAGTTCAGGGACTGACATGGTTCCTTTAGGAACAGAGCAAGCTGAAACTCCTTGACTCATCTGTTTCTCCGGAAAGTGTAATTCCTTGGTCTCCCAGTTAATCGTAGGATTCTGCGCCTGCAGCCATGGTAGCCCTAGAATAATGGGAAAGTGGGGAGAAGAGATAAGCATAAAAGACATTTTCTCCTGATGATCTTTACCCATAAGGACCCTCAAAGGCTCTGTTTCTTGATCCACTGGTCCAGAAGTCAGTAGAGAGCCATCCACAGTCTCCATCTGTACTGGAGTAGCCTTCTTCACTGAACGTATCCCCCGTTTCAGAGCAAAGGAGATATCCATAAAATTTCCACTTGCTCCTGAGTCGATCATAGCAGAGCTAGACACCCAGACTGAGTCAACCCAGAGTTTGATGGAAAGGAAGCAATGAGAATTGTTTCTTTTACAACTCAGCTGGGACACCGCTGAGGAAACTTGAAAAATTGCAGCGTTTATATACCGTCATCGTCCCCAGAACTAACAGAGTTTAAGTCCGAGAAATCAAGATCTCTTGCAGCAGATCTCTCTGGAGCCTGAGGCTCGGACATGACAGAGCTCCTCTCGCAACACTCACAGTGAATGACTGCTGCAGTAGTCTTACGAGAACGGCTGGGGCAGTTTATAATGAAGTGCCCTGACTTACCACAGTAGAAACATAGATTTTCCTTTATACGATGTTCTTTGCGTGCATCACTAACCCGTCTTTGTAAAGAGTCCACCTGCATGGGTTCAGGTTCTGGTTCCCTTGTGATCCTACTCAAAGGTTCCTTAGCTGAGGAGGGAGGTAGTAAAAGGTTAGTGCGATTATTTTCGAACCATCTCTCTTGTCTGCGTTCAGTCAGACGAGCATCAATACGGATACAATAGTTAATAAAGTCACCTAACGCAGTGGGAGGGTCGGCACGAGCAAGTTCATCCTTAATCAGTGGAGACAACCCTTTCCGAAAAATAGATTTTTTAGCGGAAGTGTCCCAAGTGGTATCAAGAGCCCATCTCCTGAAATCCAGGGCATATTCGGCTACTGAACGCTTACCTTGGCGCAAAGTTAACATGGCTGCTTCAGCTGTTGCACCTCGATTGGGGTCATCAAACACCTGCCCCATGGCTGAAATAAAAGCATCAAGGTGATTCAAACAATCATCCTCAGTCTCAATCAGAGGGTTTGCCCACATCAAAGCCTTATTGGTAAGCAACATGATTATAGTAAGCACTTTGGATCGTTCAGTGGGAAATTGTGAAGCATGTGCAGAGAAAAATAAATTGCATTGATTAATAAATCCCCTGAATTTCTCACGTTCACCGCCAAAACGAAAAGGAGGTAATTTGGGGATCCCAGAACTCGGGGTTATGGCAGGAGCCTGGGCTCGTTCCTCTAGAGCCTCAATCCTGGCTCGCAATTCCTGGGTAGTCTGCCCAAACACTTGCAAATTATGATTAGTGAGGTCCTGTAGGCTTGCAAAACGGGTTTTTAAAGTCTGTACATCTGAAAGGATTGTATCAGTCACTCCGCAAAGTTCCTTTATGCGGGCCTCCATCTTCCAGATCTTTTAAGGCAGAAGTGCTGGAAGGAGAAGAGGAAAGGAAAAAAAAAACAAAAAACAATAGTGTTTACTGTTGTGAGTGGGCTTGGGATGAGTTCTGAGCAGAGGCTCCCTCTGGTGGTTACAAGCGGTGCTGGTCTGTCCAGTGAAGATTGTGAGGATTGGGAATCAGGTGTTACTGACTGGTCTTATATAAGGGAGTCACCT
This sequence comes from Oophaga sylvatica, assembly GCA_033576555.1. Taxonomy (NCBI): domain Eukaryota; kingdom Metazoa; phylum Chordata; class Amphibia; order Anura; family Dendrobatidae; genus Oophaga; species Oophaga sylvatica. The sequence goes on along the minus strand of JARQOD010000009.1, from coordinate 100,526,719 downwards.
TCCCATCAGGGTTGCCGGTGATCAATTGTTCTGGTCTGAATCCTTGATTCCTGTTTCCTTTGTAGCCTGCTGTGTCGTGTCTGCATCTCCTGCTAACAGATAAGACATTTTCTTCTGTTTGTGCTTGATTTTTGCATTTTGTCCTGCACTTCTGTGGGGGGCCTTCAGGGTCCCCTCCGGGGGCTTTTGCCCTCTCAGTTTAGTTCAGCCACTGATGTTTGTACCTTTGCTTTTTCCAGTTTTTTCAGTGGCTGCTGTTTTGATTTTGTTACACCAGAGAACTAATTTAGGTGGTGGAGGTCGTGTGATCTCAGGTGTTTTTGAAATTAGTAGAGTTGGTTCTTTTCAGGGTTTTCTGGGATTGCAGTAAGTACCCTTCCTATCCTTTTCTATTTAGTTAGTTTGGGCCCCAACGTTTGCTCATACTATTTTCTGTCTGTGTCTGTAGTTCTTCTTGTCTAACCGCCATTACATGTTTGGGGGCTTTCTATTATCTTTGGGGTTCTGCTCCGGGGCAGATAGCTTTCCTATTTCTATCTTTAGGTGTAGTTAGTTTCTCAGGCTGTGACGAGGCGTCTAGGACCAACGTAGGAACGCTCCACGGCTGCCTCTAGTTGTTGTGGTTAGTCAGGGTACTGCAATCTCATAGATTCCAACTGCTCTGGTGTATTGCCTTTTTTGCCTGCACTCCTCAGCTACCGAAACATAACAGTATCACCGGCCTAAAATTTAAAATTGTATGGTACTCACAGAAGGGAAACAATTTGTGAAAGAAAAAAACGGTTGTCAGAGTTGTCAGAGATATTTTTCTGTTTGTTGCATTTTTTTTTTTTTCCCTCTCTAATCTCTGGGTGCTGGGGAGGATTTTTTCTCTCAATGGAGTTTGCACAGTTGTCTGGCCGTGTGGATCAGCTTGCCACTGAGGTTCAGAGTATTGCTGCATATCTTGCTAGGTTGCCTGTTGTGGAACCTAGGATCCCCCTGCCAGATTTGTTTTTAGGGGATCGAGCTAAGTTTCTGAATTTCAAAAATAATTGTAAATTGTTTTTTGCCTTAAAATCTAAGTCCTCAGGGAACGCAGCGCAGCAGGTTCAAATTGTCATCTCTCTCCTGCGCGGCGATCCTCAGGATTGGGCATTTTCCCTGACACCTGGGGATCCTGTTTTGAGTGATGTTGATGCATTTTTCAGGCTTTGGGGTTATTGTACGATGAGCCTAATGTCACTGATCAAGCTGAAAAAGCCTTGTTGGCATTAAATCAGGGGCTTGATGACGCTGAGTTATACTGTCAGAGATTCCGTAGGTGGGCAGTCCTGACCAAGTGGAATGACGACGCTTTGGCGGCCCTTTTTCGGAAGGGTCTGTCAGATAATGTAAAGGATGTTATGGTGGGATTCCCTGTCCCCTCTGGTCTCAATGATTCTATGTCATTAGCGATTCAAATTGACAGACGTTTGCGTGAGCGGAGAAGTATGCGTGGAATAGTGTTGCCTTGTGAACCTGCTTCTGAATCCATGCAGTGTGATAGAGTGGTGTCTGGGGCACAGCGTCATGAGTTTCGAAAGCGCAATAGGTTATGTTTCTACTGTGGTGATGCCTCTCATGCTATTTCAGTCTGCCCTAAGCGGCGAAGACGTTTTGCACGCTCAGTTGTCTTGGGTAGTGTTCAGACTAAGTTTTTATTAACGGTCACTCTGATATGCTCTCTGTCCTCATTTTCTGCTCAGGCTTTCGTTGATTCTGGAGCAGCTATTAACCTGATGGATTATGATTTTGCTAAACGTTGTGGGTTTCCCTTGATACCCCTACAGAAGTCTATTCCCCTACTGGGGATCGATTCTACCCCTTTGGCTGAGAATAAACCTCAGTTCTCTACTCAGGTGATAATGAGGGTTGAACCTGATCATCAAGAGTGCTGCAAATTTTTGGTTCTGTATAATCTGCATGATATTATCGTACTGGGTTTCCCTTGGTTACAGTCTCATAATCCTGTTTTGGATTGGAAATCTGTGTCTGTAACCAGTTGGGGCTGCCAATGTGTTAATACCAACACTCCTCTTTTTTCTGCCTCCCCCCAGGCTGAGGATGTTCCTGACTTTTTGTTTGATTTTTCTGATGTATTTAGCGAAAGTAAACCTGCATCCTTGCCTCCCCATAGGAGCTATGACTGCGCTATTGAATTAGTGCCAGGTAGTAAATTCCCTAAAGGTCGCCTTTTTAACTTGTCTGTACCTGAACATGACGCTATGCGGTCTTATATCAAGGAATCATTGGAGAAGGGTCATATCAGACCATCCTCTTCACCCTTAGGTGCCGTTTTTTTCTTTGTGGCCAAAAAGGATGGTTCATTAAGGCCATGTATTGATTATCGTCTTTTGAACAATATTACTGTGAAATATCAATACCCGTTACCCTTGATTTCTGACCTGTTTTCCAGGGTGAAAAACGCTACTTGGTTTACCAAGCTTGACCTCAGGGGAGCATATAACCTTATTCGCATTAAGCACGGGGATGAATGGAAGACGGCATTCAATACCCCGGAGGGGCATTTTGAGTACCTTGTGATGCCCTTTGGGCTCACTAATGCTCCTTCTGTCTTCCAGTCCTTCATGAATGACATTTTCAGGGATTTTGTGGATAAATTTCTGATTGTTTATTTGGATGATATCTTGATTTTTTCTAATGACTGGGACTCTCATGTGAAACATGTTCGAACTGTATTCCAGATTTTGAGAGAGAATGCTCTGTATGTGAAGGGATAAAAGTGTCTTTTGGCGCACAGAGGATCTCATTTCTGGGATTCATTTTGTCCCCATCTGTTATTGAAATGGACCCGGTCAAGGTTCAGGCCATCTGTGATTGAGTCCAACCTACTTCATTAAAGGCTCTTCAAAGATTTTTGGGTTTTGCCAATTTTTATCGTAAATTTATTGGTAATTTCTCGGTTATTGTTAAACCATTAACTGATTTGACCAAAAAGGGTTCTGATGTGGTGAATTGGCCTCCTGAGGCAGTCTCTGCATTTCAGGAACTTAAGCAGAGATTCACTTCTGCTCCTGTTCTACGGCAGCCTGATGTTTCTCTGCCATTTCAGGTGGAGGTTGATGCCTCTGAAATTGGGGCAGGTGCCGTTTTGTCCCAAAAAGATCCAGAGACCTCTAAAAGTAACCCTTGTGCCTTTTTCTCTCGAAAATTTTCTCCTACTGAACGTAATTATGACGTGGGTAATCGGGAGTTATTGGCCATGAAGTGGGCTTTTGAAGAGTGGAGACATTGGCTGGAGGGAGCCAAACATCAGGTGGTGGTCCTTACTGACCATAAGAATCTGGTTTATCTGGAATCTGCCAAGCGACTCAATCCTAGACAGGCCAGGTGGGCCTTGTTTTTCACACGTTTTAATTTTGGGTTTTCCTTTCTTCTGGCACTAAAAAATTTTTAAGGGGGATGCCCTCCGGGGAGCTTCCTTGCGGACTCTCCGGGTTTTATCGATCTTCGTTTTTTAAAAGAGGTGTAGTTCTTTCCCCATCTACCTAATTGAGACTTCCGGGAGGGTGTCGGGAGGAAAGGCCCCGAGCGCTGCCCTGGGGAAAAATTGTTTGTCCCGACCAGGGAAAAAGAGCTGTTTGAATTCTTTGTTCCGGTTTGGGTGGCACCCGGAATTTTTGGGTCCCAGAGACTTGGTTAGTGGGCCCTTTTTGGTAGCCTACCTTGCCCCGGATTCGGGGAATTTGTGAGTCCTGCGGGACTTGCTTCGCCCCAAGTTTTTCTCTCGCTTAGGGTTTTTTGATCCCTTTTGCCGTGCCCAAGAACCAGGCCCCCATTCTCAGGTTTTTCATTTCCGACCCCCCCTGTTTCTCAGAGAATAAAACCCCTTTGGGTGATTTGTGATGGGTTTTCAAAGATGAACATTTTTGGGGCCCTTTACCTAAGGCCTTCCCCTCTGAATTGGGTGCCTTGTTCCTTCAGCAGGGGTTTCGTTTACAGGGCATTCCTGAAAATAGTGTTGACAGGGGAGTCCCAGTTTTTTTCCCAGATTTGGAGGTTTTTTGTTCTAATGGTGTTCAATTTCTTTCCCCTCGGCATTTCATCCTAGACCATGGTAAAACTGAAGAACAAACCAGCATTGGGAGACTTTCAAAATGTTTGTTCGCGTCAGATGACGGGTTCTTTTTTGCCTTTGGCGGGTTTGCTCAATAATGGGGGCTACTCTGCCACTTTATTCCCCCCGTTTTTTTGTAAATTTTTGGGGTTTTACCCCCGATTTTTTTTCGGGCAGACAGCTTCGTCTGTCCGGGGTTGACTCTGTTGTGGGCGTTCACGGATTTGGGACCAAGTAGTGGGAGGTTTTCCCTCTCTCGGGAGGGGGCACAGCGGTTTGCTAACCGGCAAAGGACGGGTGCCCTCTTTTTAAAGGGGGTGTTTGGGTCTGGTTGTCCTCAAAAAATTTCCCAGGAAGTAGCATCTTCCAAATTTAACCCGGGTTCTTGGCCTTATAAGATCATAAGATTCTAATCCTGTTTTTTTTCGTTTGCTTCCCCGGGGACTTTTAAAGACCAAAAACGTGTTCCACAAGTCCTTGTTGAAGAGGTTTGTTGAGCCGGGTTCCTGCGCTGTGCCTCCGCCCCTTTTTTGGGTTGATGCAATCGGGATATGTGGTTGAGAAAAATTAATTTTTTTCTAGACGAAACTCCAGTATTTGGTTAAAGTGGAAGGTTAGGGCAGGAAAAAATTTTGGGGTTTTTTCCCTTCGGACAACATGCTAGGAGACTCAGTGGACCATAGAACTCCCCTGACCGACCTGGTTGCTCAAATGGGGGGTTGGGTGCCCCTACTCAAGGGGGGGGTCTGTTGTGAGTGGGCTTGGGATATTCGACAAGGCTCCCCTGGGGGTTAAAAGGGGTGCGGTTTCCATAAAGTTTGTGGGGATTGGGAATCAGGTGTTACTGACTGGTCTTATATAAAAGGGAGTCACCTTTCCCCTCATTGCCTGATCATTGTTCTGGTCTAATCCTTGATTCCTGTTTCCTTGTAGCCCTTTCGTGCTGCCTTTTCCTGCTAAAAGAAAAGACATTTTTCTTCTTTTTGTCTTGTTTTGCTTTTGTCCTCCTTCTGTGGGGGCCCTTCGGGCCCTTTCCGGGGCTTTTGCCCCTCAGTTTTTCAGCCCTGATGTTTGTACCTTTTCTTTTCCCGTTTTTTTTTATGGGTGTGTTTTGATTTTGTTACAAACCAAGAATTTTTGGTGGGGAGGTCGTGTGATCTCAGGGGTTTTTTAAATTAGTAAGTTGGTTTTTTTTCAGGGGTTTTTTGGATTGCAGTAAATCCCTTCCATCCTTTTCTTTTATTTTTTTTGGGCCCAAGTTTTCTCATACTATTTTTTTCTGTGTCTGAATTTTCTTGCTAACCGCCATTTTCATGTTGGGGGCTTTTTATTAAACTTTGGGGGTTTGCTCCGGGGCAGAAGCTTTCCATTTTTATCTTAGGGGTATTTTTTCTAGGCTGTGCGAGGCGTCTAGGACCAACGTAAAAGTCCGGCGCCTCTAGTTGTTGTGGTTAGTCGGACTGGGAATCCAAAGATTCCAACTGCTTGGTGTATGCCTTTTTTGCCTGCACTCCTCAGCTACTGAAACATAACATTTCCCCCTGGTAACCTCCAGATAAAATTTTAAAAAGGGGAAAGCGCTCACCTGGAATGGTTTTAGAAGTCACAACACTGCATCACTAAGGGTTTAAACGGACATCGTAAAACCGTAACCAC
>JARQOD010000009.1:100455935-100511834 GCA_033576555.1 Oophaga sylvatica | reverse complement strand
ATAGTCAAGAAATCTTTTTATTATACCAGCCATTAACTCCTGAAATTTCCATTTTAAGGCGGTTTACTATTATTTGGTCTCATCTTTCTTCTGTGCAGAACCAAAAAAATTCAGATTTGCTGTTTCAGGGTTTTTTTTTGTATGTTTGGACTCAGTACTCGCCCAACAATTTTCTTACTTAAAGGCATGTAGCTGTGGCACAAAATAATTGTTGCAATTGGTGTTCATAAAAAAATGTTTCAACCGTTTCCTTCTTCTACAGCCTCTGTGTTCCACTATCCATTTCCTTCTACAGCCTCTGTGTTCCATTGTCCATTTCCTTCTACAGCCTCTGTGTTCCACTGTCCATTTCCTTCTACAGCCTCTGTGTTCCATTGTCCATTTTCCTTCTACAGCCTCCTGTGTTCCACTGTCCATTACACCGTTTTCCTTCTACAGCCTCTGTGTTCCACTGTCCATTGTAGCTGCAGAACGAGTTATCTGAGAGTCCATCAGTGAGATCGCCGTAAGGGTCTGACGGGGAGTTTGTCATTCTTTTATCTTTTTTTTTTCTGAACTCTTCTCAGCTGATTTATGATTGCAGACTTGAATGTTGTGGGAAACAAAAGGTCTGTAACAGCCAAATGATGCTACATTTTTTCAAGAAATCCAATTGCAAAAATTATTTATATCCCAAAATATGTATATTTAGGTAAAAAAAATAAAAAAATTGTCCCCAATGGTCGACAACTCCTAGGTGATGTCTGATACTGTGATATGTTGATGTCTACGTGTATATACAGAGTATAAGGAAGCATTCACTTGAATCATTCGTATAGTAGGATAGCTCCATCTTACTGGATTCCACCATTGTGTGGTTTATATACTAGATACGTCCATGTACCTGTCTGCTATAATAGACTGTAGACCTCAGGTCTCAAACCTCAAGGTCATATTCACTGTGGCTCCTGATATATTGATAGGCTGGATGTACATCGACATTGCGTCAGCTTTATATATAGTTACAATCAAAATTATTCAACCCCCATTGCAAATTAGGATTATTCATTTAAATTTTTCTATTTGCAATAAACCAATCAATCAAGAAAAATTAAAATAGCTGAATGCAACTAATAAAACAAGGGGTTTCTCCAAATTCATCAAAATGCAACTTTTACCGACTTGTGCAATCTCAGAACTATTCATCCCCCAGAATATAATCCCCTGGAATATAATCCCTCATAGGAGCGCACATTTGTGAATCAGGTGTTATCTCAATTACAACTGATGATAATCATCATATTAGTTACATCAGGTATGCTTGAGATAAAACACATCAAATACCTGGACTGGCTAGGTATGCTTGAGATAAAACACATCAAATATCTGGACTGGCTAGGGGCTTGTTCATTGTGACATTTGATTGCATGTTAGAAATATGGCTAAGTCAACAAAATGGTCCAAAAAAATAAGAGGAAAGATCATTGCTTTTCACAAATAGGGAAAAAGATGCAAAAAGCTAAGGCAGTGAATGTTCGTAGAGATACATATGGAAGCAGGGTTCACAAGTTCAAAATTACAGGAACACAGGCTACATTACCTGGATGTGGCAGAAGAGGGAGCTGTCACTGGCTGCCACCAGATCCCTGAGGAATCTGGTGGTCAAAAAAATCTCGAGAGACTACAAAAGACCTGCAGCAAGATCTGGTGGCTGCAGGCACTTAGGTTTCAGTTTGCACAATAAGGCATATTGTTATGACTGCCATTCACACGGGTAATGTACAAACCAGAGAGTCAAATACCTGAATCTGACAGATCCATGTTAAGACTAGGAAAAGCTCTCCTCTGCCCCTGCCTTACCACAGAGTTTGACACCCTAAGATAACGCAATGGCGCCCCCACACGCGACGGCGAATTACCCTGAATGTCCTTATCAGCTTCTAGGATCGCTAGACTAGCAGTTCCCTAAGGAGTAAAAGAGTCCCACACAAAACAGCTGCCACCAACATAAGCCACAGCAAAGTGAATTAATCCAACAAAGCCTATCAATAACAGGAAACACAAGTAGGTGAAGGTATTTGAAGCTGCACCCGAAAAGTGACAGGGCAGACTGAGTAAATTAAAAACACCTGCTACCCACAACTGACAGAAACAAAGATAACATAACTAACACACCCAAGGAAAAAGGTGTATCTGTGGAAAGACATGACAGCCACAGAACACAGGATGAAGGGTTCGAATCCAGAACCATGACACACATACTAAATGCTACAGTTCTCCATTCCCGAACTCTAAGATGTATGACTCTACTGATCTATAAGCACAAGAATAGTCCGCTCCATTATGCTCAAAGCCTAATAAATTTGACACAGAAATTGAGGGATTCTGTTCTCTGAAGCAATGAAGCACACTGGAACTTTTCTGGGAATTGGGATCAGCGATATGTCTAGAGGAAGAAGAATGAAAGCTTATGCTTAAAAGAACAGCCTGCCTACAGTGAAGCAGGGTGGTGACTTTATGATGCCTACAGTAAAGCATGGTGGTGATCCACAGTCAAATGGTGGCTCTGTGATGCTCTTGTGTTATCTGCCTTCTTTTGGCACTGGAAACCTGCAAGTTGTAGAGGAAGGGCAAATCAATCAAGTAACAGGGAATCTTAGGAGAAAACTTCATTCCTTCTGTAAAGAGGCCAAAGCTTTTACATCATTGGACCTTCCAACAGGAGAATGATCCCACGCATGCCATAAGCTGGTGTCTGGCTGTACACAACATTTGCAGCTGGTTATAACAGCCAGAAGTGATCTACTAAATACTGAAGATTCTTGTCATGAAGTAGTGAATTATTCGGAGACTGCAGAAGTCAGCAAAAGTGATATTTTGTGTTTAATTTAATTTGAAGAAACCACTTGTTATATTAGTTGTATTGAGATATTTAAATTGTTCTATTTTTTCAAAATTCTATCAATGTATAATTATGGATACAACTGGTGTTTGGCTCATATGAACGAGCCTTATTTGTCATTTTTAGACTTATTTTCTTACTCTTCTAGTTTTGGATTTATTTTTTAACACATTTTTGCATTTGTTTTGTACTGTATTGTAATGATGGAATATAAAAATGAATGCTATACATGTAAGAACGAATTGATCATTTGGGTAGTACCTGAGGGCCCATTATCAGGGGAAGACCTTAGCCCATCAGTTAAACGGTATTCTTTAGAGTTCAATTACATTGGACTGATATACAGAGGATTCTCCACAGCAGAAAATCTGCAGAGAAAGGATTTGGTAAAATCTCATCCACAATGCTGCAACTGTAATACAATGGGAATTTTCCACCTGTAAATTCACATAGAATTTGCTACATGAAAACATACAGTCATGGCCAAAAGTTTTGAGAATGACACAAATATTAATTTTTACAAAGTCTACTACTTCACTTTTTCTAATGGCAATTTGCATATACTCCAGAATGTTATAAAGAGTGATCAGCTTAACAGCAATTACTTGCAAAGTCAATATTTGGCTAGAAAATGAACTTTATCCCCCAAAACACATTTCAACATCATTGCAGCCCTGCATTAAAAGGACCAGCTAACCTCTTTTCAGTGATTGCTCCATTAACACAGGTGTGGGTGTTGATGAGGACATGGCTGGAGATCAATCTGTCATGATTAATAAGAATGACACCACTGGACACTTTAAAAGGAGGCTGGTGCTTGGCATCATTGTTTCTCTTCTGTTAACCATGGTTATCTCTAAAGAAACACGTGCAGTCATCATTGCAATGCACAAAAATGGCCTAACAGGGAAGAGTATCGCAGCTAGAAAGATTGCACCTCAGTCAACAATCTATCGCATCATCAAGAACTTCAAGGAGAGAGGTTCCATTGTTGCCAAAAAGGCTTCAGGGCACCCAAGAAAGACCAGCAAGCGCCAGGACCATCTCTTAAAAGTGTTTCAGCTGCGGGATCGGGCTACCAGCAGTGCAGAGCTTGCTCAGGAATGGCAGCAGGCAGGTGTGAGTGCATCTGCACGCACTGTGAGGCGGAGACTCTTGGAGCAAGGCCTGGTCTCAAGGAGGGCAGCAAAGAAGCCACTTCTCTCCAGAAAAAACATCATGGACAGACTGATATTCTGCAAAAGGTACAGGCAGTGGACTGCTGAGGACTGGGGTAAAGTTATTTTCTCTGAATCCCATTTTCGATTGTTGGACATCAGGAAAACGCCTCATTCGGAGAAGACAAGGTGAGCGCTACCACCAGTCTTGTCTCATGCCAACTGTTAAGCATCCTGAAATCATTCATGTGTGGGGTTGCTTCTCAGACAAGGGAATCGGCTCTTTCACAGTCTTGCCTAAAAACACAGCCATGAATAAATAATGGTACCAGAATGTCCTCCAAGAGCAACTTCTCCCAACCCTCCAAGAGCAGTTTGGCGATCAACAATGCCTTTTCCAGCATGATGGAGCACCTTGCCATAAAGCAAAGGTGATAACTAAATGGCTCAGGGAACAAAACATAGAGATTTTGGGTCCATGGCCTGGAAACTCCCCAGATCTTAATCCCATTGAGAACTTGTGGTCAATCATCAAGAGACGTGTGGACAAACAAAAACCTAAAAATTCTGACAAAATGAAAGCATTGATTGTGCAAGAATGGACTGCTATCAGTCAGGATTTGGTCCAGAAGATGATTGAGAGCATGCCAGGGAGAATTGCAGAGGTCCTGAAGAAGAAGGGTCAACACTGCAAATATTGACTTGCTGCATTAACTCATTCTAACTGTCAATATAAGCTTTTGTTACTCATATGTTTGCAATTATTATATTTCTGTCTGTGATAAAAACATCTGTCAAACACACATAAAAACCAGAGGGCAGCAGATCATGTGAAAATATAATAATTGTGTCATTCTCAAAACTTTTGGCCATGACTGTACTATTAAAAAGAAAAATTAAAAGGCAGCCAAGTGTATGAATGTGGTAGATGGTAAGTGGTCTCCAGAAGCACAGATCGCTCTCAATCCATGTACATAGGCAGACAAAATTCATAAACTTTGTGTGCGTGTGCATGTTTTAAAATAACTTTTTGGGCACTTTGTAGCATGCCTGCAAGGTGTAGAGAGAGCATTAAGCAGGCTCGGACTGGCCCATAGGAGAGCAGGTGAATCCCCTGGTGGGCCCCTCTGAAGGAGTGCTATTGAACTGTGCGAATACACTTGATTCAATATTTACATAGAAAGGCAACATTAAAACATTCATTATACAAACAATTTTAAGTTTATATTGAAACATAAGTACATTTTTGCACTAGGGTGAGGCCATTTTTGCATGTAGCTGAACAGTGGGTCCCTGGATTCAATTTTACTTGTTGGCCCTTGCTACCCCAGTCCAACACTGGTATGAAGAATGGGATAAGAAGGGGTCTTATTGAGCGTCGGAAATACTTGGGAGAAGGTCAGTGACAAATATCAAACTCTCTGTCATTGTACACACAGGTCATATCATCAGTAAGATGTGATCTAAGATAGATCCTAGCCAAAAATGATTGGTTCTACAGCCGACCTCATGTTTTTAGATTGAACCTTTGGACCCCTGCTTTGCTAGGATATTGAGTCAGAACCTGATCCAACCAGACATACTCTATTGTTATGGAGACCTAGACATTAATAATAATTAGTGAAATACACCCATATGGTGACCTTACACATCTAATGCTGCACCTCCACATGGTAGATGACACAAGTTCCGAAAAGAAAACAATGACATTTGTTGCACTGAATTTCCTTGACTAATTTTACTGTTCTCTCGAGTAATCTATGATAATTATATTTATCTTTACCAGACGATTTGGCACCAAGTGTACAGCCTGCCAACAGGGGATCCCCCCAACCCAAGTGGTAAGGAAAGCCCAAGACTTTGTGTATCATCTACACTGCTTCTCCTGCATCATCTGCAGTCGACAGCTGGCCACTGGAGATGAGTTTTACCTGATGGAGGATGGACGGTTAGTCTGTAAAGAGGATTATGAGACCGCCAAGCAGAATGGTGAGACAATGTTTATTTTGTAGTGATATATGCAGGAACTGTTTTTTTTTTTTTCTTCATTTTTGACATTTTAAGTTTCATCTCCTTTCGGTAGGAAGTTATGTAAGAAATATTGATTTTCATTGATGGTGCATGATTGGCGTGATCTGGGTGTGATCATTGGTAAGACCGAAAAATAAATCTTTACTTACCTTCTCAGTCCAGAGTTCTATGGAAACTTACATTGCATTGTCATGATGAAGAAAACATCTGCCCTTTTTTGCGCTTAAATGGGTGGTCCGGTCACAACATACAGATAACCTATCCACCCTTTAAAGCCTAGTAAATTATAGGCCATACTCGGAGTGAAATCAGCTTATTGTACACATGGTGACGTTTCTAGGATGTAAAGTATGATGTACACACAAGTTGGTTTTACCATATTGAACCTGAATTGACTCCCAACAAATTTCATAGAATATTTGGTGGGAATTATTATTCACCTATGTCATGTCTACAGAGCTGGATTAAAGGGGCTGTCTTCTTTTTTGGAACTTTTTTTTAGGTCACTGCCTGAATTTGGGGCTAAAATAATTTTTGCAATTGGGTTTGATTCAAAATTTTGCACCGTTTGCCTTTTACAGGCTCTTTGCTCTCATGCACATTTGAGATTGAAGTAGTCTGTGAACATAAATTAGCTCAGAAAAAGACAGATAAAAGAGTTACAAATTCTCCTGCCAGAATAAACTTACTGATTAAATCCTCAGTTAATGGTTCAGCCAGCAGTAGACAGTGCAACACACACCGGCTGTAAACGGCCAACGATGCAATTTTTTAAATGAAACCCAATTGCAAAAATTATCTTAAGCCCCAATACCATGTAGCTAAAATGTGTTCAAACATGAACAATCCCTTTTAAGGTTTATGTGAACCCACGTCCTATATTTATTGGACCCAGATCCCACCTGATCACTTATAACACAGACGGCTGTGTATTTTTGCAGCCAGATCCGCTGAAGTTTATGGAAGTTATGCCTCTTTGTCCACCTTTTCCTGGTTGGATAGAATCACACAAATGACAGTGGGACGGTGAGTGTTTTCGTCCTGTTATAAAGCCCTGTGTGTCTATGCACAAGGATGATACCTTTTTCTTGAATAGAGTAATTTTAGGATATGTTATAGAGGAAATGACAATCAAAGTGAAATATACAATATAGTAAACGTTACTCAGAGTGAAGCCCGCCAATCTGGACTGAACTCCGTCTACTCGGAATGTTAATTTTGACGCTACTTTTCCTTAGTGAATAATTAGATTGAAATAAAATGTAGTATTTGGTTTCATGACATCAGCACTGACAGCATCAAACCCGAGAACGACCATTTTCTGGTAATAGATGAAGCTTCTTCCCAGATGTGCCATTTGTCATGTAACGTGGTGAATGATGAACAGAATTCTTGGATTCTGATACATTGAATCAGAAAGAAGACTGATCATAAATACATCGTAACATCCAATAAAGGGAAATACGTTGTGATTCCCTATTAGTGCTGCTATAATACACACTGGGAAATATACATTTAGAGCGAAAACGCAGTGAGGATCAATGCACCTAGTAGAGCAAAAATGACACTGCAACATATTTATGGCAGGATATGCTACAAGGCTGGGGGTAGGAAACTGCTACTGGCAAGGTCCATAGCAATGCGGATCTATAGATCTGGCAGATTCTATCACATTCAGGGGAAAGGTTGGATGCTTTAATAAACAGCAGAACCTAAAGGGTAATACTAATGACACCTTTTGGAGTTTTTTATTTTTTTTTACTTAGATCTATTTATTTTAGGCTAAAATAATTCATTAAAAATGTTGCACCAGTTAGTTTTTCAGGCTGATTGTTTCCCTGTACGTATCTGGCTGCAGAATGGGTTAACTATAATCAGAGAGATTGTTTTGACAGTGAATTTTAAATTCTTTTATGTCTTTTTTTTTCTGAGTTGATTTATGACCACATTAAAGTTCAGGTCAACTTTGATGTGGTTTGTGGACAAAAATCATCACAGAAGAGTTCAGAGAAAGACAGATAAGAGAGCTCATGGACTGATTCCTGAGGTTCATTTACACTGCAGGATTATCATGAATGAGTATCTCCGGGAACGCTTGATAATCTTGATGTCTAAACAGGCTGCGATCATCTGACAAAGGAGATTGATCGTTAGGTGAAATGAGTTTTTGTACTATAGATCATTGTTCTCGAAGGCGCACTGGCGGACACAGACAGAAAGGGGCCCCTGTGCAATAACAGAATATGGGCCCTTTGCAGTCCAATAGCTCCTCATAATGTACAATTACACCTATTTTGGATATGGTAGTGGCCCCCTTACCTCTCAGGCCCCTGTGCGGCTGCACAGGTTGCACCAATGTCCACCACTGGCCCTGTGTATTCGGGACTCATGGTGGTGAGAACGATGGCTGCCTGTGTGTACCGAGAGATGTACTACACATTGTTCAGTGTGCATCTGTAAGGTGGTCGATCTCTGTATGGAGGCTGTTAGATGACCATCGATCAGCAAAAAAGAAGCTGATCAGAGGTTGTTTAGTGCCACCGGTCTGTTCAATGTAAACGGACCCTTAGTTAATATAATTCAGCAGAAAGCAATGTGCAGAGAAGCAAACAGCTTATAAAAGTCAAACAGTGAAAAAATAAACAATAGTAAAAACTAATTTTTGCCCAAAATACTTATTTAAATAAAAAAAATATATATATTGCCCCAAGAGGTATCCATACCCTGTGCCCCAATAAAAAATCTGCAATGGCCCACTCCACCGGAGGTGCAAAGGTGTATTTTGACCCCTTTAGGCAAGAGTTCAGTAAACAGATTTGCAGGACTCTAGTCCAGTGGCCACATCAGTAGTCTTCAGCTCCTGGGAACGTCCTCCTCCCTGCTGGCTCCCCCGGTGCCTCCTCTGATCAGGCCTGGATCAACGTCATGTGTGCATTATGTCTGACCTACTAATCAAGAGAAGCGCTGGACAAGCCGGCAGGTGGGAGGAGGCTCTCGGGGCTCTGGTCCAGTAGCCATGATAAACCAATGCATCTTCTGGACCAGGGTCCTTCAAATATTTTTTGCTTAAAGAGCACCTAACTCCAGTCTGAGGCTGCAATTTTTTTTTTTTTTTATGAAACAGTGAAAATCCCCAGATTGGAGATTTTTCTAAATATCACATACCGTACTAACAACAGAGGCCAGAAGTGTCCCTAGTGTTCCCCCGTAAGAGCCTGACTTTTGCTAGAAGAACAAGACAGAACGTCGGCGGGGTGAAATCCCAACCTGCAGAACGGGACCCCACAACCCACGTAATAAAGTATGCCGCATTGCTGGGTTAGTGCAAAGAGAGCGATCTCACACTGTCACTGCTGGAGGGGTCGCGGAGGGATTGTCACTGCTGGAGGGGCGCACGCGAGGGATTGTCACTGCTGGAGGGGTCGCGGAGGGTTTGTCACTGATGGAGGGGTCGCAGAGGGATTGTCACTGCTGGAGGGGCCGTGGAGGGTTTTTCACTGCTGGATGGGGCCGCGGAGGGTTTGTCACTGCTGGATGGGGCCGCGGAGGGTTTGTCACTGCTGGATGGGGCCGCGGAGGGTTTGTCGCTGCTGGAGGGGTCACGGAGGGTTTGTCACTGATGGAGGGGTCACGGAGGGAGTCACTGCTGGATGGGGCCGCGGAGGGATTGTCACTGCTGGAGGGGTTGCGGAGGGTTTGTCACTGCTGGAAGGGTCGCAAAGGGATTGTCACTGATGGAGGGGTCGCGGAGGGATTGTCACTGCTGGTGAGGCCACGGAGAGGTTGTCACTACTGGATGGGGCCACGGAGGGATTGTCACTGCTGGGGGGTCGCAGAGGATTGTCACTGCTGGAGGGGCGGAGGTTTTTCACTGCTGGAAGGGTCGCGAGGGATTGTCACTGCTGGAGGGTGTCACTGCTGGAGGCACGGGGATTGTCACTGCTGGAGGGTCGGGAGGATTGTCCTGTGAGGTCGAGATGTCACTGCTGGAGGGGGTCGTCACTGCTGGATAGGGCCCTGGAGGGATTGTCACTGCTGGAGGGGTCGTGGAGGGATTGTCACTGCTGGAGGGGTCGTGGAGGGATCGTCACTGCTGGAGGGGTCGTGGAGGGATCGTCACTGCTGGATGGGGCCGTGGAGGGATTGTCACTGCTGGAGGGGTCGCGGAGGGATTGTCACTGCTGGAGGAGTCACGGAGGGATTGTCTCTGCTGGAGGGGTCGCGGAGGGATTGTCACTGCTGGAGGGGTCGTGGAGGGATCGTCACTGCTGGATGGGGCCACGGAGGGATTGTCACTGCTGGAGGGGTCGCGGAGGGATTTTCACTGCTGGAGGGGTCACGGAGGGTTTGTCACTGCTGGAGGGGTCGCGGAGGGTTGTAAGACCATAAATAAAAAGTTTATGCCCAGACCGGCAGTGGCTCTATCTACAATTCATATTCTGTGTATAACATGCTGCGTCTTCAGAGAATGAGATAATGGCCGGTAGATTGTGAGCATACAAGGGCAGAGCCCTCTGTACCCATCTGTCATTGTTAGTTCACTGCTATTTATATCTGTGTTTTGTATGTAACCCCTTCTTATGTACAGCACCAGGAATCAGAGGTGGTCTAATAATAAATAATAATAATGCCATTTTATGTCTCCGTGTTATACAGACGATTCAGAGGGTGGAGCGAAAAGGCCTCGTACCACGATAACCGCCAAACAGCTGGAGACGTTAAAGAATGCCTACAAGAACTCACCGAAACCGGCCCGGCACGTGCGGGAACAGCTGTCCTCCGAGACTGGGCTGGACATGCGAGTTGTGCAGGTACATCGCAAACATATATAATAGTCATTTACAACATCACTTGAGTTAAAAAAAAAAAATAAAGAACATTTTTTATTTTAAACAAAATTCATGAATCGCGTGTGCCATTTTGATAAATTTAGTGAAAAAAATAAAAACGAATACTACACTACAAAGAAAGAAAAGTGACTTTACCCCTTTACGACATCTGCCGTACATGTACTGCGCAAGTCACCAGTGGGTGTATAGAGCAGGTTCACGCAGCGAGCCCGCCCCATACACGGCAGGTAATAGCTGTGTATTACAGCAAAGACCTGCCGCTAGCAATTGCGCATAAGTGCGCTGCATTCAACCCGCAGCTTTTACTGATCGTTTGCACATACCCTTACAGTTTTCGGAGCCTAATGTGACCTTCTCTTCTCAGGTCTGGTTCCAGAACAGAAGAGCTAAAGAAAAAAGGCTGAAAAAGGACGCAGGCCGGCAGCGATGGGGTCAGTTCTACAAAAGCGTAAGGAAATCACGGGTGGGAAAGCCAGGGAAGGAGAGTTCTGCAGAGGATTGTGGAGTCAGCGACAGCGAATTAAGCTACAGAGGTAAATGATAAATTATTATATATTTGTTGGGCAAAGCTTCTCCGCATTCATAAGCCAAGAACCCCGTACAAATTATATCGAAGTATCCCCAAACTATGACCATACTACTAGACAATGTAACCTCTAGGGTGCCTGTTGGGTTTCAGAAAACCTCATTGTCACTTGTTGATTCTTAATCGTTATCATTACTAATTTATAATTTGAGTATTCCATCATCATTATTTTTGGATGACATGTTTCCCAAAATTAAAAAAAACCTTTATTGTAGTCCACTATTACTATGTTAAAAATGTAAACCCTATCACGGAAGTTGTACTGAATTAAAAAAAACAACAAATGTCTAGTTTAGTTCATAGCGCCACACCTGCCTACAGGTTGTTTGTGGTATTGCAGGTCACCCCTATTTGCTTTAATACCACTCAACCAATGGACAGGTATGGTGATGTTTCTGGCAGTAGGCAGCCTTGGTTTTATAATTGGGTACCACTCCTTTAAAAGTACAGTTAGAATATTCATATCCACTTTATAGATTTTCCTATTTTAAAGGGAATGTGTCATTAAAAATTGATGTATTGTTTAAGTAAGGTTATTATGTTAGATGCAAAATATATTTTAAAAATAAAACTTGCATTTTTTCCACTGTGTTCTGGGGCTTGTTCAGATTCTAACTTTTCATGGTTTCAGGAAACAACACATGTACATAGCCACAATGATCAGACTCCAACGCTATCTTTTGTATTGTAGTATCTATTGAGCGTGTGCAAAAGTGATTGTCAGGTAGCAAGGTCAGGGTCATTGGTGGATTCTTTATCATGTCAGTATAGAGGTTTTACCTGTCATTGTAATGCTGCCTCTGATGATAATGAACCTGCTGAAAACTCTTCCAAAAAGGAAAGTATGAGTTTAAAAAAAAAAAAAAACAGTGGCCAGTGTGAAAATTGCAAGATTAGTATTTTTTTAAAAATTTTAAATTACATTTTTTTTAAATTAAAATCATGATATAAAAAAACCCCTTTGCAAAAAAAAAAAAAAATTACACAAAAACCTGATTTAATTACGGTAACGCATTCCTTTTAAATGGTAGAAGCCCGTAAACGTCCATAAAAATATTCTGCTTGCGCTCCATTAACTTCATGATGCCGGTAGCTGGCTCGGAATCTAGCAACATCTGGAATGCTGAAGTCGGTCCGTTTTAAAAAGTGCAAAGCGATTCACCAAAGCCTTAAAGTTCCCGTGAATTATGGGAGTTCATGCTGTGTTCCTATGAAATATAGTGCATTGTAATGAACTTTGTATTTGTCGGCCACTTTCCAGAGCTGCGGGAAAGTTGTAGCCACAACGGAGCTGACAGCAATCGGTAGTTACAAAACCCCTCTCCATCTCCAGTAAATACCTGAGCAGTATTCCCTGCAGTCCATTTGTCAAACACGGCCGTGAACCAGGCAATTGATCAAATAAATAAGGACGCAGAAGGACGATTAATCATCCCTCTGGTTCAGCCATCAACTGGTTTATGATGATTTTTGTGCATGCGGAATATTAAACAGCTTATAATTCACAGCTGCTGCCTATTATTTTATATCAGACTAATTTCTTCATTATATCTATGCTTTAGTATACTATAAAGAAGAGCTTTATACTGTGACTTGTCATGTTTAATGACATACTAAGACTGTCCTGGAACCTCAGCCCCTGGCCGACGTTCAACCACGGAGAGACACAAATCCATTCTTTATATACTGTATTCCAGATCTTATCGGACAGAAAGCCATTTCTAGTAATAATTTACCATTCTCTATTTTTATTTTACTATTAGAATTTTTTATATATTTTTATTATTTTATTAGCATTATAGTATTATTTAATGAATACATTACAGTCAATAAGCGTTATTCATTAGAATAGTAATAAATAAGTTGGGTGACCCGCGACAATCCTGAAAACAAAGCCCAGTTTGAGTGGAGCGATGGTTGCTGCATGCATTTATTCTCTAGGACTCTGTCTGTGGCAGTCCCATAGAGAATGAATGGAGAGGTGGCACGCATGCACAGCCTTCGCTCCTTTCAAAGGGAGCATTTTGGCGCTTTGTTCTCAGGACTGGTGGGGGTCTCCCAGTGCTTAGCAGGTTATCACCTATCCTGGGCCATAAGATGAACATAACACTTTAAAGGGGATGGTTGTCCGGGCTTGGAGCTCAAGTTTGCAGCCAGTCTATGTGACTGCAGACTTGTGAATCCTCACAACATGCACATTGCACGCCGTCAGGATTCTCCAGTGCCGGGAGCGGGCAGGCCTGTGACTTGCATACAAACGGTCACATGCCGACTAGACGTGTGCGACCTCACTCAATGCAAGTATATTATATTGCCAGTCTAGTCGGAATGTAGCTGGAAGTATGCAAATCGCATACATGACCGCCCACTACCGCCGATTCCTGACCATGCACGCTGTGAGGATTCACAAGTCTGCAGTCACATAGGGTGACTGCAGACTCGAACCCTGAGTCGGATCAACCCCTTTAAACTAAAAAAAAAATGCTTCTATAACATCCACAAAAATGATTATTTCCGAGTTCTTGATTCAGGACCATGATGCAATTTATCAGAATTGTTTTCTGCCTAGGTTATCAAAATCTCTTGTTTTACTTTTACGTAGGGAAAGTGATAACAACTTATTTCCATTCTGCAATTGTACATTTTACAGTGGCCAAAGATTTGCACCAATCCTTTTTTTTAACTGAACAAACATAACCCCTATCTTTCCTTATTGTGGACTGGAACCCTAAATGAAGCTCTTTTAAAAACTTTTTGCATACATTTTTTTTATTATTTTATACCTTTGACATTGTGTATTTTTATTTTTTTACCTACAGATGAACAGATTTTGTCAGAGCTGGGATCGACGGCCGGTATTTACAGTACAGGAGGGGACCTTGTGAATGTGCCTCTGGTCAATGGAGGCTTTACAATAGATGCAACAGGACAATCCTACCAGGAACTTCATGACGGTAGCCCTATGATATACCACAATCGCCCTCTTCTATTTCATCCCTTCCATCCCATGGGTTACCATACAACATAGACAATGCAGGAGGGCTTCTCAACCACCCTCCTTTACGAGCACTACCGGCTGCTCCGACCTCCGACATTTCCACAGAAAGCAGCATGGGCTATCCAGACTTCCCAACCAGTCCAGGTTCCTGGTTAGATGACATGGACCATCCTCCATTTTAAAGTAAAGGGATTGAGATCAGACCTTCTACATGATCATCGAGTTTGCCAAACTCTGCAGACACCACACTCAGCCTTTGGACATCTCTTAAATAAAATGATATGCTCTACCCCCACTGTTGGACAGTCCTGCTAAACTGACGCCCATACCAAGACGAATTGGAGACGGTGATGTAGAGTGGTGGAGCTCCCTTAGACAATGCTCGGTAAAACAATGTATTGATATAAAGAAGAAATGTTTGCACTTCTGTGGGGTCTGAATCTCCCTACCTAATCCTGGGTGATCAAGAGACATGTCTTCCCACTTTTCTCAGTCCTCAAGAGTTCATGCTCATGAGTATTTGCGTCATCTTGCCACGTGACAACATCAGAAGGATCAACAAAACCAACGCCTTTATATAAGGCCCAGACCATCAGTTTGACATGCAACCGACAATCTATACCCATTATTGCAGCATTTGATGTGGGACAGAATCATATGTTTCTGAATAAATTGAATAGTGAGATGATCGGATTGGAGTTTATTATCTCATTTCCTCATTTTCTTCTATAGTTGGTCCTGGAAACGTACGTCAATACCACGGATAGCGGATAGGTATTGGAAGTGGCGGAAGTTACTGAGCCCGTAGTATGTAGCTACAAAGCATATTAACTCAATTGTGCATTTCCTAAGGGTAAAATCATAGTTTAGTATGCAAAAATAAAATTGGTAAACTGCAAAAAATGCAACAAAATATTGCACATAGTATGTGGGCGAAATGACCGTCATGAGATACCACCACTGTATGACTCCTCCCTCTATACAATGTACAATGATAGAAAACAATACAGTACTCCGCATCTTAGAGTCAGTAAGATAATGTAACATGTAGGTTACGTGCACACTTCAGTATTATGAATCTGTGTTTTATGCATAGTGGCCTCTTGTGCCCATAATGTGCCTTTTATATTTTACATGGAAATTCCCACAGATACTGGGTAATTCCTGAAAATTAATGCATGGCATACCCCTTTCACAAGCCAATTTTTTTTCTAGAAGTTACTAGTGGAGAATAAAGTTTCTTGCAAGACACCAGTCAGTGGTGCACAGTCCAAAATACAGAGTAAGAGATCTATAGGGACTTGGTGCTTTAATGGACAGGGTCCCTCATGTAATGGTAAATCACTTATCTCAACCATCCCAGATCTAGTGGGACAGTCACGAATTTGGAGAGTTGTCCTGACTTTAGCCGTATCTGTGCCCTCAGGCCACACATCCAGTGGAATGTAATGGTGAAGCAGGGAGACATTAATCCCTACCCCACCACTTGGCAGAGACTAAAAGACCTTCAGGTCATCTGACTGGCAGCAGAGAAGGACATAAAGGCAAGTGGGTTGCTTGTGAGGAAGCATCATGCTGCCAGGGATGTACACTGAGGGCATCATACTGTGTGGTGTACTATAGAGGCATCTTACTTTGTGTGAGGGGGACTGTGGAGGAATCATACTATATGTGGGTATCTGTGCATGTGGGAAATCACACAGTGTGTGGTGTATTATAGGGGACATCTTACTTTGTGTGAGGGGGACTGTGGAGGAATCATATTGTATGTGGGTATCCGTGCATGTGGGGGCATCATACTGTGTGTGGTGTACTATAGGGGACATCTTACTTTGTGTGGTGAGTACTGTGGAGGAACATATTGTATGTGGGGGCATCATGCTGTGTGTGGTGTACTATAGGGGACATCTTAATTTGTGTGAGGGGGACTGTGGAGGAATCATATTGTATGTGGGTAGCTGTGTATGTGGGGACATCATACTGTGTGTCGTGTACTATAGGGGACATCTTTGTGAGGGGTACTGTGGGGGAATCATACTGTATGTGGGTAGCTGTGTATGTGGGGGCATCATACTGTGTGTGGTGTACTGTAGGGGACATCTTTGTGTGATGGGGACTGTGGAGGAATCATATTGTATGTGGGTAGCTGTGTATGTGGGGGCATCATACTGTGTGTGGTGTACTGTAGGGGACATCTTTGTGTGATGGGGACTGTGGAGGAATCATATGATATGTGTATGTGGGGGCATCATGCTGCGTGTGGTGCACTATAGGGGACATCTTACTTTGTGTGAGGGGGACTGTGGAGGAATCATATTGTATGTGGGTAGCTGTGTATGTGGGGGCATCATACTGTGTGTCGTGTACTATAGGGACATCTTTGTGAGGGGTACTGTGGGGGAATCATACTGTATGTGTGTAGCTGTGTATGTGTGGGCATCATACTGTGTGCGGTGTACTATAGGGGACATCTTACTTTGTGTGAGGGGGACTGTGGAGGAATCATACTGTATGTGGGTGGCTGTGTATGTGGGGGCATCATACTGTGTGTGGTGTAGTATAGCGGACATCTAACTTTGTGTGAGGGGGACTGTGGAGGAATTATATTGTACTAGCTGTAGTACCCGGCTTCGCCCGGGTTAATTAATAACTGCTGTTAGCTGTAACAAAATAGACTATGTTAACAAAAATTTATTCTGCACATAAAAATCACACACCAAAACGTGCGGGGGTTAAAATTTCCATTCAACACATAGCCTATGATGCTCCTGGGGTTGAGATGTGCGGGCATGCAAAATTTCATGCCCGTAAGTACAACGGTGCAGATTCCTATCCCGGGCCAAAATTATTTGCCGATTTGGAATGCGCGGGGTTAAAATTTCGACTCAAAACCTAGCCTATGACGCTCCCGGGGTCGAGACGTGCGGGTGTGCAAAATTTCATGCCCGTAAATGCAGATTCCTATGCCGGACATACACACAAGCATTCAGCTTTCTCCCCATTATGTAGATAGGGCCAAAATTGTTTGGCGATTTGGAACGTGCGAGGGTTAAAATTTCCATTCAACACATAGCCTATGATGCTCCTGGGGTTGAGATGTGCGGGCATGCAAAATTTCATGCCCGTAAGTACAACGGTGCAGATTCCTATCCCGGGCCAAAATTATTTGCTGATTTGGAATACGCGGGTTAAAATTTCGACTCAAAAACCTAGCCTATGACGCTCCCGGGTCGAGACGTGCGGGTGTGCAAAATTTCATGTCCGTAAATGCAGATTCCTATGCCGGACATACACACAAGCATTCAGCTTTCTCCCCATTATGTAGATAGGGCCAAAATTGTTTGGCGATTTGGAACGCGCGGGGTTAAAATTTCGATTCAAAACATAGCCTAGGACGCTTTCGGGGTCGAGACGTGCGGGCGTGCAAAATTTCATGCCCGTAAGTGCGACGGTGCGGATTCCAATCCCGGACAAACATACCCACATACATACACACATACATACATTCAGCTTTATATATTAGATGTGGGTAGCTGTGTATGTGGGGGCATCATACTGTGTGTGGTGTACTATAGTGGACATCTTACTTTGTGTGAGGGGACTGTGGGGGAATCATACTGTATGTGGGTAGCTGTGTATGTGGGGGCATCATACTGTGTGTGGTGTACTGTAGGGGACATCTTTGTGTGATGGGGACTGTGGAGGAATCATATTGTATGTGGTAGCTGTGTATGTGGGGCATCATGCTGCGTGTGGTGCACTATAGGGGACATCTTACTTTGTGTGAGGGGGACTGTGGAGGAATCATATTGTATGTGGGTAGCTGTGTATGTGGGGGCATCATACTGTGTGTCGTGTACTATAGGGACATCTTTGTGAGGGGTACTGTGGGGAATCATACTGTATGTGTGTAGCTGTGTATATGTGGGCATCATACTGTGTGCGGTGTACTATAGGGGACATCTTACTTTGTGTGAGGGGGACTGTGGAGGAGTCATACTGTATGTGGGTAGCTGTGTATGTGGGGGCATCATACTGTGTGTGGTGTAGTATAGCGGACATCTAACTTTGTGTGAGGGGGACTGTGGAGGAATCATATTGTATGTGGGTAGCTGTGTATGTGGGGCATCATACTGTGTGTGGTGTACTATAGCGGACATCTTTGTGTGATGGGGACTGTGGAGGAATCATATTGTATGTGGGTAGCTGTGTATGTGGGGGCATCATACTGTGTGTGGTGTACTGTAGGGGACATCTTTGTGTGATGGGGATTGTGGAGGAATCATATTGTATGTGGGTAGCTGTGTATGTGGGGGCATCATACTGTGTGTGGTGTACTATAGCGGACATCTTACTTTGTGTGATGGGGACTGTGGAGGAATCATATTGTATGTGGGTAGCTGTGTATGTGGGGGCATCATACTGTGTGTGGTGTACTGTAGGGGACATCTTTGTGTGATGGGATTGTGGAGGAATCATATTGTATGTGGGTAGCTGTGTATGTGGGGGCATCATACTGTGTGTGGTGTACTATAGCGGACATCTTACTTGTGTGTGAGGGGGACTGTGGAGGAATCATACTGTATGTGGGTAGCTGTGTATGTGGGGGCATCATACTGTGTGGTGTACTATAGCAGACATCTCACTTTGTGTGAGGGGGACTGTGGAGGAATTATACTGTATGTGGGTAGCTGTGAATGTGGGGGCATCATACTGTGTGGTGTACTATAGCGGACATCTCACTTTGTGTGAGGGGGACTGTGGAGGAATTATACTGTATGTGGGTAGCTGTGAATGTGGGGGCATCATACTGTGTGTGGGGAGGATGTGTTGATCATACTGTATGGGCCACTGTGGGGGCCATATAAGGGGTATCATACAAAGTTGGAACAATAATAGACTTCAGTTGGAGCAATATTTCTGTGTGGGTACATACATATAAAGGCCTTGGCGAGATTAGTGAAGTGGCTTTTCATAAAATAAAAATGTCCAGGGCACATTCTGTGCTACGCACGGTGTCCTTCTTATCTTGCAATGTTGGGGGTAAGGGTAAATTGGTAATTTTTCAAAATAGTGATCCAAAAATGCTTTCAATAGAAAGTAGATTATTTTAGCCGATAAAAGGGTAGTCAATTGGTAAATCAGTTTGGGATTCGATGCGTCATTGGACCATTAAATTTACCAGTTTGAGAACCCATTTTGGAGGCTTTTTTTTATTAATTCTCCAACTGGATTCTATGGGATGAGAAACGGAAAAAAAAAAACAACTTTTTTTGTTCTCAGTGTCATTAAGAAATAATAATTACACTAGGATGAAAGGGACTGTCTGCTATGGAAAATACCTTTTCGTTAAAAGGTTCAACTGAAAGGTTCCTTTACAGCTATTGACCGTATTTTACACCATTAAATTTCCCTGAAGAGTCAGCAGCGGAAAAAAATTGAAGAATAATTCCCATCTTTGCCTTTCACGGACCAAAATATTTCCATCCAGGCTTCAATCACTGGTGGTTGAGCTACAGAAACAGGTAAGAAACACAAAAATTAATGAGAGTTCTGAAAATAATGTAGTTGGACGCTCTTGGCCGTTGATCAGAACTTGGATGGAGTTATTGTTGTCTTGGTCATGAAAAGATGAAATTGCATTCAATTAAGCATTCAATTAGCTGTCCTCCGGAGAGAAAAGCAGTTTCTGGCCATTATCTGGCTAATTTATGGTGATGCCCAGATAAAGTATCCCATTCATTGACTGTCAACCATACTGTGATGGTTGTCCATTATACCCAGTAGTATTTTGCTTCCACTGTTACAATGTAAATGTGGCCATGGATTACATGCAATATTTTCACTGCTGACTTTGCCATCACATTGGATCTTCGGAACATCCTAAATGTGAACTCTTTAATGTTTGTCTTAATATAGTGCTTGTTCTACACTAATTAAATATGGTAAGTGCTTTCTCAGGCAAGCGTTTTAGGACGGTTCAGTAAAAATGTGCCACATGGTGTTCCAATCAATACAAGATAATTACCACTAAGTACAAATGTCAGGAGAGAGAATGGTTAGGGAAATGGTCAGGAAAGTAAATGGGAGCAAAGGAAATGTATAGAAGGCTGTACCATTCCAGTACATGGCGCCTTACTGCACTTATATATACCTCAAACTGAACGTATTCCGCAGGAATCAGACAAAAACAATCATGGCATACTCCAATGTCTTCTGTCGGTGCAGAGGTACTCTCTGTAAGAAGCATCTCTTCTAGGAGAGGACACCTTCATGTATTTGACACCACATGGAGGTCTCTTTACTCAATACAGCCTTAGGTTATTGCCATACAGGATCGGTGCACCCAACAATGCCGCATGCATGAGGCCATATGGATAGATCCATTGCACTTATGGACTAATTTGCCAAGTTATGCATCAATACCTTTTTTCAGCAGCCCAGAAGGCATGAATGTCTCCTATGGGATTAGAAACTGATATCTAACGTGATTACTGTGACGCTGCATCGATATTAGTAATGCCAGATCCTTAAGAAGGTTGTCTCAAAAATAACCTTTGGCCATATGGATATCATAAAGAGGGAACTCAGTTTGTGATCCCCTGTATAACCCTTAATGGAGATCAGTTTTGAATGGTCACCATGTTAGGTTGTGTTCCCACGATGAGGTTTTGAAGCAGCCTCTTACAGTTTCAGCAAAGTGGATGGAATTTGTAGAAATCTCCTGTCCACTGTGCCTTTTTATTTACTCTGCATAATGTGACCTGCGTGTTTCACATCTGCAACATCTTAATCTTCCTTGCGAGTACGCTGAGTTTTATGTGCAGATTTTCCCCATAACTGGTGTTTTTTTTAAATCAAAAACGCTGACAAAATACTCAAAAAGACGCCCGGGTGTCTTCTTTTGAGCCTTGTAAAGTATAGATTGTCTGCGGAGCGAAAGCTGCCTGAAGAATGGACTGGTCACAACTTTTAACCACTTTAGAAACCGTATATCTGAAGATCTAAACTGAGAGCGAAACATCATATATATTCACTGAGGATTGCAAATTAATCATCTTTTTTCTACATTAACTGAGTGCCAAGTTCGACACAAGAGTGCCGTGCTCTACTACTACATGTCTGCAGAGCGGAAGCTGCCTGAAGAATGGACTGGTCACCATTTTTAACCACTTTGGAAACCTGAAGAGGATAAAAGACATTAAAAACCCTGAATATGTGCATAGCTGTTGGGCTCACACAAATTGGCCAATTTCTGCACTAAGTACCTTAATTTTTTAACATGTTTTCTACAGCAGTAATGCAGTTCCAATGTCATATACTTAATAATTACAAATTATAGCTTTAGAGTGCAGTTTTTATTTGTTATAAAAAGTGGCGTGCCTCTTGCCTTGCACCTGTTCACACTTGTCTTTTTCTGATTGGAAGTGCCTGTCAGTTTCTTCTATACTTTTACATAGACATATGTTTAGTCTTTTAAGTTAATAGCGGCCTGAAAAAAAAGAAGTTGCATGAACATTCCCTAATCCTACATGTCCCCTACAGTGGCTATTGCAGAAAAATGGCCTTCTCCTTGGCAAAGTGGTTTGGACTCCATTAATCGACAAACAAGTTTCCGTTAAGCTAGATTTCTGTCCGTTTAGTAAAATGGCCCTTCTGAAAAGGGAAAAATTATTGAGATAATTGGTAAGAATTTCTAAGACATCTTGCTATAGATGAAAAAACAAGAGGCTCTGAATGTGTCCGATATGGAGGATGCATGACCCTGCACCCTACACGGATGAAAACCAATGGAGTTTAGGCAGTAGGATTGCTGACCCAATACTGATATTAAAGTTCCCTCTCTAGCACGGAGCCATCTCATAATGATGCTTTCATATTACCAAGCATTATGTCCTATATAGCACATTGCCAACCTGACTCAGCACTAGATGTGCCCGTCACTGACACAGCACAATCCCACTCGTTTGCACGGCTCGTACAGCAACGACCTGCATAGTGGAATTATCCTTAATAATGGTTTCAGTGACAATCCTGAACTAAAGCCTGCCTCCAGTAATTAAATATTCACGGTAGATTCACAAAAGACCTCATCTTTCTGGATGAAAGGGCGCAATGACGCATCATAGCTGCTGTTGTGTCTTTCAATGCAGACACTGAGGATCTGTATCGGAAGTGTATATACTGCACAGAGACTACACAGTGTCCGTCTTGTGAATGAGAAATCTGGGAACTTTCTGAAGTCTAAGTCAATAAAAAATAAGCCTTTATCATATTAATGTTCTAGTGATCTCCGAAGATGAGACTTATTATGAAAACCCATTTTCATATACCCTATGAAGCAGTCTAAGTCAATATTAGGGGTCTTTCTGTACAGGAATCATCCCTTTGTCAGAGAGAAGAGAAGATACAAAGAACATCTCTTGCTCTGGAGGAATTCTCCTGTCCTACATTGGATGACCGTCCGTTGATGAAGAATGTCAATGGAGAAGGTAAAAGGAGAGAAGCAGGTAGGCTTCAGTCAGCATGGAGGATTGCTTTAATTTCAAGGGACCCATCTAACTAGTAGGAATTATCTACGGTGGAGAACCCCTTAAAGGATTCTGATATCAAAGCAATAATGTCAAGTCTTTTAAGTAGCATCTTCTAAACCTATATGGGTATGTAGGTCGCTCATCAAAATGGTAATGCCCTGCTTCTTGTAAAGTAAGCTCTGGAAGAAGATTCCCAAGGAAATGTACCTCTCTAGCCCATCGATCTTAACAGTTCCTTTATGTATTAAGAAAAGCATTAATTTCTCCGGAATAAGACATCAGATCACAGATATAAAGGTATCAGGTTATTCAGCTTCCTAAGACCAACATGCCCATATAGACGGCTCAGGAGGGTTGATCCTACGGACAGATTCCCTTCAATGTTTTGTAGAATCAAAAGACAATGTATAGATTCATTATCTGCATGAATATTTAATCACTTCATAAAGATTCTTAATATGTAAGGCAGGACACATTATGGAGAATTGGGGTGTGCTCTACTTGTAATAATAACCTTTAATTGAGTGAATATTTTGCTCAAAAAAAAGGTCAGATATAAAACAAAGTTCAGCAAGTGGATACCAACAGGACACAGATACAGATTACAACTGTGGCAGAGAAGAGAGCCACCGGCTCCCAGCTCCACCACTTAATCAGGCAGGACACAGAGGCCAGGGCCATGAAGGAGATGGGAGGCCATGGGCCTGTGCTGGGCCAGAGACTACAGGGGAGGACACCTCACAACTCATCGACAGAGAGGGTAAGGTTTTAGTTTATTTTGTTGCTTGGCCAGGCACAATTGATGCTTTATTATTATACATTGTATTTCTATGAAGAAGCACAGAGTAGCATTATTACTATATGGAGGTACTGGGCAGTATTATTACAATGACTAGGCACTATTACTGTGCACGCACAAAAGGAGGGTACTATTACTGAGCGGGGCACAGAGGGGCGTTATGGATAATACTGTTTGGGTGTATGGAAGAGAGGAATATGAAGAGGGTGCTGTAAAAGCGACGAGCCAAAGATGTATTTTCAGAAAGTACACACAAGTCATGGATGGAAGAAGTGGTCGTAGCAGTCTGGATGAAATGGAAAAGTTAATGACTACCATCAGCGAAAACGTCACTGGATTTATCTGTATAGTATACAAATATATGGTCTGCAGTGCTGTGGTATAAAGCCGATATCTAGCAATATATGGTCACTCTATGGGGTAATTTCAGTCTCAGTACAGTGGTTTTTGGTTAATGATGAATATAATCGTAGTATATGCTGGTACCCCAGGGCTCAGTCCTTGGCCCCCTTCTCTTCTCTCTCTACACCACCCCAATTGGACAGACCATCAGCAGATTTGGCTTTCAGTACCATCTTTATGCTGATGACACACAATTATACACGTCATCCCCCGACCTTACCCCCGCTGTACTACAGAACGCCACCGACTGTCTGTCCGCAGTCTCCAACATCATGTCTGCTCTCTATCTGAAACTCAACCTCTCCAAAACTGAACTTCTTCTGCTCCCGCCGTCTACTAACCTCCCTAAATCTGACATTTCCCTCTCAGTGGGCGGCACCATAATAACACCCCGGCAGCAGGCTCGCTGTCTGGGTGTTATGTTTGATACCAATCTCTCCTTCACCTCCCATATACAATCTCTTGCCGCCTACACCTAAAGAACATCTCTAGAATCCGCCCTTTTCTCACCATGGAAACAACAAAAACCCTCACTGTAGCATTGATCCACTCCCGCCTGGACTACTGTAACGCTCTATTACTTGGCCTCCCCATTACTCGACTATCCCCTCTCCAGTCCATCCTTAATGCAGCAGCCAGGGTTATCCATCTGGCTAATCGGTACTCGGACGCGTCCGCTCTTCGCCAGTCCTTACACTGGCTGCCCATTCATTATAGGATCCAATTCAAAGTACTTGTTCTCACCCACAAAGCTCTCCACACTGCAGCACCCCCCTACATCTCCTCCCTCATTTCTATCTATTGGCCTAACCGACTGCTGCGCTCTGCAAACGACTTTCGACTAACCTCTGCACTAATCCGTACCTCCCACTCCCGACTCCAAGACTTCTCCCGCGCTGCGCCAATCCTCTGGAATGCTCTACCCCAAGAAATTAGGACTATCCACAATTTGCATGGTTTCAGGCGCTCCCTCAAAACACATCTGTTCAGAGCGGCCTATCACATTCACTAATCAAAGTCATTCTATGTGTAAGTGTGTGTGTGTGTGTGTGTAGCCCATTCACTATCTCCATCCATCCCTCACTCCCTTAAGATGGCTGGACCATCATTGTAAATGCACCATTGTATATACACACCTGTATTTTGTATCTCCCCCATTGTAGATTGTAAGCTCCACGAGCAGGGCCGTCTTATTTTGCTTTAATTACTGTATTGTTAACGTTGTTACTTATGACTTGTGTTTTGAAACTGTTAAACTGTAAAGCGCTGCGGAATATGATGGCGCTATATAAATAAAGATTATTATTATTATTATAATATGTGGTTATGGTTTGGCGCTATTATTTACCTCTTATAATGCAATGTTGATGGTAATATCGGTCTTGGAACAGTCATGTTTGGTAATGATCAGTATGACGGCATTATTTAGTCATTATGTGGTGGTCATAGCGTGGCGGTATGATTTACTTTTATGTAACGGTATTATTGGTGTTAGTATACTGAGCGGTGACTGAAGCCAATCTTCATACTTCTCATCTTGGGAAGTACAGTATGTTTGGGGGAACAGCATTGATCTACTGTATGTGCTTTCAAAATGTTAGCGTTAAATTATAGCTCCAGGCTTGACCTGCACTGATCCTTAGAAATAGCGGGAAAAAACTAATTTACTTTAATGGGGATGAGCAGCAATACAACCAATTGAAAAGTGATGTTCTGTTTTTGGGGGAAAAAAACAGTTTTTTTTCTAATCCTGACAATGCCTGTAAAAGCAGTGATGTCACGTCGACAACATACATCACAGCAATAGGCAATAAATGTGGTGGGTGGCTGTGCCGAAGTAGACGGTACAAGCCCGCTGAGCTCAGTGATTGGCTACAACAGTGGTCCGAATTGCCGATGTGATGTCACTGCTGCAGCACAAACACAGAGATTCCAACAGCGGTGGGTAGTCGGCGCTGGGATGGGGAAGAGCGATAACCAGACCTGTTAGTTGTTGGGTATTTCAAAATGTTTGGAGTCCACTTTCCTGAAAGTGGAAAACCCCCTTAAGCTTATCCTGTAGCAATATCAATGGTTCTATTAACATAGGTGTTTTTTCTTTTTACCCTAACAGAGCATTATTGAGCCTGATATGGTCACATGAAGCGCGGCACGAAGGTCTCGTTTTAATGTTTGGAACTTTCGAAGCCACAAGACAGATCCAGCGCTCCCCCTCCCATCACTGCAGATGCTGGTATCAGCCTCTCTTTGGGTTTTATTTATATCATTTTTTTTTAATCATTTTAACATTTAATGCTCCTCAATTAAAGTGTTTTTAGAGTGGATCCAGCTTAAATTGTGCATTAAGCACTTTGGTTAACGGTAGTTAAGGGCAAGGAGAGGGATTATAGTTGAGCATGTGTGCGTGTCACAGAGTATATATATGTGCAGAGCGCTCTGCTGTAAAGCAGATTATGCTGCAGCATTTGCAATGGTTAGGGCAGCTCACAACCCGCATGCATATGGCTTGAGAGGAATTAACCCCTTCACTGGATGCAACAGTAATGCATGGTTAGCTTGTATATCAAATACAAAGGATAGGTTCTTCCTTCAGAACAAAATCATGAACAGCTTTTAAGATAAGCTCATACGGCCGATGTTCCTAATGCCACTTTTACATCACGGAGAATGCAACCGAGGGAAAGATTAGCTGTCAGGAAACCTGCAATCTAAGCAACGTTGCCAGATGCATTCAATAGCAGGTTAACATCTCAATATAGAGTCATTCCATGTCAAGTGAACCAGTGGTCCCCACTCGACCTTCTCCGATTTTGCTGAAAATTTATAAGGATGTACATGTATGTTTGAAAAGAGGTTCTGTAAATTTTTAGGGCCAGATCTCAAATACATTGGGCACTGTTGACCTTTCACTGGAGGTTCCACCAAGCCTGCGGCTTCAGCTAAGAGGATTTTGCAAACTTTGGCACATAGCCATTAGAGTTCTATACTGGCTATGATGCTGAAATTTGGCATACTAGCTCAACTTTTGCTGCTAAACACGATAAAATTATTACCGGCTATGACAAAACAATATTTCGGCCGCAATTTTGTGTCAAAGTAGCTTGTAAAACGCGTCGCATAAAATTTATGCCAAACTTTGCCCATATATAACTCAAGACCAAAAACCAATAGTAACTGGTGCTTTGCCCTGTACACCAAACATCTACATGACTTTGCATTGCTGCAATATCACGGTCAAACCATATGTATTTGTGGAAATATTCACACCCACATATGATGAAAAACTTAAAAAACCCGAATTTTACCTATTTTTAGGTCAAATTTCTCAAAAAGGGTACCCCTAAAATATATTAATTCTGATATCATTAGAAAGAGCACATTTTTCTCTACAAGGATCATTGTTTTTTTTTTTGGAGTCTCTCAGTTTAAGAAAAGAAAAATGCCACTGAACATGGTGTTATTTATGCGCGTAATGCATTGATTTTGTGTTTGATTTTCAGATTCTTATCACATGTTACAGAGTTGTATTGTTGCTAGCAATGTCTATTATAATCAAAAACCTATAAACCTTTTTGGTTATGAAAAGTTATTGACTATTGTTACATTTTAATGCATATATTTATTTTTTAGCGATGGAGAATGAAATTGATGAAGAATCGGCCCAGTGCTCTATCGGCCTTGCGAACTATTCGAAGTGCCACCTTAAGACATTCACCCATAGCAAGGATGAGTTGAAATTGTTTACAAGCTTTGGATTGGATGAACAGAAATTGCTGCGTCGATGAGTGGGACTAAATTTTGATGAACATTCACAAATCTGTTTACACCATGAAGCTTCATTCTTGACCAAATATGAGCATTTGCAAAAATCGTGTTGCAATCCTTTTGGGAAGAAAGGTCATAACACTATTCAAACCCTTGCGTTGGTCCATGGTGGTTATACCACAACCAATTCCCTAAGAATTGGTATTATAATCCTATTAAGAATTGTAATAATGCTGTCTTTCGAGAATTGGCAGCACCATCGCCTAGGAGCCATGGCCGATAGCCGTGCAAGGCCAGCCGCGGGCGGTCTCTTTATCGCAGTTTCCGAAGCCTAAGGGTGGGTGTCTTTGCCTAGGATCCCAAGCTCTCCAGGTCTCAGATTTTCCTTCAACGATTTCAAATAGCTACTTTGATGCTTGGCGATGTAGTGATGGCTACAAAGTTTAGAAATTTTCAAAACCAATTCTTCAATGAAATCTTCTATAGTCAGTTGTTTGGTATCAAGCGTGTCTCGATCAGTGTGAATCCATTGTTTGAACTCAATAATATCTTCAGGGTCACTGTTGACAAACACATTGACTAGAAATTCTTTTAAAACTTCAGGACCCGGGCATTTATCACAACAGCCAAGCATACAGTCCTTGGATTCAATTCCACAGACCATTTTGCATATGAGCTCTTTGTTGT
This sequence comes from Oophaga sylvatica, assembly GCA_033576555.1. NCBI lineage: Eukaryota > Metazoa > Chordata > Amphibia > Anura > Dendrobatidae > Oophaga > Oophaga sylvatica. Next base: position 100,483,144 of record JARQOD010000009.1, on the reverse strand, counting down.
CATCATTGATTGGGAATGCTGCAAGCATTAGTTTGACATTTTGGTGCATGGTACACACACAAATTGAATGTGTTCCAGCAGATCCAACGGTTACGCACCACTTTGGCCGAAGCTCACAAAACTTGGAAAATCCAATTTCAGGGCCATTCCGATCCCGATAGGCAACAAACATTTCCCTCATATTGCTCAGTAATAGTCGCTTTTGCATTTGCTTTTTTTCTCCTGCTATTCGCACTGATACATAGTTTTTTTTTACCAGGGCACATTCGACTGAATTCATCATCCTCAAAAAATGCCTGCACCTTTTCCTTCACTTCCTCAGAAACTTTCTTGCCACACTTGATTCTAGGTAAGGCTAAGATCCCATGTTCACATTTAAGCTTTTGAGCTTGTTTGACCATTCGTTCAGAGACACCGAATTCGTCTGATATAGCCTTAATGGACCAACTTTTAGGTGCCAATGTCAAGATTTGGACCTTTTCTGCCCGACTGGACACCTGCAGCTTTTGCTTCAAATCTGCCAAAAGGTGATTGTAATCCAGACATATTTTGCACTGTGCTGTTTTTGTTTGCTCAATGTCTTTCGGCTCAAGCCCTCCAATTGAAGCAATCTTGCTAGAAAATGCATTTTGTACCTGGCTTATCTTTCTCCTTGCATATCCAAGTGAATCCCGCTGGCTTACCCGTGGATATTTCAGAGGAGAGATGCCAATGGATGTTAAGCTTGAATTTAGACTTTCAGAACATTCCATTCCATCTGGATCTGATTCAGAGGAAACTGGATCAGCTGATTTTTTCCTGTTAGCAAATTCTTTTCGACATGATGCTCACATCTTCTGGCCAGGCTTCACATCATTCTTTGTAAATTTGTTCAACTGGTCAGCTGCTAACAAATTGATAGCTCGCAAATTCTTTTGGTGTTATGACCTTTCTTCCCAAAAGGATTGCAACACGATTTTTGCAAATGCTCATATTTGGTCAAGAATGAAGCTTCATGGTGTAAACAGATTTGTGAATGTTCGTCAAAATTTAGTCCCACTCGTCGACGCAGCAATTTCTGTTCATCCAATCCAAAGCTTGTAAACAATTTCAACTCATCTTTGCTATGGGTGAATGTCTTAAGGTGGCACTTCGAATTGTTCGCAAGGCCGATAGAGCACTGGGCCGATTCTTCATCAATTTCATTCTCCATCGCTAAAAAATAAATATATGCATTAACATGTAACAATAGCCAATAACTTTTCATAACCAAAAAGGTTTATAGGTTTTTGATTATAATAGACATTGCTAGCAACAATACAACTCTGTAACATGTGATAAGAATCTGAAAATCAAACACAAAATCAATGCATTACGCGCATAAATAACACCATGTTCAGTGGCATTTTTCTTTTCTTAAACTGAGAGACTCCAAAAAAAAAAAAACAATGATCCTTGTAGAGAAAAATGTGCTCTTTCTAATGATATCAGAATTAATATATTTTAGGGGTACCCTTTTTGAGAAATTTGACCTAAAAATAGGTAAAATTCGTTTTTTTTAAGTTTTTCATCATATGTGGGTGTGAATATTTCCACAAATACATATGGTTTGACCGTGATATTGCAGCAATGCAAAGTCATGTAGATGTTTGGTGTACAGGGCAAAGCACCAGTTACTATTGGTTTTTGGTCTTGAGTTATATATGGGCAAAGTTTGGCATAAATTTTATGCGACGCGATTTACAAGCTACTTTGACACAAAATTGCGGCCGAATTATTGCTTTGTCATAGCCGGTAATAATTTTATTGTGTTTAGCAGCAAAAGTTGAGCTAGTATGCCAAATTTCAGCACCATAGCCAGTATAGAACTCTAATGGCTATGTGCCAAAGTTTGCAAAATCCTCTTAGCTGAAGCCGCAGGCTTGGTGGAACCTCCAGTGAAAGGTCAACAGTGCCCAATGTATTTGAGATCTGGCCCTAAAAATTTACAGAACCTCTTTTCAAACATACATGTACATCCTTATAAATTTTCAACAAAATCGGAGGTCGAGTGGGGACGATTTTTAAAACTGGTCCACTTGATGTGGAATGACCCTATAGACATGATCTTAGGATTTTACAATCCTTATGAAAGCTGGAAGTTTGATCCGAGAAATATATACAGCCATGGCCGAAAGTGTTTACACTCTTGAAATTGTCCAAGAAAATGAAGTATTTCTCCCAGAAAATGATTGCAACACAAAAAAAAAAAACCCAGAGGAAAAAGACCAAATTGGACATCATTTCACACAAAACCCCTCAAATAGCCCATACCAAATTGTTGGCACCCTCTGGAATAAATAACTGCAATCAATCGCTTCCTATAACCATCAACGAGCGTCTTACACCTCTCAACTGGAATTTTGGACCACTCTTCTTCTGCAAACTGCTTCAGGTCTCTCATATGTGAAGGCGTCTTCTCCCAACACAAATTTTAAGATCTCTCCACAGGTGTTCAATGGGATTTAGATCCGGGCTCATTGTTGGCCACATCAGAACTTTCCAGCGCTTTGTTTCCATCCATTTCTGGGTGCTTCTTTAAGTATGTTTGGGGTCATTGTCCTCCTGGAAGACCCAAGAACTAGGACACCCAGCTTTCTTGACACTAAGCACTACCTTGCGACCCAAAATGCTTTGGTAATCTTCAGATTTCATGATCCCTTGCACAGTCGAGGCACCTGATGCCAGAGGCAGGAAAACAGCCCCAAAAGATCTTTGAGTCTCAACCATATTTAACTGTAGGTACGGTGTTGTTTTTGTTGTTGGTCTTATTCCGTTTTTGGTAAACAGTAGAATAATGTGCTTTACCAAAAACCTCTATCTTGGTCTCATCTGTCTATAAGATGCTTTCCCAGAAGGATTTTGGCTTACTCACGTACATTTTGGCAAACTGCAGTCTAGCTTTTTTATGTCTCTCTGTCAGCAGTGGGGTCGTCCTGGGTCTCCTGCCACCATAGCGTTTCATTTCATTCAAATATCTACGGATAGTTCGCGCTGACACTGATGCACCCTGAGCCTGCAGGACAGCTTTAATTACTTTGAAACTTGATTTGGACTGCTTATGCACCATGCGTACTATCCTGCATTGCAACCTTTCAGAAATTTTTCTCTGCTGTTCACGTCCAGGGAGATTAGCTACAGTGCCATGGGTTACAAACTTCTTGATTATGTTGCTCACCGTGGACAAAGGAACATCAAGATCTCTAGAAATGGACTTGAGAACCAAAAATGTTGAAAAATAGCATCAATCTCAAGGTTTCAAGTTCTCAAACAGTTCTATTCTCCTCTCTCTGTTCTCCATGCTAGGTGTAGAACACACAGACATATAATGCAAAGATTGACTCAACTTCTCTTTTTATTTGGTTTTAGGTGTTATTTTCATATTGCCCACACCTGTTACTTGCCACAGGTGAGTTTGAATGAGCATCATACGCTTGAAACAATTTCAAAAAGGTGCCAACAATTTTGTCTGGCTCATTTTTAGGGATTTGTGTGAAATTATGTCCAATTTGCCTTTTTTTCCTCAGTTTTTTTGTGTTGCTCCAATACACACAAAGGAAATAAACATGTGCATAACAAAATGTGCAATTGCGATAATTATCAGCGAAAAAATCTTCACAATTTGAAGAGTGCCAACACTTGCAGCCATGATTGTACATGAACCAAACGCTATATTAATCATAGCCATCATTTTGGTTACACTGGTGGGGGGCACCATCTTAAAAGAAATCAGTTTTTTATTCTTACTGACCTTTTACATTTTTTTTAAGTCCTTTGTACTTGAACAGACAACAAATGCACGCTCACTCTGCAGTATCCAAGTATAGAAATAAAGAGGCATCTGATTAGCGGAGAAACATTTTAGGATACATTACAAAGTTTATTACTTTTGCATGCATCAACGAAAGGGGGAATAAGTTGAAACAATAATTACAGTTTAATAAAAAAAACAAAAAACATGTGAAGGCCAGAAAGGATTAACTTGTGGTCAGCTTCATTTTGTGAGGTGTTAAAGGCTTGGAGGTTTGTCATGTTCACCGAATGTGGCATGTTGCTTTAACATATGTGAAATTTCTTTGTTATCTGTGACTTCATGTGGCTGGAACCCATCCTTGTCCACAAGAGAAGGGTCGGCGCCATGGTCCAAGAGTAGATCCACTATATCGGCAAATTCACAAGCAGAAGCTGCAAGGAGCAAAACATTTGCACAAATGAACAATATGATACAAAAAGTGAAAATTATATAAGTTATCTACACACAGTGAGTAAGAGGCTCAAGGCGCACCAAGGAATTTGTAGTCATGCATGTTAGATCCACATTCTCCCTCCCAATAACATCGTACTGGTGTTAGTGACTGCGTTTCCACTATTTATAACAGCAAAATAAAGCAATCAAATAACCAAAAAAAATTAATAACCAATCTGCACTGATTGGATTTGTTCTTGCCACACAGTGTCTTCTGAACAATACTGTATATTTTAGACTGGCGGATGCCTAACAGTGGTGTCCAGCAGCCATAGACTTCAATTGTTTTTTCTTTACTGGATCCTGTAGAATGGAAATGCGTAGTTTACTATGCTATTACATTTTTAAAAAAAAAGCTGAAAACGGGAGTCAAAAATAATTTTTTTTTGCCTGCTTATGTCAACTTAGCAAAATAGCTTGTACAGCAGTATCTTTCCAGGGCGAAACACAGAATGAACATTGCCTTAATGGGAATCGTTATCAGGTTTTTGCTATCTCATCTGAGAGCAGTCTGATGTAGGCAAAGAGCAGCTGAATCCAAAGATGTATCATTTAGTTTACTGACAGTTTTTAGATTTAGCATTACAGCAGAGCTAAGAAAGCTAGCCCCGCCCACACCACAGCTCTCTGTGTACATTTTTTATAGACAGTGCGCTACCTACAGTGGGTACGGAAAGTATTCAGACCCCTTTAAATTTTTCACTCTTTGTTTCATTGCAGCCATTTAGAAATTCAAAAAACTTCTTTTAATGTAGAATGTTTTGCAAATTTATTAAAAAAGAAAAGCTGAAATATCAAATGGTCATAAGTATTCATACCCTTTGCTCAGACACTCATATTTAAGTCACATGCTGTCCATTTCCTTGTGATCCTTCTTGAGATGGTTCTACTTCATTGGAGTCCAGCTGTGTTTAATTAAACTAATAGGACATGATTTGTAAAGGCGCACACCTGTCTATATAAGACCTCACAGCTCACAGTGCATGTCAGACCAAATGATAATCATGAGGTCAAAGGAACTGGCCTAGGAGCTCAGAGACAGAACTGTGGCAAGGCACACATCTGGCCAAGGTTACAAAAAATTTCTGCAGTACTCAAGGTTCCTAAGACCACAGTGGCCACCATAATCCTTAAATGGAAGAAGTTTGGGACCACCAGAAGTCTTCCTAGACCTGGCCGTACAGCCAAAAAGAGCAATCATGGGAGAAGAGCCTTGGTGAGAGAGGTAAAGAAGAACCCCTGAGATCACTGTGGCTGAGCTCCACAGATGCAGTAGGGAGATGGGAGAAAGTTCCACAAAGTCAACTATCACTACAGCCTTCCACCAGTTGAGCCTTTATGGCAGAGTGGCCGGACGGAAGCCTCTCCTCAGTGCCAGACATATGAAAGCCCGCATAGAGTTTGCTAATATACACATGAAGGACTCCCAGACTATGAGAAATAAGATTCTCTGGTCTGATGAGATGAAGATAGAACTTTTTGGTGATAATTCTAAGCGGTATGTGTGGAGAAAACCAGGCACTGCTCATCACCTTCCCAATACAATCCCAACAGTGAAACATGGTGGTGTCAGCATCATGCTATGGGGGTGTTTTTCAGCTGCAGGGACAGGACGATTGGTTGCAATTGAAGGAAACAAGAATGTGGCCAAGTACAGAGATATCCTTGATGAAAACCTCCTCCAGAGTGCTCTGGACCTCAGACTTGGCCGAAGGTTCACCTTCCAACAAGACAATGACCCTAAGCACACAGCTAAAATAACAAAGGAGTGGCTTCAGAACAACTCTGTGACCATTCTTGACTGGCCCAGCCAGTGCCCTGACCTAAACCCAGTTGAGCTTCTCTGGAGAGACCTGAAAAGACCAACGTTCACCATCCAACCTGACGGAACTGGAGAGGATCTGCAAGGAAGAATGGCAGAGGATCCCCAAATCCAGGTGTGAAAAAACTTGTTGCATCATTCCAAAAAAGACTCATGGCTGTACTAGCTCAAAAGGGTGCTTCTACTTAATACTGAGCAAAGGGTCTGAATACTTATGACCAGCCCAGAAGCTCCGCATGGGACGCACTTGGACGTTCCAACATGACAACAATCCAAAACACAAGGCCAAGTCGACTTGTGATTGGCTACAGCAGAACAAAGTGAAGGTTCTGGAGTGGCCATCTCAGTCTCCTGACCTCAATATCATTGAACCACTCTGAGGAGATCTCAAGCACGCAGTTCATGCTAGACAGCCCATGAATTTACAGGAACTGGAGGCTTTTTGCCAAGAAAAGTGGGCAGCTTTACCATCTGAGAAAATAAAGAACCTCATCCACAACTACCACAAAAGACATCAAGCTGTCATTGATGTTAGAGGGGGCAATACATGGTATTAAAAAATGGGGTATGTGAACTTTTGATCAGGGTCATATGGATGTTTTGGGTTGTCATTATGATTTAAAAAGCGAAAACATGGTAGTTTGACAATAAATGGCTTCACACAACCACTAACCATGAGTGTAGAAAAAGTTTTGGTGTTATCATTCATATTCTCTGAAAAAAAGGCCAAGAAAGCAAAAATTTTGCCGGGGTATGTAAACATTTGAGCACAACTGTATATATACTTATATATCTGCCATGGATTCCTCTTGAAACATGATAAATTTATTCTCTGTGAGAATTTGCCCTAAATCGGATTTATTGCATTTTTTTTTGGGTGTAACAGCCCCAACCTCACCCCTATGATCTACGCGAGAGTGAAGTCATATAATCCTTATAATATAGATGAGCAGGGCTAGCAATATCACCACAGTTTAGAGAGTAACCGGAATTACATAGCACAGGCTATTGTCCACCATGTCCATCATCCCTCCATCACTAGGAGATCTGTATAAAGCTATATCGGGAGGCCCATAACTTAATGCACGCTAGATGACATTTTTAAAAGGCATCCAGAATATTAGCGCAAATATTTTTTGGGAAGTGACTGCGATTCCGCTAAGCGATGCAACCACTTTAAAACCCTGATTGCAGTTCTTTTCACAGTGATAACAGCAGAGATGTATATTGCCTCCTCCCTGCACCAGATGGGGACTTGTCTGAATCTAACCTCTCCCAATGCTTGAAATAGACTGATTTCCACTGGGAGATGTTGAAAATAGTATTTTATACCCTTATTGCAGGGTATCTTCAGAATGGAGGCAGAACACAAGAGGGAGGGGAGCTGGATGCTGACCTTGGACAGGCACAAGCGAGAAAGATGGATTTACAACCATTTTATGGGGTGCCTGACCTTTGTTATTACTTCTTGCTGTCAGGTTGCAGATAACTCATACAAAAGGATCTGCCCCTGCACAAAGGGTTTGGGGACCGGCAGATGTTACTCTGAGGGTCTACTGCAGAGCACTTCATTCTATAGAAAAAGGCCACCCACCCATCGCCAGTTATATCAAGAGGGTATTGCATACGTACAGGAACTTCTGCATCTTCTCCACAAGTGATCGTGCATACCTGGGTGAGACTTGTACATGGAGATTTCTGCCCCTAATGAGCACAGATCAAGTGCATTGGCGCTTGTCTAATGTCCTTTTACTCGGGACGATGCAAACTATATGGGGGCTGCGAATATCTAGAAGACATCCGCAAAGTACAGAGATGTGCTGAGGACAACGATGATTTTTAGGCAACATATGGGATTAGATCAACAGTTTTGGTAATTCAATAGTTGATGGCTGCTTCATTTGCGTGGGCCAATCATCACAAATGTGAGTTTTCACAAAAGCTTGTTCTTCTGTTTAGAGACCTGTGTAAAGGAGTCTTTTAGGCATCGCGCACATTTTCCAAAAGTGGTGCAGCCTAGGTTACCGGCCACCTCTGCAGTCTGTTGTAGGTGGACAGTTTCCTAGGCAAGGAGCATGCCGCTTGCAAGCCAATTGTTATGTGGATTGCAACACTGCTCTGCCTCAGCTTCTCTGATGCTGAAGAGGTACTTGGGAAAGTGTACAGTTTGGGCCAGCTGATTAGCTATGCCCTGGCCTAAACAGTCAAATATTAGAAGCGCAACTTTCCCCGGGACGCAGATACCCAGAAGGCAAGGGAACGATGGGCTCCGGAACAGTCCTAATGAAAAATCCACTATATAAAAAAAAATGCATAATGCAAAACGCCCCCCCCCACACACAAAGTGTTAATGTGTCTTTACAATGTTGATGTAACAAGTACGCATATTGTGATGATAATAATAATAATAATAAAAAGGGAGCAAGGAAAATCCTACTTACCGTAATGCAACGGTGTCTGCCCTTCAGCGTCCTGAAAGAAAAAAAAAAAAAGTAAAAATATTCGATCAATTTTTCCCACAAACCTACATATACCGGTAGTTGTGTAAATGGATTGGCAGGTCTCCGAAAGCTTCCTATAAGTGTCCCCTATTGATAAGCCGTCACATCATAGACCGGGAAAGCATTAATGTATTCTGCTGCTTCATCGTGAGTGACGGATATATAGGAAAACCAAACCTCTGACACCATCTTGGAATCGTCCCCACGTAGCACAGAAGGTGTAACAGGTAGACAATATGATACATATAATATGCCATCCATTATGCCCAAATAGTGCGGCCACTTCATCGCTAATGTGAACTTGCCTTGAAATCACAAATGCACAACAGAAGTCACCGGCGCCAGGGCTCATTTTAGCTTAAAAGGGAATTAAAGCTTTAACATTTAAAGGCCATTTGTAAAAAGAAGAGTTAAACAGTTTTCCCCATATAACTTGCTCTCCTCAGCATTGAAATTGTAACACCAAGAAGGAAAAATTGTGGAACGATGGAAATCACAGGATCAATACAGATGTTAATTATATGCAAATAATGAAACAATTTTTTTTTAAATATCTTGTTATATTCAGTATGAGCAGCACTCGCTGAAATACTCACATTTACATGCAAATAGTTTTGCCTGGAGACCTGTTGGGCAATGCTATGAAGAGGCCTTCACAAGGGAAGGTCACTCTGACCTTAGTCCCAGGTGGGGTGCCATGACGTAAGGTAGCCAGTCTCCTTTGATCTTCATTCCAGGTACACTAGCTGTTTGGTGTTTACATGGATTTGGTGGTGGAACAAGTGGTACAGCCACTTCTTTAAAGTGTCCCAAAATCAGTTTTTTCTACAAAACAACGCCAGGACGCATATTGCTCACGCCACTGTGAGCAGCCTGCAAAGTATAAACGTGTTACAATAGACTTGCAGCAGCATCTCAGGTCTTGTCTCCCATCAAGTACATCAAAGATGTCATTAGCAGCAATTGCAAAAGCAGCCGCCAGCAGCGGATCTTGATGATTTGCCCAAGTGCATTCAGAATGGCAGAACACTCCTCAGAAAAACCATTAACATGATTAATAGCAGCCAAGATGTGTAATTGCAGGGATTCTCAATACTAGATAAAATCGAGATGTCCTGAAAATTTCGTTTCCATTTTTTCATAATTTCCATATCATTAACAAGTCTATCCGATCTGTGAGTTCCAGAATTTTACAACGTTTCCTTCTTGGTGATGCAATTTTATTGATAAGCTGCGTATACATATAAATCTGCTTGCAGTCACCAAATGGGAGCCTTCCTATCCATATTCCTGGTGAATTGACAGACACACAGGCGATATGGTTTCAGTAGAGATATCACAGCTGTGTCTTGTAATAAAGCGTACAGCAATCTCAACCATATGACCAGGACAGACGGTTATCCACTAGAAATCAAGAACAAAGGCTCTCGTTAAAGGACTGTAAGCAGGGATCTTAATAGTATGTGACTGTACATTTACACCTGCAGCAAATCTATTTTCAGAAGTTTTCAAGACTGATCCATTCACCTTTATGTAACTTGCACAAATCCATGTACTTGCTGCTGAAACATCCCTGTTTAGATGAATGGATCCCATTTTCAGGTGCAGATTATTTCTGCAGTTATGTTAACTTATGGTAATTGAAATTGAAACAACTCCTTTAAAATTGTAAAGTGCTGCAAAATATGTTGGCACTGTAGAAATAAAATTATTATTGAAGGTTAATTCCTTTTTCAGCAACTTTCAGGAGCACACTGCTCCTCTGCCTCCTGCTTGCCGGGGGCGGTGCGCTCCTGAAGATTGCTGGCCACATGGCTGAGGTGCTGGCCTGAACTGTGTGCTCTCTGGTGATGTTAGCTCTGCAACATCAGACGAACACAGAGACACTGAAATTGGACAGACATAGAGAAGTGCTTGCAAAGTCTATAGCAAGCAGCTTGCAAGTGCACGCTCCTGGTCTAGCAAACTAGCAACTTTTGAGGTGGCCGGTACCCTTAGCAACGACCTATAAACTATTCAATTAAAAATCCCCCTGTACCTATGAATGGAGAGGAATTTTAGTATGAAATAAATTGCACATTTGTTCATTTTTACAAGGACTTTGCAACTGTACTTATTTAATAAGGTGTGACAACTCCTTTAAGCACGATAACCAAGTCTGTTATCAATATTCTAATACCAGGTTATAACAGTCCCTAACATCCTATGTAAAGCACCACCCAAATGCTCCAAAAGTTATCAAAAGAGTGTCAAATCCCATAGTTTCACAATTATACTAATTATTTTCCTGAGAGCTGCTCTCACGTAAACCTGGGTACGTCTTTCGCATCTTGGGGTGTAAATGCAGCACAAATAGATATCTATGCCAGCCATGAGTTGACGTAAATCTCCACTATTATCTAGTAAATATGTGGGCAAGTGGTTGACGATCTTTTGTTCACAGAGTCCCGTCCTCATTTTGAAAAAGTGGGGTGACCAATGTAAAACTGGAAAAAATTGAAATATAAAAAATTGCACAAAAAATAAAAATCGATACAAAATTGGCAACTTATTTCTGCCAGAAATTTGGGAGAAATGGGTGATAAATCCATATACTATTGATAAACTTTGTTATTACTTTTATGCTTGCAACTCTTTCTCACTATTGATACTTAAAACTTTCTTACTATTAGCCACGGTTACACGCTCAGTACTTGGTCAGTATTTTATATCAGTATTTGTAAGCCAAATACAGAAGTGGAGACGTGTTTCTATCATACTTTTCCTCTCCCGATTTTGGCTTACAGATACTGATGTAAAATACGGACCAAATACTGAACGTGTGAATGTGGCCTTAAACCTACAAAGTATTCTGAACATAAAACTATTGATAAAAAAACCTAAGAATTCAGTAGATTGAAAAAAAAAAAATTACAACATCTATTTCAGATAAGCACCTGTATGGATGCGACAAGTGACCATGCTGATGGACTGCAGACCACCCAGTAGTGCAGTGGTTAAATTAAACTGACAGTGCCCTTAATAGGCTGTCCCTAGAGAAGAAATACAGAGGTTAATGAATACAAAGAAACACAAAGCTGCCGAGTGTCTCCAAATTCCACCTGACCCTGGCAGCGATGGAGAGAATAGGGGACAGATGATGTGGGTGGGAGGAAGGGACGGGAGACTCGTGCCAGCCCTTAAACAACCAAACATCTGAGGCCTGCCACGCGCTCCTGATTGGATTAACATCTTAGCTCCCAACAGATGAGTCGTTTGTCTGATGGGATCACAGGAGGCAACAAAGGTCTTCTCCCATCGTTTACTGTGTGATGTGGCTTGGGAAAATCATTGAAAGGTTTCCAAAAAAAAAAAAAAAAGGAAAGATAGCAAAGCCCAATCCATACCATGGAATATGTAGACCCCACATCCTGCACAATAACCAAGTGCCAGTATGGGGCCGCCTCCATCTTCACACTAGCGCTGAACCTATGTGGGGCCCTTCTGACAGCACAAATAGTGCAGAATATATGTTTAGTCTGTCATCAAAGATTCCAGAACCCAAGACAAGGAACCTCTGTTACCAATTTACCTGTCCATAGTGGAACCCCCCTTTAAGTATATCCTGCTGGTTATTGATATCTCTAAAGACACATTCTGCAGTCTGTGTATCACCACTAGATCACTAAATACGGTAGATTTAAAGCATAAATATGAAGGTTCAAATTCAAGTACAAATTACTGAAGAATAAGGTAAAGGCTTTGTGTGTGCGTTATGTAGGACTGCTTTAGTTGAGGAGTCATTTCTAGGATGAATGCCATCTTGATTCTACACACAGTAAGATTGCATACATTATCCATGATGCCTCTCTTTACCAAGGGGGTATATTCTTTTATGCCCAGGGTCCTATCTAAGAGTACGTGTACACGGCATCTTATGGATGGCGACATACCCTCTGCGATTTTGATATAGGAAGACACTTCAGGAAATGATGGCGGTGCTTTTCCTGAAGTTTCGTCTTTGGAGTAATTTTTGCTGTTCTCATGGCGGCTTTTTTTTACCTATATATAAAAGTAGTGAGCGGCCGAAAGAAGCCGCCAGAAGAAAGGACCGCTCACTACTTTTAGCTGCTTTACGGCTTTTGAAGCGCCTAAGGCCTCTTTCACATTTCCGGCGGGCGCCTGGCGGCGCCCCCGGCATTTTGCCGCGGCCGCATCTGAAAACCTTTCACACTTCCGGCGGCCAAAATGCGTTTTTTTGCCGGATGGTTTCTGATGCTTGGAGAGATCAGAAACCATCCGGCAAAAACAAAAAACGTTACATGCAGCGTTTTTTCCGGACGCCACAATGTACATTTGCGCCGCATCCGGACAAAACCGCATGCAATGCATTGACATGCGGCGCCATCCGGCGCTAATGCATGTCAATGCGAAAAAAGCCACATGCGGCGCATCAGATTTTCAGATGCGGCGCTGCGGCAAAATGCCGGGGGCGCCGCAAGGCGCCCGCCGGATGTGTGAAACCAGCCTAAGAGAACCTGAAAATGACTGAACATTTGGACAGCAAGTCGTTTTGACATTATAGTGCAAAAGATCATTATTTTTTTAACATTGGTTGAGTGCTTTTATGGGAATCTGCTTAAAAAAATATGTTGTGTTGCACATACCCTAAGGGAACCTTTCCATGGTCCGGATTGCCGGCGCTTTGGACGCAGCGGAAAGCCCACTTCGCCCAAAGCGCTGCCCCCCTTTGTACGCGTGGTGATTCCGCAAGTGTTCTTTTAACACATGAGGAATCACCGCATCGTATCCATAGACTGTATTATTTATCATGCGGAGACGGAGCGTCTCCGCAAGATAAATAGACATGCTGCGTTCTATAAAGACGCGCCGCATGTCCGGTTTCGTGGGTGGTGTGTCACCCGCATTTTAGTACGCATAGTGGAGACAGGATTTCTTCAAATCCCCTCCACTATACTGTAACATCTGGACGCTGCGGATTAAACGATGCGGCTGTACGCAGCGTTCAAACCGCAGCTAATCCAGATGTATTCCGGAACATGGAAACATACCGTTAAAGTGCAATTATACTGGCCCATTATAGTGAACAAGGGGACCTAGTTTTCTGATAATTCGACAGAATAAACGATCTGTCGATCGCCCAACGAATGAGCAAAACGTAAAACAATGATATTATGAAAACAATAATAGTCTATGTGCACAGAACGATCTATTGCTGATCATTCATGTAGCCAACTGGTGTCACTTACTAGTGTAAGCGCAGTCTAAGACCAGCAGTGATAGGACAGATCAGTGCTGTCACACTCCTGTCCTGTCTAACACAGCAGTATCAATGCATTTTATGTGATGCAGCTTTAGCCTGTCTTCAGCTTGTGATAAGTGTCTTCCTGTCAGCTCTTATAAGCAGAAGGCAGAGCAGCAGTGTGAAGCTGCATCTAACAAATATATTGGATATTTGGCACACAGAACTCACAGACAATATAAAAAGTTAGTGCTAGTCAACCCAGTACTTAAGTAAATGAATATGGGAGTACATATAAGGATAATCTTTAATATTAATAAAAATAATTTAGCTAGTTGCCCATGCGACATAAAAACAAACAATAAAGGCTGAGCATTCATGGGGAAAAGGTGGTGTCTGATAGGTGATCATTTCATTCTGTAGTTCACAGAAAATACATTATAAAAGAGAGACTGACTTCTTGTCTACACATGAGAGCAAGCACAGGTTTGGTAGTTAGAGAGGTGATCACAATATAAGGTACTGAATCTATAATAAACAGAAGTAAGAAAGGTGTTTTTGACTCCAGTATCCATCCAATGTGTATCGGACTAGCCCTTCTGAATCTGGCATACTTGCTAATAAACATTCTCTTATTTGGAGCTCGGAAGTTTACCACAACAGTAAGGATGACTAAAAAAATAAGATTCATAAGTTCTTTATCTATGAAGATCAGTTCCAGTCATTAGCTTACATATCTCATAATAAAAAGAATAAACTCCGGATTGATAATCCTGTCCAAGAAAGACAGATTCTGTATGTTTCTGTACTAGACAATGTCAGCAGGTTGAATTTAAAGGCACACGACTTTTATCATAGAGATGTAATGTTATTAGGCCATTTTTCAGAAACCGCATGAGTAGTCAGGAAAAGAAAAATAAGAGTAAGCCTCACATCTTCCCACACAACAAGCCATACTGCAGACTTCCCTGTAAGTAGTATGAGCTCATAATGGAGACCGCGATGTTGTGTACGTAATTCTTTAACGTAATTTAAAGCCAAGGTCTTGGTAAAGTGGAGACTGAGAGGCTACACGGGATACACAAACTGTACTCGAGCCCAATAGTAACTGGGGCTTATACCAAGATGACAGAATACACTATACCGAACTACTAAGGTGATGTTCTATAATATACAGGACTGTATAGAAAAACAGAGCAAATACCAAGATAATGGTGTTCTGCAAATCTATATAGACATTCGGGTGCACATGGCACACAAATATTAGGTAAGGTTACAATGATCTTAGTTATCTCATTTACGGTATGTTAAAGGCAATTGTAGCTCCTACCTATAGGAAACAGCCTTAGAAAAGTTGTGTGTCTAATATACATACCGTATATATTTTTTTAATTTAGACACATTTAAACACATGGCGGAAAATAAAACTTTAGGCACCCCGGTCAAAATTACTGTTGTTGAGAAACGCTAAAGCAAGTTGAAGATATATACAGCTCTGGCAAAAATTAAGAGACCACTGCACCGTTTTATAAAAATCAGCTTCTCTACATGTCTGGCAGCCATTCCATTCCAGTGTCAGTTGAATTCCAACCAGAGTACACCTCATTCCGCTTAATGTGCTTCTGATTAGGTGATCACCTGAACCAAATCTTATTTAACGAAGGAAAGTATGATAAAAACCCTGCTGTGGTGTTCACAATCCTCTTGCAATAGGACAAGCTGGATGGCAAAACAAGTGCTAGTAATATCCCAAAAGTAATAGGAATGAAAAAATAACTTTTAACCATGCCAAAGGAGTTGAAAAGAAAAGTCTTGAGTGAGGAAAAGTAGGGCTCAATTCTGGCTTTACTAGCACAGGGATACAGTGAGCGTCATGTTGCCTCCATCCTTAAAATTTCTAAGACGGCAGTCCATTACAACAATGTCAAGCAGCAAATATTGGGGACAACGAAGCTACAGACCGGCAGAGGGTGAAAACTACTCTCCACTGGCCGGGATGACCGTCATCTTATTCGAATGTCACTCAGCAACCGCAAGATGACATCAAGTGACCTACAAAAGGAATGGCAAATGGCAGCTGGGGTGAAGTGCACTGCAAGAACAGTTCGTAACAGGCTCCTAGAGGCAGGGCTCAAGTCATGTAAAGCTAGAAAAAAGCCTTTCATCAATGAGAAGCAAAGGCAAGCCAGGCTGAAATTTGCCAAAGACCATAAGGACTGGAGTAAGGTAATCTTCTCTGATGACTCTAATTTTCAGCTTTGCCCAATACCTGGTCGTCTAATGGTTAGACGGAGACCTGGGAGGCGTACAAGCCACAGTGTCTTGCACCCACTGTGAAATTTGGTAGAGGATCGGTAATGATCTGGGGATGCTTCAGCAAGGCTGGAATTGGGCAGGTTAATCTTTTAGAAGGACGTATGAATCAAGCCGCATACAAGGTTATCCTGGAAAAATAGTTGATTCCTTCTGCTCAGGCAATGTTCCCCAACTCTGAGGACTGGTTTTTCCAGGAGGACAATGCACCATGCCACACAGCTAGGTCAATCAATGTGCGGATGAAGGACCACCACATCAAATCCCTGTCATGGCCAGCCCAATCTCCAGACCTGAACCCCATTGAAAACCTCTGGAATGTAATCAAGAGGAAGATGGATAGCCAAAGCCATCAAACAAAGAAGAACAGCTTACATTTTTGTACTAGGAGTGGCATAAGGTCACCCAAAACCACTGTGAAAGACTGGTGGAAAGCATGCCAAGACGCATGAAAGCTGTGACTAAAAATCATGGTTATTCCACAAAATATTGATTTCTGAACTCTTCCTCAGTTAAAACATTAGTATTGTTGTTTCTAATTGATTATGAACTTGTTTTCTTAGCATTTTCTTAGGTCTGCAAGCGCTGCATGTTTTTTGTTATTTTGACCATTTCTCATTTTCTGAAAATAAATACAAAATTTAGTGCTTGGAAATTCAGAGACATGTTGTCAGTAGTTTATAGAATGAAAGAGCAATTTACATTTTACTCAAAAATATACCTAAAAAGAGAAAAATCTCTCCGACGGTAGCCGCGGGTCATCTCCTGCCGCATGGAGGTCAGCGGCGACGCAGCCGGGAGATGACCAGCGCCAGCTGGTCATCTCCCGGCTGCTCGCAGCGTAAGTACCCCGACCGGCGGCCTCCATGTAAAGCCCAGCAGCAGCCTCCACGTACACCCCATCAGCAGCAGCCTCTATATAACCCAGCAGCAGCAGTCTCCACATAAACCCCAGCAGCAGCCTCCACATATACTCCAGCAGCAGCCTCCACATACACCCCAGCAGCAGCCTCTATATACACCCCAGCAGCAGCAGCCTCTATATATACCCCAGCAGGCCTCTATATACACCCCAGCAGCCTCTATATTTTCGTCCGATGATTTATTTAAATACTGTTAGATATTCACATAATAATTTTTACATTTTGATGATCTGTTTAACCCCTCTCTGACATTAGACGTACTATCCCGTCCATGAAACCCGTGCCAATCTGACCATGGACGGGATAGTACGTCATAGGCGATTAGCTGCGCTCCCGGAGGGAGCGCAGCTAATCGCCGCCGGGTGTCAGCTGATTATCACAGCTGACACCCGTGACTGTGTGTCAGGAGCGGTCACGGACCGCTACCGGCACATTAACCCCTTGCACACCGCGATCAAACATGATCGTGGTGTACTGGGGGCAGAGGGGAGGATCGTGCAGGGTGGGGGCTCCCTGCGCGCCCCCCTGAGACCCTCAGAGCAGCGCGATGTGATAGCGCTGTTCTGAGGGCTTCCTCCCTCCCAGGACCCAGATCCAAGATGGCGCCGGGGTCCTGGAGGGAGGCGGCTTCCTCAGTGCCTGCTAAGAGCAGGCACTGAGAAGCCTGCATCTATGCCTGTGCGATCGCTGGTGTGACAAAGTGCTGTGCACACTGTCACACCAGTGATCTGATAAAAAACAGTGATGTCCCACCCTGGGACAAAGTAAAAAAGTAAAAAAAATAAAAATAAACATGTTTTAAAAAAAAATCCAAAATAAATAAATAAAAAAAAAATATTCCCCAATAAATTCATTTCTTCCTGTAAATAAAAAAAACCAAAACAATAAAAGTAAACATATTTGGTATCGCCGCGTCCGTAACGACCCCCCCTATAAAACTGTCCCACTAGTTAACCCCTTTAGTGAACCCCTTAAAAAAAAAAAAAAAACAAAGCAAAAAATCAATGCTTTATCATCATACCGCCGAACAAAAAGTGGAATAACACGCGATCAAAAAGACGGATATAAATAAACATGGTACCGCTGAAAACGTCATCTTGTCCCGCAAAAAACGAGCCGCCATACAGCATATCAGCGAAAAAATAAAAAAGTTATAGCTCGCAGAATAAAGCGATGCAAAAATAATTATTTTTTATATAAAATTGTTTTTATTCTATAAAAGCGCCAAAACATAAAAAAATGATATAAATGAGGTATCGCCGTAATCGTACTGACCCGAAGAATAAAACTGCTTTATCAAATTTACCACACGCGGAACGATAAAAACGCCTCCCCCAAAAGAAATTCATGAATTGCTGATTTTTGTTCATTCTAACCTCCCAAAAATCGAAATAAAAAGCGATCAAAAAATGTCACGTGCTCAAAAATGGTACCAATAAAAACGTCAACTCGTACCGCAAAAAATAAGACCTCACATGACTCTGTGGGCCAAAATATGCAAAAATTATAGCTCTCAAAATGTGGCGATGCAAAAACTATTTTTTGCAATAAAAAGCGTCTTTTAGCGTGACAGCTGCCAATCATAAAAACCCGCTATAAATAGTAAATCAGACCCCACTTTATCACCCCCTTAGTTAGGGAAAAATAATAAAATAAAAAAAATGTATTTATTTCCATTTTCCCATAAGGGTTAGGGTTTCAGCTAAAGTTAGGGTTGGCGCTAAAGTTAGGATTAGGGTTAGGGTTGGGATTAGGGGTGTGTTAGGGTTAGGTTTGTGGTTAGGGTTGGGACTAGGGTTAGGGGTGTGTTGGAGTTAGGGTTGGAGTTAGAATTGGGGGGGTTTCCGCTGTTTAGGCACATCAGGGGCTCTCCAAATGTGACATGGCGTCTGATCTCAATTCCAGCCAATTCTGCGTTGAAAAAGTCAAACGGTGCTCCTTCACTTCTGAGCTCTGCCATGCGTCCAAACAGTAGTTTATCCCCACATATGGGGTATCAGCGTACTCTGGACCCCAAGAGTTATTGTGCAATTTGTTCTATTTCTTCTGTTACCCTTGGGAAAATAAAAAACTGGGGCGAAAATATCATTTTTGTAAAAAAAAAAAAAAAGATTTTTTTTGTTTTTACGGCTGTACATTATAAACTTCTGTGAAGCACTTGGGGCTTCATAGCGCTCACCGCACATCTAGGTAAGTTCCTTGTGGGGTCTATTTTCCAAAATGGGGTCACTTGTTGGGGATTTCCACTGTTTAGGCGCATCAGGGGCTCTCCAAATGCGACATGACGCCCCCAGACCATTCCATCAAAGTCTGCAATCCAAAACGTCACTACTTCCCTTCCGAGCCCCAACGTGTACCCATACAGTAGTTTTCTCCCACATATTGGGTATTAGCGTACTCAGGACAAATTGGACAACAACTTTTGGGGTCCAATTTCTCCTGTTACCCTTGTGAAAATAAAATATTGGGGGGAAAAAATCATTTTTGTAAAAAAAAAAAAAAATTTTTATTTTTACGGCTGTGCGTTATAAACTTCTGTGAAGCACTTCGGGGTTCAAAGTGCTCACCACACATCTAGATAAGTTCCTTTTGGGGTCTATTTGCCAAAATGGGGTCACTTTGGGGGGTTTCCACAGTTTAGAAGCATCAGGGGCTCTCCAAATGCGACATGACGCCCCCAGACCATTCCATCAAAGTCTGCAATCCAAAATGTCACTACTTCCCTTCCGAGCCCCGACGTGTGCCCATACAGTAGTTTTCGCCCACATATTGGGTATCAGCGTACTCAGGACAAATTGGACAACAACTTTTGGGTTCCAATTTCTTCTGTTACCCTTGTAAAAATAAAATATTGGGGGCGAAAAAATCATTTTTGTAAAAAAAAAAAAAAAAAAAAAAGACGGATTTTGGTAAGAACTTACCTGTAAAATCCTTTTCAGCGAAGAAGGAAGGGAACACACTAGTCATTACTAGTGGGTAGGCAGAGCCCAGTTAGGATAGACACCTCAGATTAAAAAAGAGTGTTGACCGGCCCCTGCAGCTCGGGCTCCTCCTACTCCAGCTCTCCAGTCGTACACAAGCTAAGGAAGAGCAAAAATCACCAGCGGAGCAACATAACCCCTTCTGAAGGACTTCAGAGAAAAAAACACAAGAATACAGGTTATGCATGCAACAGGCAAAAGAACCACACAGTTCCAGGTACTACTCACTGAACCTGACTACTGCGATGAGCTGGCAATGCTGGAACAGAGCCTTAGCGCGCCGACCTCAGCTCAGATAATCGCTATCAGAGAAGGGTCACGCTGCATCTGAAACACAACAACACACTTCTGCCATGGGAGGGATGTGTGTCTCCCTTCCTTCTTCGCTGAAAAGGATTTTACAGGTAAGTTCTTACCAAAATCCATCTTTCAGCAGCAGATGAAGGAAGGGAGACACACTAGTCATTACTAGTGGGACGTCCCAAAGCAGTCCAGAAATTAAGGGTGGGAAAACAAAACCAAAAAAAGGCAGATCCCAACAACCTAGGTAAACGCGCAACAAGCGCTAAACACAAGTTAACGAGAACTTTTAAACTACAGCCGCCTGCAGGACCCTTCGTCCTAAGGCCGCATCAGCGGAAGCACTGACGTCCACCTTATAAAATTTTGTAAACGTGTGGACGGAGCGCCAGGTCGCCGCCCGGCAGAGCTGAGCTGCCGAAGCCCCTTGATGAAAAGCCCACGATGAAGCCACAGCCCTCGTGGAGATGAGCTCGAATCTTGATCGGGCAAGGTTCGCCCTCTAAAATGGCCGACCGAATCCAACGAGCTATAGAGTCCTTGTGTCACGCGGTCTTATGATATGTGTACAATGTCAGTAAACTATTCTTAAAAGAACAACACTCTATACAACATATAGATTAGCAACATCAGCATGTAAATATAGAATAGATTTACCTGACACGATATCCGTTGAACTCAGGGTTAATCTTGAGGACTTGATACACTGTCACAGGAAAGAGGAGGACCGGGGTCTAACCTGACCCTAAACTGGGGTCCTAACTAATCCCTCACCTTGGAGGTACTGATAATGGTTCAGAGGTCCAAGTCTCCAGCCTAACCCTGTCTCCTATCAGTCCCTGAACCCTGTAATCAGTCCTAAGAAGGATTCTGATTACCACCAAAGGGATATGGGCTGATCTCTGCTAAATACACAGATTAGACATATAAGACAGACTGGAGAAAACACAGACTTGCATACACACTCAAACACAGAAGGAACATAAATGATCTGGGATATTAAACTCTAAGCAAGGTGAGCTTAAAACAACTAAGGAGCTCTTTAACTTAAGTCTATACAGATACAATCCTATCTGTGGTCTGCATGAAGAATTTCACTGGCAACTCCCAAAACAGAAAACCAGAGATTTAAAGGAAACCAATCAACAAATAATTAATTGCAGCCGGGAGAAACTGCACCCAGTCCCAGAACTGAGCACAGACAGAATTAACTCCCTAACTGCCAAACACAAAGAAACAGCAACTCAGCTGTGAGAAGTCAGAATGTGCAACCGCGACGATCTTCGTGGCGATGCACACATGACACCTTGGAAGCTCGTTGACCACGCCGACGACCTGCTGGAATCACAAACAGAGAGTCCGATTTCCGAAAACCTTGAGTAATCGACAAATAGAACTTCAAAGCCCGCACCAAATCCAATGTGTGCAAGGCCCGTTCCTTCGCATTCCTCGGCTCCGGGCAGAGCGAGGGCAACACAATATCCTGGTTAACATGAAATTGCGATACCACCTTAGGTAGAAAGTCGCCCCGTGTGCGAAGCACTAGTCGATCCGGGTAAAATTCCAGGAAAGGAGGCGAGCAAGAAAGAGCCGCCAACTCAGAAACCCTTCTCAAAGAGGTGACCGCCACAAGGAAGGCAACCTTCCAAGAGAGCAAAGAAAGGTTAGCCGAGCCCATAGGCTCAAAAGGTCCATGCTGAAGAGCCTCCAAGACAAGATTGAGCCGCCAAGGAGACAAAGGCGCCTTCCGCGGCGGAAACTGACGGGCTATTCCGCGAAAAAAGGAACGCACGTCCCTACACGAGGCGATAGCCTTCCGAAACAGCAAGGACAGAGCAGAAACCTGACCCTTCAGGGTGCTAACTGCCAAACCTTTGTCGAGCCCGTACTGCAGAAAAGCCAACAAATTGGGAATGGAAAAAACCCTCGGGTTCCTTGAAGAACCCGAACACCACGAAAAGAAGGCTTCCCAAGTCTTGTGATAAATCCCAGTAGTAGCCGGACCTCTGGCAGCTCGCAGAGTGGCAATGACTTCGGCTGAAAAACCTCTACGGGTCAATATTTCGGTCTCAAGAGCCACGCCGTCAAACGCAGAGACTTCAGGTCCGGATGACGAACGGGCCCCTGGGTTAACAGGTCCGGGCGAAGAGGAAGTGGAAATGGAGGTTCTGCCAAAAGCGACACCAGTGTCGAGAACCACGTCCTCCTTGGCCAATCTGGGGCTATCAACATAGCCAGGATTCTCTCCAGCCTGATCCGACGCAGCACCAGAGGAAGCAAAGATATCGGCGGAAACACATAGATTAGCTCGAATTGGTCCCACGGAGCCACTAGAGCATCCACCGCCACAGCCTTCGGGTCCTTGTACCTGGACATGAAGGTCGGTAACTTGGCATTGAACCTGGATGCCATCAAATCCACTTGGGGAGTTCCCCAACGGGAGCACAGTAGTGCAAAAATCTCCGGATGACGACTCCATTCTCCGGGATCCATCCTTTCGCGACTGAGGAAATCCGCCGTGGTATTCTGAACTCCTGGAATGTGGATCGCAGAGATGGCTGGCACTCTGGCCTCGGCCCAAACCAGGATCCGTGACACCTCCACCATGAGCCTGGAACTCCTCGTCCCGCCTTGATGGTTGATATACGCGACCGCCGTCGCGTTGTCTGTCTGCACTCGGACTGGCAGACCGCTCAAAGGGACCGTCCAGTGATGGAGGCAAAGGAAAATTGCCCTCAATTCCAGGATGTTGATCGGCAGAACAGACTCTTCCGACGACCATACTCCCTGAATCCAGAGATCGTTCCAGACACCCCCCAGCCCGTCAGGCTGGCATCGGTGGTTATGACCGACCACCTCGGAGGGAGGAATGACTTCCCCAGGGATAATGCTTCCGGACGTAACCACCATCCTAGAGACTCTCTCACCCTGTGAGAGATGATGACACTGCAATCCAGCGAAGCCTGCGATCGATCCCAACGGCTCAGAATGAGCCTTTGGAGGGCCCTGGAATGAAACTGGGCAAACGGAAGTGCCTCCATGGACGCCACCATCAAACCCAGAAGGCGCATACACTTTCGAAGGGACATCGCTGTCGAAGACTTCATAACCTGTACATGTCGAAGGAGACATGCTCGCTTGTCTGGAGGTAGGGACACCACTGCTCGTACCGTGTCGAAATGCATCCCCAAAACCAGGATGGACTGCGACGGTTCCAGAGACGACTTCTCCCAATTGACCAGCCACCCGAAGTCCTCCAGGAGCTGAAGGGACAGATTGCGAGCCGTCACCGCCTCCTCCCTTGAGGACGCCACAATCAAAAGGTCGTCCAGGTAGGGAAGAATTGTAACCCCCTGTCTTCGAAGAATTGCCATGAGAGGCGCCAGAATTTTTGTAAAAACTCTGGGCGCTGAGGCCAACCCGAATGGCAGAGCCACAAACTGGTAATGGTCCTGACCTATGGCAAAACGAAGGAAGCGTTGGTGAGCCCTTCCGACGGGAACATGCAAATAAGCGTCGCGAATGTCGATTGACACCAAAAAATCGTTCTGCGACAGGGCTGCCACAACGGAGCGAAGCAACTCCATGAGGAATTTCCGGGTGTGGACATGCTGATTCAATCTTTTGAGATCCAGAATGGGGCGAAATTTGTCCTCCTTTTTTTGGGACCACAAAAAGGTTGGAATAAAATCCTTTTCCCCGGTCCTCTGGCAGAACCGGTATCACCACACCCTTCTGCAGAAGGGATTCGACCTCTCGCAGTAGAGTGGCAAATAGCTCGGGCTCCGACGGAATGTGAGATTGGCAAAAACTGTACGGGGGTCGAGAGGAAAACTCTATGAAGTAGCCTGTCGACACGACCCGCGTTACCCAGGCGTCCGGAACGCGGGAAACCCAAGTCGATTCGAATTGGAGCAGGCGACCCCCCACTCGAGAGCCCTCGAGTGGAACCCTGGCGTCAGTCCGCCTTAGCGGGCTTTTTGTCCGCTTCCCGCTTGTCTTGACGGAAACTTTGTTTCCAGGGAGTGCGGGATTTTTGAGAGGTCTTTTTTCCCGAAAAAGAGGGACGACCCGATCCCCAAGAGGACTGACCGAACCGTCCCCTGGACCGAAAGGATCGACGACCACTACCGGCACTAGGCCTGCCAGGCACAGAAGCTATAGCTCTTCGCTGCGGTAAAGCTGCTTCTTTTGCCTTTGCCTTGGCAATCAGCTCTGTGAGGTCAGATCCAAATAGCTGACCACCCTTGTAAGCTAAAGATAGCAAACCTTGCTTGGAAACCGCGTCCCCGGTCCACTGTCTAAGCCACAGTGCTCTTCTGACTGTGACCGCCGAGGATTGCGCTCTTGACAGCAGTGACGCAGTATCCAGACCTGCATCATAGCCGTATCGGGCTGCAGTCTCCAACAATTCGAGAAGCCCATCTACCTCGGATGACGGAGATCTATCTTGCCACGCCGTCCGTAGACGGACCAACCAGCTCAGGGAAGCTTTACAAGCACACATGGATCCTAGCACCGCTCTGAATCCATGACCCGCGACCTCGTAGATGGATTTCGCCGCCATCTCCGCTTTTCTGTCCAGCGGATCCTGCAGACTTGCCTTCCCTTTAACAGGGAGTAAAGAGGATTTGCTAAGCTGGGATAAAGGAACATCCACTTCAGGAGAAGGAATCCAATTATCAATCAACTCCGTCGAACACGGATACAGTGCCTCAAAAAACCGTGTCCCCTGAAAACGTTTATCTGGACACAGGCGTTCCTTCTCCACTGCCCCATTAAGCTCGTCCAGAGATGGTAATGCCGATCGCGACTTATACGCCTCCTGAAACATCCGGGCCGACTTACCGGGACGTCTAGTTACCTCCTCCGGTAACTGTAACGCCTCCCTCATGGCCCCAATGAAAGCCTCTGTTCGGCCCAAAAAAAGGCAGAATGCCCCTGCCGATCCTCCTTATCCGACTCGGACATCTCCCCATCCGAGCTTGAAGGGGAACCCTCTCCGTATTCTATATCAGAGATCTCTGAATCGCTACGCGGGAAGGAAGGTACCAGCCTGTGTCGCTTCCTGCCATGAGAGGATCTAGCTGACACCCAATAACCTAAAAGGTTAGACAGGCCATCAATACGAATGAGCGAGGGCATCCATTTTGGCATCACTGCAACCTTCGACCGCTGCGCTTGACGCCGTCGAGGTCTGCGTATCAGATACGCGCGACTGATCCTGTAGCGGATCTGGGAGACGGTCCGCACCTTCTGGACCCTGATCCGACATGCCCTCACACAGTATATGGCAGGTCAAAACCTGTCAGTAACTAGAAAAAAGTGTGGTTTCTTAAGTGGATGAAACAAGAACGCTGAAGGGTTAAAGCTCTTAAAGGGGAAAGCTACCCCAGCTGTCCCTCAATTTAAAAAAATCAGCAAAATATGTCAGCAGTATAATTAACCCTTTATGTTCTGATCCAAACTGGAACAGAACCTACGGCGGGTAGTTGCTGGATTCTTGCGCTGAAAGGGTTAACCATCCAATAGGGGTTAATGTCGCAGGCTCCCCACAACTCCCTTTTAAAGTGAGAAGGGTGTGCGAGCCCCAGACAAAACAAGGTCTCTATATGAGACCGCAGCTGCAGGATAGCGCAATCTGCCTTGTTCACAGAAAGGTCCTGCGCTGTGGGGGTGAGGACGTTAAATTCACTCACCCAGCTGGCCGCGGTGATGTTCTGTCAGTTGGGAGGAGCGGAGCATGAGGAGCCCGGGGAGGCTAGTAATGGCCGCCGCGCTGAGAGAAGCCGGAAGAGAAGCAGTAAAAATCGCGCGCTCAGAGCGCTTCCTATCACAAGAAGACGGGAAGCGCGAAGCCACGCCCCCCGCCGGCTTCAAAAAAGAGCGCGAACTCTTCCGCTCTCTGCTCCCATGTCCTGCAGGTATCTGCCTGCGGACAAAAAATACAGTCACCAAACATGTTTCACATGTAACAGCGGCTGCCGCAGCAGCCGCTGAAGCACTCACATACATTAAAAATATGGAGTACTCACCAGCTGAGCGCCACAGGGACCCCCAGGGGTTTGTGGCGCTGTGCCCATCGCTTCCCCCAGGGCGGGGAATGCAGTGACCCCAGATGCGCGGTTTGCGTCCCCGCCAGGGAAGCAATCCTCATCCCCCAGGGCCGGCAGAGTTCTGCAGGGACCACCTTCAGGGTAATACAGATCCGCCAAGGGAGAGGTGGGGGTCCAGCAGCGCTGAGACCCCTGAGACCTCTAGACCACTTCTGGTGATCCAAGTCTCTTGTCCGATGAAAATAAAAAAATCTTCTGAGGAGCTGCTTCCAGCAGCGACTATCCTCTGAGACCTCAAATTTTAGACTGGAGAGCTGGAGTAGGAGGAGCCCGAGCTGGAGGGGCCGGTCAACACTCTTTTTTAATCTGAGGTGTCTATCCTATCTGGGCTCCGCCTACCCACTAGTAATGACTAGTGTGTCTCCCTTCCTTCATCTGCTGCTGAAATATTTTTTATTTTACGGCTGTACGTTATAAACTTTAGTGAAACACCTGGGGGTTCAAAGTTCTCACCACACATCTAGATAAGTTACTTGAGGGGTCTAGTTTCCAAAATGGTGTCATTTATGGGGGTTTCCACTGTTTAGGCAGATCAGGAGCTCTCCAAACACGACATGGCGTCCAGCCAATTCTGCGTTGAAAAAGTCAGACGGCGCTCCTTCCCTTCCAAACTCTGCCATGCACCCAAACAGTGGTTTACTCCCACATATGGGGTATCAGCGCACTCAGGACAAATTGCACAATAACTTTTGAGTCTTGTTACCCTTGAAAAATAAAAATTGGGGTGAAAAGATCATTTTTGTGGAA
>JARQOD010000009.1:100214471-100455835 GCA_033576555.1 Oophaga sylvatica | reverse complement strand
CCACTCCTATCAGCATCAAAAATTAATAATGGCAGCACTGCACTGACTACGGGGGGGATAATAATATCAATTATATCAATCCTTATTCTTTGTAGCGCCAACATATTCTGCAGAAGGTTACAATTCAGAAGGTAGATCAAAGAGAAAAAAATGGACATAACATGAAAAAATATATATTAAATTAATAATACTAGCAAGAGTAGGGATGACCAAAAAGTCAAAAGTGATTTTTATGGGGGAAATTTGTTCAATTAATGAATTAGGTACTAAAGATAGGATTAAAGGAAAAAACTCTAATCAGGTAACGCGATAGATTGAAGATGTTGCTAGAGGGCATTTGAACCTGTAGATGTAGGGAATAAATCTGATTGTCCAGGATAGCGCATTCCAGAGAAGTGGTACAGCATGAGAAGAGTTGTAAAGGAACTGTGATCTGTGACGAGAGAGGTGCAGAGCTATGGAGAGTTTTGTGGTGAGAGTAAGGCTAGGTTAACACTTATGCAGCGCTCTATGTTAACCAAGTTTTTGCGCATCTATGAAAAAGATGAATACCGCCATGATGGAGACCAGAGAGTCCACAGTGTCTCCATCTGCTTCATTCACGGGAATGGTTCTTTCGGGCTCTGTCTAGGTTCTTATCAGAGTTCAGTTTTTCAAGGATCACAACAGGAACCTCAACATAGTGGAGCTGTGTATAATTGTGACACTGGTCTCATAAGTGAAAAGTAAATGGGCAGCCAATACAGTGACTGGCACGGGTGGAGGCATTGGTGTAGCAGTTGATATGTAAGTGTTGCCTAAGTACCCCCTTGAAGGCATGTGTAATGTTGCAATGCATTTTGATGGTAGTGTGTTTAGTGACATACCTTATTATCAATAGAGTTGTAGTCTGCCCAGTCACAGATAGCTGCTAGGGATAGTTAGGGTTAATAGTTGGGACTAGCCCAGAGTGGGAGGGGTCAAAATGAAGGGACAGAGACAGTTTCCTTTCAAGAGGGCAGATAGGGCCCAGCGTTCAGTAGAAGCAGACCTATGGTCTAACCAGTGAGCAGAGCCACTTGAAGTGTGTCCCTAAAGTGAGAGGAGACTGAGGCAATGGATAGCGTGATCCAAGGTAGAGACGAGGAAAAGTGATAGGAGTTAGTGATTCCTCGGAGACGGGATCTGGGGCAGGAAGCCCAGCGGAACGCTCCCGAGCTCGCAAGCCAAAGAGGTAACCGGATGCAGCAGAGCAGAGAACGCAAGACGAAGAGAGTGAACAGTGAGGTAGCTGCAAGGCAACGGCAAGCAGAGAAGCTACGTAATGGCCATAGTGGCACTGGCAGTACCCCGGCCTAGGGGATAAAGGATGTGGAACAGCAGGTTGAGAATTAGGACTCTCGCTTACTGGACTGTGGTGGCGTTGTTGGGGACAAGGGAAGGTCCAGAAGCGCTGTGCTGGGTTGTGGTGAATGTAAAGGAACTGTGTGGCCCAGCTATGTAAGGCACACATAAAATCCAGGAGAGTGCACAGGAAGGTAATCGCAACGCTTGATATGCATTCACTGCCACTCACTCTTTCAGACACACCCATCTGAGATATAGGAGGGAGTGACACGTAGCAGAAGGGGAGAGTCAGTCAACCTAGGAGGGAGAGTAGTGGAATCTGTTTCCTGTCTTCGGACAGATCAGTTCAGTGTCAGTCCAGTCGGGACTTAGAGGATACTGAGGGCTGCTCAGCGAGCCCTAGAGAAAGCTGACCTCTCCATCGAAAGCTACAAGTGCTTATGTTAAGAGCGGGAAGCAGGGCGAAGGGCGCAGTGGAGAAGACAGAGAAGTGCTACAGGTATTGGATTACCTGCACTAAATTGCCGGACACCGGGGTCCGAAGCGTTGCTAGAGTTTCAAGCTTAGTAACAAGAAAACCGGAGGCATCTGGACTACAGGTCGCAGAGTGCAGCCCAAAGTGTCAATACGTAACCGGAGTCAGGGAGAACAGGGACTTTGAGTCAAGCGCAGACAAAAGTAAGGACTTAGTTCTCACCACTTAGAAGGCCCGTGGCCGGGCATTACAGCTATTGAGAAAGCTGGAGAGTTCAGAGTTAACTTCGCTTCACGCAAGTTGGACTCACATGTATATGGAAGTAAAGGAGGCCTCTAACCTGCTCAGCGGTTACCCGAATGTGCACTCTCCACCCCGACCAGCTCCCCGGGACCTGCTTGAACCATCTACCAGTAAAAGGTATGAAAAGAAGCTGCATTGTGTGTGACTGAATTCTTATCTACACCCTGCATCACCACCATAGACTTCCAGGGACCAGTCTCACCTGTGGGAGACCTACCACCCAGCTGCCCCCATAACATCCCCTGTGAAGATCCTTATAGCAGCGCTGGTACAATTGACCAGATACACAGGTGGCGTCACGAACTACCTATCCTAATAATCCCCTGTAAATATCCCCCCCCATTGTATGAGCGCCCAGGGCCACGGACCGAGTCCTGCTGCCAGTGACAAATCCCATAGACTTTCATGGGCTCGGTGCCGAGTACCCCATTGCCCTGGTACTAAGTGCGACTCATCTTCACCTGCGGCAGAACCGGGAGAGTTTAGGAAGGAAATAAAATGTATAAAGATGTTCTGTATGTTAAGAGAAACATTGCTGAAGATTTGCACTGTACATACTCCTCCCCACGTTATGGTTCAGTAAAAGACAGTTTACTTTTAAGTGGTGATTCTTTGTCCGGCACAGAGACAGGATAGGACTGATCTCCTCCCTATAATACAATATGGCAGCACACAATATAGCGCGTCTCGGACAGACGCCTGCGGTGCGTATTCCTTCATCCAGTAGGTTTATATCTTTAAATGTGGTCCGAGATCTGTAAATGTTTAATAATGCATAAGGCTAATGTGTAACAGATGAGAAAGTCTGGAGCCGAAACGTACTGCGTGGGAAGCAGACCTTTCTCCCTCCAGAATAAGCACGGCACTTTAAGAACAGCAGCAGGTCTATTGCCGGTCATAGGGTTTTTAGCATTATGTATGGTGCAGATTAATGGCTTGACTAGCGAACCGTGCCCTGGTACGGGTTGTCCTGCTCATTGGAAGAGTTCATTGGGGGTGGCCAACATTCAGATGCTAAAGGACCCCACTAAAATAACCTTGGTCACCACCATGCCAGAAGTGGTAGAACATTGTGTTTGCAAGTTTTGTATTGCTTTTTGTCTTATTTGCTCTGAGTACTGTATAACTTGCATGCCATCTTTTAGGAACAATGCCGGCCTATTTAATTAACATGTATTTGTAGGATTCCCAACTCTCTCCTAATAGCAGATGTTGGGGGAGAGAAGGATCAGGCAGTTGGATTTCAACATGCCCCATCCTTTTATTCTCAGGAAAGATAATTTGCCACCAGATGTTAGGGGAAGTCTGGAGAGACAGCTGCCCGACAGATATCTCACGTGCATGGCCAAGCTTAGCCTAACATGGTTGATAATAGAAATTTACAGTTTGCATTCAACCACAAGGCAAAAAGAGATGATAGACATTAGTTTTAGACCATCTGTCGCCACAACCCCGTTATGATTTCATGTCTTGTACAATATGAAAGAACTTTTTCTGTCCACTCTACATCACATCCATCACAATGACATCTTTGATGTTTCCTAGGCTCCGTATCAGACCACGGGGCACCAGGATGGATCCCTCCCTTGAATTTCATCGGCAACTGCAAAAGACTTCTTTCAGGAGGATCTATACAATGTTTATGATAATTGCATTTTTGTGGTCTGCACATTTCCAGATGTCTCAGGCCTCTCTGCCAGGAAACAGGATGCGAACGTGTGCATTACATTCATCTGCAAACATATGGGCCTCATCTATGGACCCAATGTTATGGTTACAGTCGGAGCACTATTCCGCCGTGTACTGTGCTGCGACTGTCTAGGGCACTGCCTCATGCGCTGGGAAATTACCCCCCATGGAGTGAGATTTCCCTTCATTTATGTCTGGTCATGTTTGTACATAAAACACTCAAATTATTGAGCTGCTAATTCAAGTGAACTACTATACGCGGATTTTACCGGATCCTAAAGTAGCCTAGCAATGGGCACAAAATCTACAACACAAATCGCCAAGTGCACCAAAGGGATACAAGCGGGAAAATATAGGATTCCATGAAATGAAGGAATAAGCAAAAAGCACTTCTGTGGCCCCTTCATGTGCTGACCGGCTGATGGAATCCCGTTGGTCAGACGCCTACCGATCCAACTTTGTCCATCCAAGAGACAATGGTGTTTCCTACCTCCATTCAGTTCCCCAGCTACTAGTGTGAGCAAAAATAGCAAATGACGCTGTTTATGGGGTCTCCATTACCTTTTATATGCTCAACGCTAATGTTTGGGGAAATGCTGTAGAGGGAAAGAAAATGTACACGATAAGATGACCCTAATAGAGGAGGAAAAAATATCCCAAAAATGCAAAAATGGGATTGTTCTCAAAGGAGGATATAGAGTGCCTTCTGAAAAGTAACCGTCACTGCTTCACCAATAGGAAAAAAAACCACTTTAAAAATAGG
Organism: Oophaga sylvatica; assembly: GCA_033576555.1. NCBI lineage: Eukaryota > Metazoa > Chordata > Amphibia > Anura > Dendrobatidae > Oophaga > Oophaga sylvatica. Next base: position 100,451,279 of record JARQOD010000009.1, on the reverse strand, counting down.
CTTTGCGCTGGATAAACAGCTCATGGTGCTGCGGTATGAGAGAACAGTTTGTTTAATAAACAAGGAGTTTCAAACCTGAATTGGTGTTTGTTTGTTTGTTTTTAAACTTGAAAAGAATGTCGAAACGCGTTGTTTAATAAATAAAACAGGGTTTTTTTCCTACTGGTCAACTCTGAAGCTTGTCCCTACATCAAGGTGATGGTTGATGTACTTTGGGACTGTATGGCACTATGATGTAGCCCTTATACAAGGCCGTATTAGGCAGGTGCAGCATTTACTTTTCTGTCTTATAGGGAATATATTCTTCATTAGCAACCTAAGGTTCGGTTATTTTGGAAGTATAATGAGCGTACAGCTTATTTTCCTTTTTCTCAAAATCTGTAAGTTGCTGATCATGGTCTTGTTATCCTTTAACTTTGAAGAGGAGAAATTTTTCATTTAGTTTTATACATGAGGCAAGGGTAGAGTTATCATAGAGGCAGTTAATGGAAAGGTGGACCTGACAACATATTACAATGGGGGAACTGGGAGGAGGGTAGTGTCCGCCTTCTCACTTATAAGAGGCTGGGAGGAGAGCTGCTATAATGGACGTTGTGCTCCTCTTCCAATAGTCAGATGAGCAGGGGCGGACATATCATTGGTGCAACCTGTGTGGTCGCACAGGGACCCAAGAGCTAAAGGGGCCCATTTCTACCTCCAAAGCATTTGCAATTTTGCATTTTTAGGAGCTCTTGGGCTGCAAAGAGCCCATATATTGTTCTTGCACAGGGGCCCTTTTCTGTCTATATCCGCCATTGCAGATGAAGATATTTGTTGGGTAAAGGATGGACTCACCCTGCATTCCTTCTAGGCATGATCATATATAAGAATTACCACCATTTTTCCAACTCCAGAAATACACATATAAAGCATCTTCACAACTAGAATCTCTCTTCATTGGAGACATACAATGGTGGAAGTGCTGGAGTTGGCCTCTCTATGCAATGAACAATAACAGCATTAATTTCAACACTAGCAGTTAGCAAATGGCACAACTTGAAGCTCATGGGCCCCAATACAAAAGTTCCAACGGGACCCCCAATTATTGCAAGTCTGTAATAGTATTGGTCTTTTCATATTGGCCAAAGGGACTTTTTGGGCCCCTTAGGCTCCAGGGCCTGGGTGCCCATGTAACCCCTGCACCGATTGTAGTTAGGACCCTGGCGGTTTCTGGTGGGTTTATATAGTAACTAGTGATGAACGAACATGCTGGGATAAGGTGTTATCTTAGCATGCTTGTGTGCTAACAGAGTCTTCGGCTTGCTTGAAAAATATGTTGTCTTGCGACTGTTCAACACAACAAACAGGTAACAAACAGGCAATCCCTCCATGTATTGTGGCTGTCAAACAGCCGGAAAAAATGCAGGAGCAGAGACTCTAACATATTTATCGGTTAGCACCTGAGCATGCTTAGATAACACCTTATCTGAGCGCATTCAATCATCACTAATGGTAACGGCTCGATTCTCTTATGCAATACATGTTATGTCCCTGTGTGTCCTGGATACCGCTCCGCACTGTGTTATCACCCCTGTGTCCTGTTTTGGCTGTCATCATGGATGACTCATCGCTTGTACATACTAACAGCTGGGGCGATGGGACGAGGAGGAATAACGTGAACGTGCACGTTGCCCTTGACGTATGCTCTTGTTTGCTGCAAAGCTTCATGGTGCGCACTTTACACCAGGACAAGAGGCCAAACAATCACATCTCAGGCTTCTGTGTACATAGAGAAGGCTGAAGATATAGAGATATGAGCTTCCCTGCCAAAGTCGAAATCAAATATTAGCCCAGACTACTAGGAAGACTGGAGGATTGCACTTTGAAATCCACAACAATACGTTTCATTGCAGAAGTATTGTGGATTTTAACTTCCTCATTGACATTAGTCTTACAAATATGCAAGAATAGATTTGATGCAGATCCACACCGCAGGTCAATTGGCTGAAAGCCTGACCCATTGTAGATTTTTCACATGCAAATCTGCATGGAAATTCTGCAACGTTTCCACTACATGTGTATTTACTCCACCGTCTCTGAGATACAAAACTACAGCAGTCATCTACAACTTGTGATTCTCTTACTAATGCAAAATTACACCATAACTCACAACTTGAACCTGACATTCAGGCAATTGTGGAACTACAACTCCCAGCATACTTTAGCAGTAACGCCCTGTAGCTTTCATACCGTTATGATCAAGCTATAATTCCGAGTGTGTTTTGGCAAATACCGTCTATAAAAGAGAATTTGTCACCAAATTTATAATTCTGATAGCAGCATAAAGTAGGGGCAAAAGCCCTGCTTCCAACGCTGTACCATTTACTGGGCTTCTTGCTGTAGTTTTGATAGACCATTCTTTACCTGCTGCAGCTCTGTTAGACCTCTCAGCAGTAAGCGTCTGTTATGTAGTCCCCTGTATTCGTGAGCTTTGGCTTGCCCTGCCCACCTTTGATTGATTTCTTTCTGCCTATGCACAGTGTAGACTCAGAGCTATCAATCAATGGCATGGGCAGGGTTATACAGAACTCGACATTGAGAAGACTAGCAGAGAAGTAACAGATAAAACAGCGACATTGTCAAAACTACAGCAAGTAGCCCAGTAAGTGACAAAGCACTGGAATTAGGGTCAATGTCCATATTTTAGGTTATCCTCCGATTGGGAAGCACAAATTCCCTTCAAAAGTATACTGGGAGCTACCAACAGGCATTAAGCTCCAGTTTGCTAATTATATAACTATAGTAAATCCAGGAATGAATCAGTGACATTATTCTCATCTACACATAATAGCGGAAAACCAAAGAAATGAGCCAGAGCATAAGTTGGTATATATGCAACATAAAAGAGTATGTTCACACTGTATTTAACAAACAAAACCTAAGATAGAAACAAAATGAGCAAATACCCTGTAGTAAGTAAATAATAATAGTACATAACATAGGGTACTTAGTAATTACTGTTTTTCATCAAAAAAAGAGTAAAAGCCATCCCACCGCGACAAGGTGAACCCCAATCGGGACGGTCCTATCCTCTAGTATTAAAACCTCACCTTGTGTCAGACGACCTCCCATGGCCAGGACTCTGACCTGTCGGACCCTGGTGCTCTGCCCCCATTTACATTGAGGTCGTCTGACACAAAATGGGCTTTTATATACAGTTGTGCCGAGGGCGATGGAAGTATCCTGAGATGAAGAAATGCTAATTTCATGTCAACGCGTTTCGGAGTCACTCCGACTCCTCTGCTGGGACAATCACAAAAAAAAACAAAAAGGTGAGGTTTTAACGGAAAAGGAAGACCTTGACCGGCCGCACAGAGCCCGGACCGCAACCCCATCCTACGTCTTTGAGATACAGCATATACTGATAGCGACCTACAGGCCGCTCCTGATTTTTGAGCTTTCGGTCTGCAGCTTGCGTTAGTTTCTGCCACATTGAATGATAGGAAGGAAACTAAATCTGAACTGAAAAAGTAAGTTGATGTGTATGCAAAATGTAAATGCATATTAACACATAACCATTACACAGAAAACAGGCACAAAAAAAGCAAATATCCTAAAATAAAATAAAATTATTTTTTTTTTGCAAAAAATGCATGAAGGTAGTAATAATAATAAGGGTATTTAGTAAACATAATTTTGATCAAAAGAATGTACAAGCCATCCCGCCACGCCAAGGCAACCCTCTGTGGGACAGTCCTACTCTAATATTAAAAACCTTTCCACTTGTCAAGTGACACAAATGTGAACAAGGCAGAGGGACTGAACCCACCAGTTGAAGCTCAGGCCAGACAGGATGGATTTTCTCAACTCAGAAACAGGGCGGTCACACCCTTATATGCACAGAATGCACTCTGGACTACATAGGAAACTAAATCTGAACTGAAAAAGTAAGTTGATGTGTATGCAAAATGTAAATGCATATTAACACATAACCATTACACAGAAAACAGGCACAAAAAAAGCAAATATCCTAAAATAAAATAAAAAATTTTTTTTGCAAAAAATGCATGAAGGTAGTAATAATAATAAGGGTATTTAGTAAACATAATTTTGATCAAAAGAATGTACAAGCCATCCCGCCACGCCAAGGCAACCCTCTGTGGGACAGTCCTACTCTAATATTAAAAACCTTTCCACTTGTCAAGTGACACAAATGTGAACAAGGCAGAGGGACTGAACCCACCAGTTGAAGCTCAGGCCAGACAGGATGGATTTTCTCAACTCAGAAACAGGGCGGTCACACCCTTATATGCACAGAATGCACTCTGGACTACATAGGAAACTAAATCTGAACTGAAAAAGTAAGTTGATGTGTATGCAAAATGTAAATGCATATTAACACATAACCATTACACAGAAAACAGGCACAAAAAAAGCAAATATCCTAAAATAAAATAAAAAATTTTTTGCAAAAAATGCATGAAGGTAGTAATAATAATAAGGGTATTTAGTAAACATAATTTTGATCAAAAGAATGTACAAGCCATCCCGCCACGCCAAGGCAACCCTCTGTGGGACAGTCCTACTCTAATATTAAAAACCTTTCCACTTGTCAAGTGACACAAATGTGAACAAGGCAGAGGGACTGAACCCACCAGTTGAAGCTCAGGCCAGACAGGATGGATTTTCTCAACTCAAACAGGGCGGTCACACCCTTATATGCACAGAATGCACTCTGGACTACATAGGAAACTAAATCTGAACTGAAAAAGTAAGTTGATGTGTATGCAAAATGTAAATGCATATTAACACATAACCATTACACAGAAAACAGGCACAAAAAAAGCAAATATCCTAAAATAAAAATTTTTTTTTTTTTTTTGCAAAAAATGCATGAAGGTAGTAATAATAATAAGGGTATTTAGTAAACATAATTTTGATCAAAAGAATGTACAAGCCATCCCGCCACGCCAAGGCAACCCTCTGTGGGACAGTCCTACTCTAATATTAAAAACCTTTCCACTTGTCAAGTGACACAAATGTGAACAAGGCAGAGGGACTGAACCCACCAGTTGAAGCTCAGGCCAGACAGGATGGATTTTCTCAACTCAGAAACAGGGCGGTCACACCCTTATATGCACAGAATGCACTCTGGACTACATAGGAAACTAAATCTGAACTGAAAAAGTAAGTTGATGTGTATGCAAAATGTAAATGCATATTAACACATAACCATTACACAGAAAACAGGCACAAAAAAAGCAAATATCCTAAAATAAAATAAAAAAAATTTTTTGCAAAAATTGCATGAAGGTAGTAATAATAATAAGGGTATTTAGTAAACATAATTTTGATCAAAAGAATGTACAAGCCATCCCGTCACGCCAAGGCAACCCTCTGTGGGACAGTCCTACTCTAATATTAAAAACCTTTCCACTTGTCAAGTGACACAAATGTGAACAAGGCAGAGGGACTGAACCCACCAGTTGAAGCTCAGGCCAGACAGGATGGATTTTCTCAACTCAGAAACAGGGCGGTCACACCCTTATATGCACAGAATGCACTCTGGACTACATAGGAAACTAAATCTGAACTGAAAAAGTAAGTTGATGTGTATGCAAAATGTAAATGCATATTAACACATAACCATTACACAGAAAACAGGCACAAAAAAAGCAAATATCCTAAAATAAAATAAAAAATTTTTTTTGCAAAAAATGCATGAAGGTAGTAATAATAATAAGGGTATTTAGTAAACATAATTTTGATCAAAAGAATGTACAAGCCATCCCGCCACGCCAAGGCAACCCTCTGTGGGACAGTCCTACTCTAATATTAAAAGCATTTAACAAACAAAACCTAAGATAGAAACAAAATGAGCAAATACCCTGTAGTAAGTAAATAATAATAGTACATAACATAGGGTACTTAGTAATTACTGTTTTTCATCAAAAAAAGAGTAAAAGCCATCCCACCGCGACAAGGTGAACCCCAATCGGGACGGTCCTATCCTCTAGTATTAAAACCTCACCTTGTGTCAGACGACCTCCCATGGCCAGGACTCTGACCTGTCGGACCCTGGTGCTCTGCCCCATTTACATTGAGGTCGTCTGACACAAAATGGGCTTTTATATACAGTTGTGCCGAGGGCGATGGAAGTATCCTGAGATGAAGAAATGCTAATTTCATGTCAACGCGTTTCGGAGTCACTCCGACTCCTCTGCTGGGACAATCACAAAAAAAAAAAAAAAGGTGAGGTTTTAACGGAAAAGGAAGACCTTGACCGGCCGCACAGAGCCCGGACCGCAACCCCATCCTACGTCTTTGAGATACAGCATATACTGATAGCGACCTACAGGCCGATCCTGATTTTTGAGCTCTCGGTCTGCAGCTTGCGTTAGTTTCTGCCACATTGAATGATAGGAAGTTGGCATTTACATCTGGCAAAAAAGGTACAAGAAGAGGCCGAGGCTCAATAGTGAGGAGATCACTGAATGGAAATAGAAGCTCTGTTACTAGGGAGACAATAGAGCAGATCTCCTTCAAAGGGGAGATGGAGAACGCTTTCCCTCCCCTTGACAAACCCTATCTGCTTCCATTGACAGCATTTCTCCTCTCCCCGCTCACACCACGCCGTCTCCCGCCAGCCTGGTCTGTTGTACGCAGGTAACCATGACAGCCTGCTTCATAGCAACCAGATGACTGTCAACACAAGCCAGCAGTCCCTGGATATCTGCTACTACATATACCCGACCCACGTAACAACACGGGAGCCCACAGCGCCGCTGCTTCGTGCTGGGACGCTCGGCCGCCGTCACACTTTTTATACCTTTCATTTCAATGTGAAACCTATTCTCACACATTATACCAGGAAAATGCAGAAATAGCAAACACATAGATACCAGAATTGTTATCTACAAGCCCTCTTACGTGGGACTGACTATATGTACCACCACCTAAAGGCCAATTAGATAAAGGGGCACACGTCCAATCTACGGTTATATTCACACACAGCATTTATTTATTTTTTTCTACAGGAAAACTGCAGAGGAAACCACGTGTTTTTGGTGCTTTTTTGATGTATTTTGCTCTACGTGTTTTTGCTGCTTTTTTTAAGCCTAAACCATTTTTATCTCAAAGTGCGGTAAAAATGCTGAAAGAATTAACATGCAGCGTTTTTCAAGAAACGCACCAAGGTCAAAAAATGTCTGAATGAGATTATAGAGATCTGAATCATTTTGCTGTTGTGGTGTAAGTGTGTGTGTGTGTGTGTGTAGCCCATTCACTATCTCCATCCATCCCTCACTCCCTCAAGATGGCTGGACCATCATTGTAAATGCACCATTGTATATACACACCTGTACTTTGTATCTCCTCCACCTCATTGTAGATTGTAAGCTCTCACGAGCAGGGTCATCTCATCTTATTTTGCTTTAATTATTGTATTGTTAACGTTGTTACTTATGACTTATGTTTGGAAACTGTTAAACTGTAAAGCGCTGCGGAATATGATGGCGCTATATAAATAAAGATTATTATTATTATTATTATTATTGCGGTAAAATACTGGGCCACTGCTGCCGTACGTGTCCCTATTACTGCACCAATTGTGTGGCACCGTGGGTCCTCCAGATGGTAAAACGACCCTCTAGAACAGACCCGGGCAAGGGGCGGCCCGCGGGCCGCATACGGCCCGCCGGCTGTCAGTGACCGGCCCGCGGAGGCGCTCCGGCAGTCTCAGGGCCCCGGCATCAGCTGGCACAATACTTACCTCTCCCGTGCCTCCGCTGCTGCAGCTCCGGTCTCCACCGGCGCTTCCTCTCACAGCCGGCTGCTGAATGACGTCATCATTCAGCGGCCGGCTGTGTCAGAGAGCGGGGACGCTGGACAGGTAAGACGTGTCTCTGTGTGTGTCTGTGTCTATGTAGTGCGGTGCTTTGGTGTGTGTGTGTGTGTGTGTGTGTGTGTGTGTGTGTGTATGTGAGAGAGTGCTTGTGTGCTGTCTGTGTGTGATGATGGCAGGCATTGCTGATAATGGGGAGGCATTGATGATGGGAGAAGATGATGATGGGCAGGCATTGCTGATAATGGGGAGGCATTGATGATGATGGGGAGAAGATGATGATAATGGGCAGGTATTGATGATAATGGGCAGGCATTGATGATGGGGAGAAGATGATGATGATGATGGGCAGGCATTGATGATGATGGGGAGAAGATGATGATAATGGGCAGGTATTGATGATAATGGGGAGAAGATGATGATAATGGGCAGGTATTGATGATAATGGGCAGGTATTGATGATAATGGGCAGGCATTGATGATGGGAGAAGATGATGATGATGATGGGCAGGCATTGATGATGATGGGGAGAAGATGATGATAATGGGCAGGTATTGATGATAATGGGGAGAAGATGATGATAATGGGCAGGTATTGATGATAATGGGCAGGCATTGATGATGGGGAGAAGATGATGATGATGATGATGGGCAGGCATTGATGATGATGGGGAGAAGATGATGATAATGGGCAGGTATTGATGATAATGGGGAGAAGATGATGATAATGGGCAGGCATTGATGATGGGGAGAAGATGATGATGATGATGGGCAGGCATTGATGATGATGGGGAGAAGATGATGATAATGGGCAGGTATTGATGATAATGGGCAGGCATTGATGATGGGGAGAAGATGATGATGGGCAGGCATTGCTGATAATGGGGAGGCATTGATGATGATGGGGAGAAGATGATGATAATGGGCAGGTATTGATGATAATGGGCAGGCATTGATGATGGGGAGAAGATGATGATGGGCAGGCATTGCTGATAATGGGGAGGCATTGATGATGATGGGGAGAAGATGATGATAATGGGCAGGCATTGATGATAATGGGCAGGCATTGATGTTGATGATGGGGAGAAGATGATGATGGGCAGGCATTGCTGATAATGGGGAGGCATTGATGATGATGGGAGAAGATGATGATAATGGGCAGGTATGTATATATACAGTATACAGTATATATATATATATATGTATATATACAGTATTGGGTAGATCGGAGTTAATTATATTAGTCCGGCCCTCTAAAACCATCCCAATTTCTCATGCGGCCCCCTGGCAAAATTAATTGCCTACCCCTGCTCTAGAATATATTAATGCCCTGTGCAAGTGCCCTAGAAAACAGTGCCCACATTTTGCCCCCTAGAAAGAAATAATGCCCTCTGTGTCCCCCTCTGACAGTCACAATAACCTGAGTGCCCCTATGACAATAAGTGCCCACTTAACATTTAATGATGTCCAGAGTTCCCCCCATACAGCTCCCCCTCTACACGTATAATGCCCCCACTGTATAATTGCTCCTTAGTAGCCCCCACACAGTATACTGACCCTCTAGTAGCCCCCAAACTGTTTGATGGCTCACAGACTGTACAGTGGCCCCACACTAGCTCCCACACAGTGTGATGGCCTCCACACTGTTGGATGACCCCCTCAGTAGCCTCCACACTGTTTCATGGCCTCCTAAGTAGCTCCCACTCTGTATCATGGCCCCTTTAGTAGCCCCCACTCTGTGTCATGGCCACTATAGTAGCCCCCACGCTGTCATGGCCCCCTTGGTAGCCCTCACACTGTATCATGGCCTCATCAGTAGCGCTTGCACTTTATGATGACCTCCTCAGTAGCCCCCACTCTGTATCATGGCCCCCTAAGTAGCCCCCACTCTGTATCATGGCCCCTTTAGTAGCCCCCACTCTGTTTCATGGCCACTATAGTAGCCCCCCCTATGTAAGATGGCCTTCCCTTGGTAACCACCACTATATAACACAATTTTAAAATATAATTATCTAATAGAGTACGTAGTATCTGAAAACAAGTTTCCTAAATTTGAGTTCCCACGATGAGTCTTCTGGTGAGTTTTTGACGTTGCGTCTTTTCGCGAGTGGATGGAATTTACAGAAATCTCATCATAAATTGACCAGCGGTGAAATTCGCAACACGTTAAAACTGACTTTTATGAGTGTATTTTCCCCATGGAATTGCATTAGATTGGAAAAAAATCAACAAGTAAAAAAAAAAAGCTACAACTGTACTAAAGAAAACAATGAAAAAATGCAAATAATCTAATCTACCTAATAAAAAGCAGAAAATCTGCATCACAACCGCTCTGAATACTCATCCTGGGAACATAGCCTTATGGAGACAACGCCTTTGAATTCAATGTATCTGGTGATAAGAAGATTCATCATACAGATGTAAATTGGGGTGTACCGCCCGGGCCATAACTTTGTGCACTTTTTAAGCAAAATATGACGCTTAGCCCATCTACAGGTCAAAGTTATTAGAAGTAACCAGTGCACTTTTTTTTAGCCCTGGGGAATATATAACAGCTGTACAGTCCTGCAGTCCACGTGGACATGTTAGATTGGGATTCATGAGGATCAATCATCCCTGTAACACCTCTGTGTTATTCAGAAGCTCCAAACCCCCTGGCCTTCCCCCTGTGGTGAACAAATCACTGACAAATTGGTCAAAAACAATTAGTCTAGAGAGATCAAACTCCATGTCCTGACCCCAATCCAACAGGTAAACAGGGTAGTGTGAATTAAGGTGATTATCATCTACTTGACCTAAAGAAGAGTTTGTCCTTCATTAACATCTTCTTTGTAGGCATTCAGATGGATGGTCCAAGGTGTAAGCAAAGTGTGGCTCTAGTTTTGGGACTGGCAGGTGCTTTCACTTTCTCTTTGTCCCAGGGCATCAAACAAAGGTCACATAGGACAGGAGGTGCCCTGAGGTGACAGACGTTTCGCTGGTCACCTGACACTAGAGGGCCAGAGGAAGCATAACTTCATGCGAATATGTAAATGCAGAAAATATCAATCCCAATCTCCGGCTACCGCAGTGCCAATAATTACACAAATTTGCAAACCTTCCCTAAGGCTAAGTTCCCTCGATGAGTGTTTAGTGAGTTTTTGATGTTGCAGATTTTCTGCACCTACTAAACAAATTCAGTTACTTACATTTTTTCATTTGTGAGTGCGATTTATTACATGCATTTATTTTTGTTGCATTGTTTTCTGTCTCTCATTGATTTTTCATGTTTTAAATAAAGCTGCTTTGTTTTTTATGCTTCCTGGTATTTGGATTCAGCAAAAATTTATTCATACAGTCGTGTGGATTTTATGTGTTTTTGATGAGTTTCCATTGCGGAAATGCACTAAAAAATGCATGTGCGTTTTTTTTTATAGGTGGATTTTCCGCATCTAATGCAAGTCTATAGGGAAAAGTCTGCACATAAAACTCAGCGTAACCGCAAGAGAAATTGACACGTTGTAGATTTGCAACACGCACCGCAGGTCAGTTTACACTGAGTAAAACTTAAAAAAAAAGTGCAGTGGGCCTGAGATTTCTATAAATCCCATCCAGTTTGCTGGAATTTTAATAAGGCCAGACTCATCACTGGACCTGGGGAGGGTGAATAGAGAATTTTTTTTTTTTTTTAGACAAATGACAGTTTTCTGAAATTGAAAATCCCCTTTAAATGATTCTCCAGTTGATGAAAAGTTATTTCAGTGATGCCTACATCTGCACATGTATCGTAAAAGTGGGAAAAAAGGGGTAATGCAGGAAATTTGGTTTTAGCTGAAACGACTGTCACTTTCTGTGCTTGGCAGAAAAATTGATGCAGGTGCAGCACTTAACCCGGAAGATCAGTAAAGAAAAAATGTAATAACATATGCTCAGAAAACCAAATCTGCGAGATGAAAGATGGTATTTTTTTCAGATCCTGGACAATCATTTTGAGGTTGTTCCCCAACCAGCTTGATGTAGGCGTACAACCCTCCTTACCCGCACCTCTGCATCCTTCAACATTGCATTGTCATTAGATACATTGCAATAATTGCAGGAAAGTTGCATCTGTTGCAGGTTGTGATCCCAGCATCGCACGTTGTGAGCAAATCACGTGTGCTCTGTTATTTTACAAAAAAATTGATATAGTTAAAAAGGTCTCACGGAATTAGTATGCTAATTAATATGCATAGAATACTAATCAGCCTGGCTAGCATGCCAACCGGCCCCCGACTGACAGGATGGTTCTCCATTTCTGGGGAAGAGGTTCCCATCACTTCTCAATGCAAGCTGTGCGCTTTTCATGTCTATTGATCCAGGGGCTTGGATTTGAGCCTTTAAAATCAATGGGTGGGACGTTAACAAAAACAGCTCTCCGCCGATCCTCGGAGCACAATCATTAGCGCAGAGACTATATGGCAGTGCACAGTGACCGCACCGCTACCTTCTACTGCCATACAGTCTCCATTAGGCGCCATATGTACTCTATTCTAATGCAGAAGCAACATATATGAAAAGAGTGTGGCATAGTTTACTAAGAGAATAATTAGCTGGGTAGAAAGGCAAAATGAACAATTGTAAGTACACAGTGCTATGTAATATGATGATTACAATATATTGGGAGGATAAAAACTTTGACGGGAGTGCTTCTTTAAAAACTGGGCATTCCACCTAAAAGTAAAATCAGTGGCATAATAGGGATCCAAAAAACTGTTATGGGAGCCCTATTAGGATACTGGTGAATATAGAGATGTAATAAGTGCATGAGACTTAACACAGAAAGAAACACTATTGTGAGGACAGGCAGAGGACCTGCCACCACGTCAATCATGGCCACTTTTTGCACTTATTTTATTCCTTCCACTCTCTTGAGTACTCCATTTTTTCTTGTTTAAATCTGCCATACCGTTCCCGGGATACTTTTATTTTTAGTGCAATAAGCTAAGATTAATCTAATAAAATTATTTTGGGGTCTTTACCAAGGGGGTGTTGCTCACAGGATACTCCGGAGGCATGTCTTTATTAACCTGTGATCCACGCCCCCTTGTTAAAAAAAACATAAAAGTTATCATAGTGGGTGCGATAAAGAAGTCCATGGTGGTCATTAAGCTGTCTGTGTGTTTCATGTTTGTAGGAACTCAATCCAAGAGAACGAGAGCATTGCTCTTGACTCTGGCTCACAGAAGGGGACACCACCGTGAAAATGTGACTCACCCAGTGGGTTCCCGCAGCCAGTAATATCCAGCACTCCAGGGGTAACACTCCTGTACCAATGCTTTTAAACAACCAGGCTCTTGGCTTCCATCAGGAGGATCTGGGTCAGCTGCAGGTTGCCATTGCACCCTGCTGCATACGCCTAGCAGTTTCCAGTCCATGTATATTATGTTCGTGTTCCCTACAAACAACCCCCCGATTAAAGACGACAATTACTCTTGATCCTTGGACCTCCATACCCATGATAGTCAGCTGAACCTGCTAAATCTGTTGGAACCAATCGACCATCGAATGTTCACATGTCTAGTAATCATCTGTTAGAATGGATCCTGTTAACAAAAAGGATGTTCACATACAACTTTTTTATCTAAAAAAAAAATTTTTTTTAACGGATCCATTTTTTTATATTGAAGTCTATGGAAAACGGATCCGATTAATTACCCATCCGTGTATAAGGGCATCGCGAGTCTTCCCCGGCCGATAAGGATTGAGCTGTTTGGAGTCAAAATCCCAATTGTTTAGTTCTTCAGGCACATAAAGTGTTCCTATCTGTGGAAGAAAGAGTACAGTAGATATAGATGTTCCTTTAGTTATAAGGTCAAGGTATATGAAAGGGTGTAAAAGACACCACATTGCCATCTTGTGCACAACGCACAGCCATTATCATGATGGAAGAACTCCGATAGGAGAGAAATACCTTGATTTAGATTTTTTTTTTCTTATCAGTATGATAACAAAAAAATTTCTTTATGCATAATCCAAGCCTAAGAGGCGACACATGAAGAATCTACAGCTGCGATTTCCTCTCTCCAAACATCCGCAGCCACGATCACTCAATGTCACCATGGCTGGCTCCTGAATGATTACTTGTCAACACCTCGCGAAAAAGGACTGCAGGACCCCAATGCTGCATCTAAAGCTCATCCATCACATTGAAAATATACATTCACAGCGGGAATCACAGATTCCCGCTATCTGCTCATAAGGACATAAAAAAAGGTATTAACCGGTTGGGCTCCTCTCGATGCAGTTGCTATGTCCTGAGGGCCACTAAACCAGAAGCCTTTGCATCTGTTGGTGACGTCATCCTAATAAATGCTGGTTTCTAAGGGAGACTGTCATCACAATCCCAGCAGGAACATTGGTCTTGTCCTATCCCTGACACCATTGCATATCGTCTAGAATCTGATAGCTGCCTATTGCTTGCATGCAGGGTGTAGTTGCATGGGACTGCTATGGATTTTTTTTACCTTTTAGCAGTCCTAGCTTCAAAGGAAATGCATATCCAAATAATTACTATATTTTATGAACAGTTCTCTTTGTGCTGCCAATATATTGTTCTAGACGTAAGAGAACGACGTGTCAAAAAACGGAGCAAAAATGTGAAAAATTCAGTGCTAATGCATCTAAAAACTAAAATGAAGCTGCTTTACAGACCGAAGACGGGACAGACAGAAGAGAGAATGACTGCTGGTTCAGGTTACAAGGGTTTGTACTATGGAGACACATTAGTCAGCTTAGGGCCTGTATTCACACAACAGTGGGCTGGGATCCCACAGTTTTTTATGCTGCGTATTTTCAAAAAAATGCAAGTAACCTATTTTACTTAATGGGTGCAGAAATGGTACAGAAGATCTGATATATCAAAAACTCACCAAACGTACGTCGGGGGAACATTGCCTAATAATCAATCTGTTTTTTTAAGTACATTGGAACAATGAATCAAAACATTGCTTACAAAAGTGAACCATTGAAAAAGCGAGCATGGATATATCATATTGATATAAATGTGTTATGTCATTTTTCAAGTGAGTTTCATGAGAACTGAGCAAGGAAACACTCGAAAAACATGGGTTTTTGGATGACTCATAATAAAAACACAAGCATTATTGTGGGTCTGATTCCTTTAGTGCCATACACATGGGAATTGCCAGGACATCTAATGTGTATGAGGGCAATCGGAGTTTCTTCAGACGGGAGTTGTAAGGGGAAAGAAGAATGAAATTGAACATACCCAATCATTGGTTTTCATGGGGATGGGGGGCGGGGATAAAACAAATACATTTTTAGTATTTCTATTGGTGAGGTTGCAAGTGCACCCATTGACGCTCCAAGTCTTTGAATGTGGCAGCACATGTTGACAGCAAAGACCAGGGGTCCGCCAGATCTGAGGCACTGTGCTGAACCGATGGGGAAAATACTGTTTGATTTATTAAATGTGCAGCTGTTTTTTTTAATGGCTGATGATCCTAAAAAGAATAACTCCTTAAAATTTATTGTGGTGGAAGTATTGGTTATCCTTAAAGGTTTTGTCACAACTTGCTGTTCACGAGCACACCGCTCCCCGGCCTCCTGCTTGTTAGTAAGGGGAGCGGTGCGCTCCTGAATGATTGACAGTTCAGATTGGTTGCATGAATTTAATCAATCATTCTGCAATTAATTGGTATTAATACATTTCAAAATTCTTCCCGGTAACATATCCGAGCCGGCACCTCTTAACCGTCCGCTTTTGCTCTGCGGTACTGTACCCTAAAGATAATAGGGTAAAAAGAAACCTTTATAGATTCCAAAAAGTTTAGTCTTTATTATCCTTTGTTGCTGTTGGTAATCGAGAGGAACATTAAATATTGTATCTGTCACCGTGCCGGCTTGTGCCAAGCTCGTGCGTAGCCGAATACGAATCCTGTGTTAATTAAGTAAGAGAGCGATTGCTAACAGATGTTAAATAGCAGTAACACAGGAAGAGCGGTATTATCAGACTAAATAAAGGGGAGCTCTGTGAGCACTGCGCCCGCGCCACTGACAGGCGAAAGTACGGATCCTGGGCGTCTGTTAATCATTCCAAGAACACACATTTCCCTGTTTGCTTAACCCTCTTGCCAGCGATTATTGTGTAATGCAGTCATGGAGGCTTTCATGGAGAAAACTGACTTCATGCCAAGAAGACATTTCACTCTTGATCTTATGACTCCGGACACTTTAAAGGCACTCATTGTTCTTTTTTTATTTTTATGTTCATGATGACTATGTGAACTTTGGCCCCTAATTTTGGACGGCCAACGCCATGAAATAGGATAATTTGCAGGCCACGTACTTTCATGTAAGCTGATGTATCTTGGACTGGGTTTTCGAGAGATATGGCATGTGCCTCCATGGAGTTAAATTTCCTTTTTTCCAATATAGCCTTAAAAACTAACAGGCAGGTACTTGCTAACTACCCTCCTGTTTTACCCTTGACTGCTCCTGCCGGCGATTCAGCTGCTCAATGTCAAGCGCAGCTCTTTTTCATCTGCGCTGATCAGTCAATGGTGCACGACTGCCCACATCATGCTGATTGACAGGCGACTCCCCGCAGTTAGGCAGCGACAGAGCAGAAAGGAAAAGAAGCCACTTCTCTGTCAACATGACATCAGCGGAAGCAGCTGAATCGCCGTCAGGAGCAGTCTGTGCTGGTACAACAGGCAGGTAAGAAGCACCTATCTGCCTGTTATTTTTTAGGCCGATAGTTAAAAAAAAATTGTCTTGGATAAACCCTTTAAGAACCTCAGTTCTAAAATCTGTTGCTGCTACAATAGGAAATAATCATATCTTAGGCCACGTTCACACGTTCAGTATTTGGTCAGTATCTTACATCAATATTTGTAATTATATTTGTAATTAATTTGGTAATAATCTCAAAACAGCTGCTGTGTGATGGGCGCTTTTTGGAAGAGAGTCTGTTTTGGCTAATCTCTAATCTTAGTTATGTTATAAGACACCAACACTGACTTATAGGGTGGATACATCCTATAGGTGGCGCTAGAGAGACAGTTTTCCTTCCTTCTGGAGGAGAGCTAATTTTCATACATTTTACCCAGAGGTCATTGCCTGGCTTATAAGTCTCACTGTGCCAGATGGAGAATCTCTGCAAAGAAAAACAGTCCCCTGAGATCTACGGACACATACTCTATACAGAAGCTTATCGTCTATAGATGAGGGAGAAAACATTGGTTGCCCTTGCACAAATAATTTACAGAACATAAAATCCAATTAAATGGGTTGTTTCAGTTTCAGAAAACCTCTCTTCTCCCAGCTACAGTTTGTGTGTAAAAAAAAAAGGGCTTTGCTCACCCTCCCCGGGTCCTTGCAATGCTAATGTGAAAGTTGACAGCACTGCACTATGATTGGTTCATGTCAGAACTGCTCACTGGCTGCAGCGCTGCCGACATGACGCTAAGACACCGGAGCAGCAGCTAAGGCTCAGCGCCGAACCCGGGGAGGGTCAGTAAAGCACAGATAGCTTTTTTTTACTGCAGCCGAAGTAAAAGGGCTTTCTGAGTTTAGGAAACCCATTTAATTACATCTCCATTTACCAAAACTAGATTGTACTTATCCATGTGATGTGCACATGGGTCCGTCCGAGGCCACCTCTATCCATAGGCTCCAAATCAAGAACCCTTCATACCACTCAGGACTTCTGCAAGGATCGGCTATCACCGCGAAGGACAACTGATGTGTGCGCATCATATAGATCAATGATTCCTTCATTGCAAAATGATGTCATGGTTCTAATTATCGTTCCAATGACTTATCAGGAACCGTGAAGTCATAAACAGCCGATGTCCCACGTTGAGATGGTATCCTTGTTTCTGCATCTGGGGAACGAGGCATCCTTCTTACTAAATATGTAGTCCCATAAGACAACCTGTATCCATATTACCCATTGTGCAGACATGGATGCCAAAGGGGGAAACAGGTCGGACCCCCGTAGTTGAAACAACCCATGAACAATGGAAGTCAACATAGCTTTGCTCAGCACGTTAGACAATGTCCGCATCAATGATTCGCACCCAACCCTTTGTCTTGCTGTCACCCGTCTACTTGGATCTTTCCATGTTCCTATTAACCTGAATATTTGGGGGAAAAAAAAGGGTCTAATGATAAACGTGCCATTTGGCATTTCATAAAATTCATTGCCATTAACAGCTGGTAACGTGATCCTTAAAGATGATGGAGATTATTTTCCAGTTCAATAGCAATAGACAAAAAGGGAATTGAGTAATAAGCCATCCGACATCCGTCCCTTCATCATCCGGTGTGATTAATGGCCCCATACAGCTCACGCTTTGATTCATCTCTTCCATCTCTGTTGTCCCCAGTGTCACATTTGTACAATAGTCTGCAGTAAATCTGCCCGGGGATCTCAGGATGTAATGGTGTGAGATACCATCTCACCTTATAAGATGACAGACGCCTTGGGGCCAGATTCTCAAATCCGTGGTCTGAACTGTTATTGACGAGCTGCTTTCCATACATGACTTTAGGCAAGTGTGACATATTGTACAATGTGTGACCATTACTTTTCCCATCCTAGAGAGCAGACGTTCATCAGTTATGGCCATGAGAGGCTTCAACGGCACATGGATTCAAGGCCACGAGGGTCGTAAAATGAGATGAGAAGTGGTGGAGGGTAAAACCCAAATGTCAGCCATTGCTGCAACCTACGGAGATAAATAAGGGAGTTGGAGAACGTCTGGAGTCAGGTCAGAAAATAACTGAGCCGGGAAAATAAAGTCTTCTATCATCCAATCAAATTTAAGCTCTTAGGGCCAGTACACATGACCGTATTCTCAGTCCGGATCACACTCGGACTACTGTTATTCTATGGTGCCGTCCACATGTCCAATTTTTTCCTTGGTCAAGGGGGAAAAAAAAAACAAAGTACTCGTATGCCCAAGTTTGATCCAATATCCAGCTCGCACTTGGCCATGCAAGTCAATGAGTCTGTGGCAAAGGTTGGACTGCACTCGCATGACATCTGAGTGCAGTTCCGATATCCACGCACTGATACAATGGAAAAGATGGAAACATTTTTTCTCCATCTTCTTATCTGAGAGATCGATGTGAATACTTTTCCGTCCAATTATAACAAGAGCATTCTTAAAGTGATACCTTTATTGGCTAACCAGAAAATTATATGTTCGCAAGCTTTCAGAGCTCAAAGGCTCCTTCTTCAGGCAAGATTACATTTGGAATAATAAGAAAGACACGGTACCACAATATAATTTATTATTGTACACCGTATCTGAGAGATCAGATCACATTATGATCATACTCTGATCTAACTCTAACTTTGCATAATTGACCCGATTCTCTCGCATCAGAGAATATACATATGACTTGGGCTCGTGTGACACCGAGATTTTGCTACAGGTGTGCACAATTTGCAAGAGCTAACTTAGCGATTTTCATTATACTTCACGGAGGAGAGATCCTAGGCTTCAGAATCACGCAGTCTACGGGATACTAGTTGGGAGAATGATTGGTGAAATTCCTTCCTAGACACAATGTCATGAAGAAAAATGAGTTACAAGACCCCTCGTTATCCTGTCCAGGTACCATGGCTTTCCAATATCGCAAGCAAATTAGACTCAATATGACCAACCTTGGCCGAGGTGCACCGCTCCGAGAATGAGATGAAACCCCTGAGCCCCTGCGCCGAAACATACATATATATTCATAAAAGAAATGTGTCATGTACCCATCAGGGTCGGCTCCACCAGTGAACGATGCAAGAGTGCAATCTTACCCTGCCTGGTGCAGACGACTGACACCATCTTTATACACTTAGAGCGGCAAAATCCAATTGCTACATACAAAAAAATTAATATATATAGTCAGACCGATTTGGGCCCATGGGGACAAATTCTTGTCCCAGACCCAAGGGCTGAAAATTTCAATGCCAGTGAATATTCTGCTGCTCTTGATTTTCATGTTGACGTGTTATATTGTATTTTTATTGAATATTTTAACTAATAATAACAATAAAACAAAAAACAGCATAAACATACGCTGTGAACATGAGGCATATAATCAGATAATGTAGGTGAAATGAAGAGTAAGGGCTGCTGCAGACGACCGTATAAATCGGACGAGTACTATCCGGGGTTTTGATGGATATCACTCGTACTCATGTTATTCTATGGGGCAGGGCACAGTTCCGATTTTTTTTCCTTGGACCACTCGCAGTGCGCACGATTCGCCACTGAGAATCGGATGGCACTCACCCATTCATAGCTATGGATCCGTGAAAAAAATCAAACTGCACTCGGATGACATCTGAGCGCAGTCCGATTTTCACGGACTGACATAATGGAGAAGGTGGAGAAACTTTTTTTTCTCTCCACCTCTGAAAAAAATCGGATCACACAGTGATCAGAGTCTGATTAGTATAATTAGAAGGATTTTCTCGGATGGAGAGAAAACCATCGTCTGCACCTGCCTTATTAGTATTGCATAAAGGGTTTGGACACTTTTTTTTTCATTAGCTAAGCGAATGTATTTTTGGCTAAAAATATTTTTTTGCATTTGAGTTTTGTTCAATTTTGCACTATTTGCCTTCTGTAGCTCCTGTGCTGCATAGTCTTTTGCTGGCTGTAGAATGAATCATTTGAAAATCCATCAGCGAGCTCATTCTGAAAAGAGAATGTATAAAAGTCTTTTCTTTTTTTGTTTTCTGAGCTCATCTTTAGTTTAGCTCAAGTGTCGTGTGCTCAGAAGTTGGCAGCTCAGGATAAGAGATATAAACGATATACCTGAACGAGCTCACTGACAGGTTCTCAGTTAACTAATTCTTCAACCATTGTATTGTATTTATAAATGTGCCCCATAATGCGCCTCTTACATCATTTCAGAGCTTGGTAGAGTCTCATGTATTTGGTAATGCCGTATGTACAGACCATTGTTCATAGAGACTAAATGTGTCGCCATATAGTGCAACAGCTCACGAAAAAAAATTACATTTTTTTTTGCGGTGGACAAATAGTAGAATATGGGCTGCTAATTATGGATACAATCATGAATTAAAGAGGCTGTAATTCAAGTATAAAGTATAAAATGGCCAAGATTGCTATCTTGTACTCTTTTTTTTAAACCATTATTGTATCATTGTCTGATGCAGATGGAAGCATTATTTAGAAGGCTGACAACCACCAAGAAAAATACTACCGCCGCTTCACCCTACCGTGGAAAACCCAAAAACTTGTAAAATAAGTTACCGAAAGAAAGAAAATAAATGTCTCCTAAAACTAAAGATCTTCTTCCAGATGCCGTCGCTTGGATATCTGCCTGGGGAATTCTTTCATGGGTAAAGTCTGCTACAATTCATGAATTCACCCACTTGGACTTCTGCCATGCCCTTGCTAATTACAGAATAGGGACAGAAAATATGCATAAAATTTGGTAGTCGACATCTGGCTCTGGAGTAAAGCACCACTTTTTTTTGGCCAACCCTAGAGTCATTATTTCACGAAAATAATTTGCTGGAAAAATGTGTCGTTTTATCAGTTTTTTATTCCATTTGTGAAGCATAAATGGAATGTGACATCAGAAAATTACCTACAGTATGTAAATCAAGATTTTCTGTTAAATTTATTTTTTACAATGTTTTCTTTTTTGCATATCACAATCTTTATTAAAAATAAAAATGAGGAATCTTACAATGTTCACACTCGCCATTCTAATTTCCTTTAATTTCAGTAAACAACACATGCACGTCACTAATGAAGAATGGCTGCCTGTGAGTAGAGATGAGCGAATATGTTTTTACAATGTTTTCCTTTTTACATATCACAATCTTTATTAAAAATAAAAATGAGGAATCTTACAATTTTCACACTCGCCATTCTAATTTCCTTTAGTTTCAGGAAACAACACATGCACATTACTAATGAAGTATGGCTGCCTGTGAGTAGAGATGAACGAATATGTTTTTACAATGTTTTCTTTTTTACATATCACAATCTTTATTAAAAATAAAAATGAGGAATCTTACAATGTTCACACTCACCATTTTAATTTCCTTTTGCTTCAGGAAACAACACATGCATGTCACTAATGAAGTATGGCTGCCTGTGAGTAGATGAGCGAATATGTTTTTACAATGTTTTCTTTTTTACATATCACAATCTTTATTAAAAATAAAAATGAGGAATCTTACAATGTTCACACTCGCCATTCTAATTTCCTTTAGTTTCAAGAAACAACACATGCACATCACTAATAAAGTATGGCTGCCCCTGAGTAGAGATGAGCGAATATGTTTTTACAATGTTTTCTTCTTTACATATCACAATCTTTATTAAAAATAAAAATGAGGAATCTTACAATGTTCACACTCGCCATTCTAATTTCCTTTAGTTTCAGGAAACAACACATGCACGTCACTAATGAAGTATGGCTGCCTGTGAGTAGAGGTGAACGAATATGTTTTTACAATGTTTTCTTTTTTACATATCACAATCTCTGTTAAAAATAAAAATGAGGAATCTTACAATGTTCACACTGGCCATTCTAATTTCCTTTTGTTTCAGGAAACAACACATGCACATCACTAATGAAGTATGGCTGCCTGTGAGTAGAGATGAGGGAATATGTTCGGAAAACGATTGCCGAATCCGAATGTGCCATATTCTTACCATATTCGCGCCGAATTTATGTTTGATGATCGTTTCCGAACATATTTGCTCATCTGTACTCCCATTGACTCCAATAGTGTTCCGCTATGTTTGGCAAATATTGCAAATACGGCAATCGTAATCCGAACCGAATATTGAAATATTCTCTCATCTCTGTGAGATGACAAATAATCCAAGACTCCTAAGGAGTCCAGGGCCGCCTACCGGACTCTTTACAGTGGTGCATGCTTCTGTAAACTAGATCTGTGAACCCATGGCAGCGTTTATTGGCTGTAGATGTGATGACAACTCCAGTTATCTGATGATAACCTCTGTATTCACACCAGGTCTTTTAACGTACGCTCTCCTGTCGTTCATGTCCCCAGGAGGTTTGTGCGCAGTGCGGACCGCCATGCTCGGAAGGATGTAAATGCCCTTATATGACAACAGCGGACATTATCTGGTTAACCCTGGACGACTTCCAATTTTCCTTAAGTTGTGCTCCCTCCCCTTTCATTGATGTGTGGGCGATACTGCTGCGATCTGTCTTAGTTTTCTCACTCCACTCAGTGACTCACCCGCTTTGTGAATTTCTGACACTCTTCAGAATTTGTCTCCTGCCTCCAACTAACCGCACCACCATGCTTAACCCATTATGGCCGAAGAAGAGTCACACGATATCACGAAAGCCGGAAAGGCCACAGAACTTTAATGATAAAAGATATTTACTGCATTCATGAACCTCCTTAAAGGGAATCAGTCTCCACAAAAAAAAATTAAAGGGATTGTCTACAACTGGACAACTACTTCTGAACAGCTAAAGTGGCCTATCTAAAAAGAGGAAAAGAAAACCCACGAAATTCGGACATGTGCCGACGGTGCAGACGCCAAGCCAACAAGCACAAAGATGGTCACAAGAAAGACTAAAGGGGTTTGGGCGTGAGTCTGTGGAAAGGGGAATAAGCGACTGTCACACCTCAGGTGGTGGCTCGTTTCTGGCAGGAACAGAAGGATCATGTGTTGTGTGTTACAGATTATTCCGGAGGCCCCTATATAGATTAGATGATGGTAATCGGTGGGTTCTGTTGACATGACTCTAACCCGAACCCTATATTCAGTGTAAACTAACTCAATACATAGTGCCCAGAACAAGATCCTCAGTGCATTGAAAGGTCAGTTTAGTTCTCGAGATGAATGTTTCTATGTGTAGGTGGGAAAGGAAATAACACCATCAATACATCAATATGAAACTTGGGTTCCACGATGGGGCACCTGTTGTCTGAGGGCAGTATGGGCAGCAAGTACATAGATGTGGCAGAGAAAGAAAGGACATGTGGCTGGTGGTCCAAAGAATAAAAGGACAAATGGCTGGTGGTCCGAGAATCCAAGAAAGGACAAGTGGCTGGTGGTCCGAGAATCCAAGAAAGAACATGTGGCTGGTGGTCCAAAGAATACAAGAAAGGACATGTGGCTGGTGGTCCAAAGAATACAAGAAAGGACAAGTGGCTGGTGGTCTGAGAATCCAAGAAATGACAAGTGGCTGGTGGTCCGAGAATCCAAGAAAGAACATGTGGCTGGTGGTCCAAAGAATACAAGAAAGGACATGTGGCTGGTGGTCCAAAGAATACTAGAAAGGACAAGTGGCTGGTGGTCTGAGAATCCAAGAAAGGACATGTGGCTGGTGGTCCAAAGAATACAAGAAAGGACAAGTGGCTGGTGGTATGAAGAATCCAAGAAAGGACATGTGGCTGGTGGTCTGAGAATCCAAGAAAGGACATGTGGCTGGTGGTCCAAAGAATCCAAGAAAGGACATGTGGCTGGTGGTCCGAGAATCCAAGAAAGGACATGTGGCTGGTGGTCCAAAGAATACAAGAAAGGACATGTGGCTGGTGGTCCAAAGAATACAAGAAAGGACAAGTGGCTGGTGGTCTGAAGAATACAAGAAAGGACATGTGGCTGGTGGTCTGAGAATCCAAGAAAAGACATGTGGCTGGTGGTCCAAAGAATACTAGAAAGGACAAGTGGCTGGTGGTCTGAAGAATACAAGAAAGGACATGTGGTTGGTGGTCTGAAGAATACAAGAAATGACATGTGGCTGGTGGTCTGAAGAATACAAGAAATGACATGTGGTTGGTGGTCTGAGAATCCAAGAAAGTACATGTGGCTGGTGGTCCGAGAATCCAAGAAAGGACATGTGGCTGGTGGTCCAAAGAATACAAGAAAGGACAAGTGCTCAAGAATACAAAAAAGGACATGTGGCTGGAGGCGTCCAAGGATCTAGCAGCCAATTCTAATCCAATTGGTACACCATGATTTTTCCATGCTGGGTGCCATATTGCCCGTTTACTGTACAAACCTGACTAATATGGAGAAGAGGAGAAACCAAAGTCAAAATGGGACACTTTCTTTCTTGTGGTCGCTTCATCCACCACACAACAACCCTCCATCTGTGGAAAAGTGGGATCATGCCTTTGAGATGAAGATTGTCATGAACGGAAGCTTGGCTCCCCTATGTTTGTAATGCTGAGGACAAGGCTCTGCCGAAGGTCCTGCAATACAAGAAAGCCAACAGGATAGTAAAATGCTAAAAAAAAATGCATAAAATATGACTTCCCATTTATTCTTCTTCTGTACTCGTCTTGATGTGTTTTTGCACTCTGTCCCATATTCTCCCGCCATCACCCTCTGTCGTTACACCACTATCAACACCAATATCATCGCTTCCTCCTTTTACGTAACTTTCTATATTCCATGGCTGGACATGTCTGAACCTGTCCTTCAACTTTTCAGCGAGACTTGTACTAGCGGAAGCGAAAGAGAGAAAATAAAACCCATATGATCTTTAGAAGAGAGTGGGCGGGGAGGGCAGGAAAATCCACAGAATCACATGATGGAGGCGATGGAGGAAACACAAATACAGCGTGATCCCCTTCTGAGAGTCAGCAGGCCCGGCCGCAGGGCGCTTTACGCTTTAGTTTATCTCTCATTAGGGAGTAAAATAGCAGAATAAAGACAGCGGATCTTCTTTTGGTTGTGGCAGACATGAACTCTAGCAATAGCTGGAATGATTTTACATCCGATAATGAGGCTGCATTACACTAACCGCTGCGTCTGCTGCACCAAAAAGATCGGATTGGATGAATAAAAATACTCTAAATTGATGGAAAAAACATTATAAATTTTATTATAGACGATTTATTGACGGATTATCAGAATTGGAGGCGTCTGGTAATCTGAGATCAAACATTTTAATTCAATGTAAGGCCGGGGTCACACTTGCGAGTGCGATGCGAGAAACTCGCATAAGTCCCTCGGCTCAATACCCGGCACTCGGGACCGGAGTGTGCGGCTGCATAGATATACATGTACCACACACTCCAGTCCGGCGGCAGTGCCGGGTATTGAGGCGAGAGACTTACGCGAGTTTCTCGCATCGCACTCGCAAGTGTGACCCCGGCCTAAGGATCATTCACGGACTGGTCACATTGCACTTGTCAGTGGATTTAAAGAAAAAAATCATTGCGCCTTGGTCCAATCTGATATATTCTACTCATTTAATAATATATAGAGGGGTGGAGGATGGAGATGGAAGGAGAATATTTGCAGAGCGATTTTCCAATCGAGTGACAGCTGCAGTTCACAGAGGGGGGGCACAGAGTCGCCTGCAAAGTGTTCTATGGATTGCAGCTGGAGCTCAAATTGCTTCCACTTGCATAAGGAATGATTAGGATGATAACATCATTCCTTTAGACCCCATGAACACAGCAATGTTGGATGCACAGAGCTGGCATGGCTTTCAAGTACAGCCTTTAAATCTTATATGTATAGAACTATGCTACAGGATGCAGGACTGGGGCAGCAAGCCACCCCTGGAGAAAGAAAGCCTAGCAATGGCTCTGGCTATCCTATGCTGCAGGCAAAATAGAACCATTTCTGAATGCCTGATCCCAAATAATAGTGATTTGTTATTGAAGGGGTTGTATCACGGAATATATTTATGGCATATCCATGGAATATGCCATAAATGTCTGATCAAATTAAATATTGGAAAAAATGGGTTAACTGCGCTGCTGATGATAACCAGCTGAAGATTCCAGGAGACCGAACTGTGCGGATAATTATCAACGCGTTTCCAAGTCATCTGACGTCTTCAACAAGACAAACCACAAATACCCTGAACTCTTGATGAAGTCAGATGACTTCGAAACGCGTTGCTAATAAACCACACAGTTCGGTCTCCTGAAATCTTCAACTGGTTATCATCAGCAGAGCAGTTAACCCACTTCTTTCCAATATTGATCTTCATCAGATTCTTCTCGGGGGGCTGATCACAGTTGATATTTTGAGTTTCTACAGTCTTTGCATATCAGACAAACTCATCAGGTGGGCTCCTCCTCGTACCCCATTATCCTTCACCACCGGCTGAGACCCTATTGTGTTTTTATTGTTCTTCCGGCCTCCATCACTGATAAATGTCTGATAGATGCAGGCCCCACCATTCGGCCCCACAAGTGCCTCCATAAACAGGAGTTCTCAGATACTGCATTTCAGTTGGCGTTAGACCACCAGTGAATGGAAAGGCGGCTGCGGCGCATGCACCACCTCTCTCCATTTATTGTTATGGGAGTTCCAAAAGTATTTTCTTGACTGTATTGACTAAAGCGGAGTTTTTAAAGAGGAAAAATACTGTAAAAAACACTGCTCCTTTGCGGAGCTCTTGTAGGAGATTTTTGTTTCCCTGAAGCAGTTTTGAAAAGTCTTAGAATGGTTTAGGAAGAGGTTTTTAACAGAAGCGCGTTTCCAGCCTTCTGATTGTGCCTAGTTTGGATAGTTTTCCATCAGGTGCCACGACAAACAAATGACGTGTACTTCAAAGCCTGAAACGGGGAAAAAAAATTGCTCAAAGCACTGAACATGTGTACAGCAGGGTGGTGTCACATGAAAACCCATTAGGAATGGTCTTTCAAGCATTTTTTTGGTGTTTTTCAGGTGCGCGGGACCCCTCACTGCTGGTTGGACAATGAGGTCTGCAGGTAGATGCGGGGGGTTCCGTCTCTTGGATTTGCACCTGTCGGACATTTAGGCTGTAAATGCCTTTTGTGAGTCGACCTCTTTATTGCTAGATCGTTAATTATAGGAATTCCCGTAAATGTGGCTTCACGTTCAGACGTGACGGAATCATTTGTCAGAATCAAATCTCGATAATTTCAGGACCGTTTTCAAGTGAAAATTAATCTGACACCAGACTAATCAGTTTAGTGTGTAAATGACCTAATTGCTGTATGCCAGACATCTTTAGGTCTGACATGTCTGTGAAAGCTGGCAAAGTCCTGTGAAAAGGCTCAGTGCTGCGCGATATCCTGTCTCCACTCCACACGGGAGTCATGGCGTCCCAATGTTAGTATGAGCAAATGGAGGGAAAGTCATCCCTTGGCCACCAAACCTTGCTTGCACATTAGCATATGTCGCCAGTATTTTATCTACTATTTTCTGCCCAAAATATGGAGCTAGAGGGTTCTCCAGTACTTGACAACCTCTTATTACTGGCCCCTTGGTGCAGCATCACATACAAAAAAAACCTCTATACTTGCCTCTTGGACAGAAAACACTACTTTGCTCTCAGTCTTGTGTCCCCCACCGGTCTCCTGTTCTTCCACTTGGACGGAATTGTGAAGGTTGCAGTCAATCAGTGATTGGCTGCAGCAGTCACATGACATGTGTCAGTAGAACACAGGGCTAAGGGTGGAGGAGCGGTGCCAGTCTGGGAGGAAAGCATAGATTTTTTTTTTGTTTATGCAGCACCCAATAATAATGGCTTGTATAATAGTGTACGACCCCTTTATTCTGAGTCTATTCACACAGATGTATAAATTGTGGGCAAGTTTTGAAGCCCAGAATCTGTGAGCGTTGCTTGGACAGTGTCAGACTGTGCGGATAACAACTAAATATCAGTTCATGAATTTCCAGGAGGAACATAACATGAAGAAAATATAATACAGAATTGGTATTTCATGGGGAATAGACAAATGTAGTAAAATAATTGTGTCAGAAGAGGTGACAGGTCTTCCATAATGCACAATTATTGCAATGCACATGCAAAGTGGTGGAATAACACATTCAGCTCTGCTACATCTTGTGTTATTCATATGGGACTTTTGTGATTATGTAAGCAGCGGTATCAAACTGCCATGGCTATATGAGCTTAACATGTATATTTAGTGTAACGCCAGCTCATCTGCTCGCCTACAGTATAATGGCACAGATACAATGAATTACAGTAATAATCCCCCTCTACTCCTCCTTGGTCAGACCTCATCTGGAATACTGGGTCCAATTCTGGGCAATACATTTTGAAAAAGACATTGAAAACTGGACCAAGTTCAGAGGAGAGTGTCCAGGATGGTGAGCGCACTGCAAACTATGTCCTACAAACAAGAAGGCTAAGAGGAGACTTAATAGCTGTCTACAAATATCTGAAGGGCTGTCACATTGTAGAGGGATCATCATTATTCTCATTTGCACAAGGAAAGACGAGAAGGAATGAATGAAACTGAAAGGGAGAAGATACAGATTATATTTTAGAAAAAACTTTTTGACAGTGAGGGTGATCAGTGAGTGGAACAGGCTGCCATGAGAGGTGGTGAGTTCTCCTTCAATGGAAGTCTTCAAA
The DNA here is from genome assembly GCA_033576555.1 of Oophaga sylvatica. Taxonomy (NCBI): domain Eukaryota; kingdom Metazoa; phylum Chordata; class Amphibia; order Anura; family Dendrobatidae; genus Oophaga; species Oophaga sylvatica. The sequence continues at coordinate 100,422,122 of JARQOD010000009.1, read as the reverse complement.
CAGAGGCTGGATAGACATCTGTCTGAAGTTTAGTGAATCCTGCCTTGAGCAGGGGGTTGGACACGATGACCCCGGAGGTCCCATCCAACTCTACCATTCTATGAATTAACCCTTGCTACTTCTGGCATATTTTGCTCTACAACCAGCCTCACTGCCCATTGTATCCGAAGAAGCTTTTATATGAAGATATGACTCATTTTCCCACCTTCTCTCACACAACCACTAGATCTGTCTGCCAGTTTTCTCGGGGGTATTGTGAGAATGTCATTTCTCCACCACTGTGGATAGTGTATTATTGTGTTTTTCCATTCACGTCCTCGGATGTAGTGATGACTTGGCCTCATCTGTCCTTATTGACCTACTTGAGTTCTCTGCTCATTTACATTGCAGGGTCATATATTATATTTTTTTTTTTCAGTGACTTTCACTTAAAGGCTACAGCATTTCCCAGACAGTTTCCTATTTCTATAGTTTATTTAGACATCATCCAAGAATAATGTGACAATTAACAACGTGGAAATTTATTGCTCGTGAATTTGCTACTAGTCTTGGGAAAAATTAACAATGTGTTTTAAGGTGATGCGATATCTCATTATTATGATCTAAATGCAATTATAACTTCACAGATGATTGTGGGCCAGAGTTATTGACAGAACACACCTAAAGGTAGAAGTGCAAAGTTTTTTTTGGAGCAGGTATGCTGAAAAATCACTTCTAAATGGTTTGAATCTTCCCGTGCATTTTCCTTTGCAAAACCACTTTGATGTCCAGAAGTTTAAACTTTGAGCGTTTTTTCAGAAAACATCTAGAAGGAAAAAAATCTTTCAAAATGCTTCAAAAACTCTTTAAAACCTATTTCAGGAAGCAAAACAAACTCATTGGAACGTTTTTCTGAAGTGGTTTCCACTGGAAAACACCTAGGCCTATGTGTAGATGAGTGGTTTAAAGGGGTTGTCCAGGCTTGGGACACAAGTCTGTAGTTACTCTATGTGACTGCAGACTTGTGAATCCTCCCAGCTCGCACCGTCAAGATTCTCCGCTAACGGGTGGTCATGTGGTGACAAGTATATAATTTGCATATTTCTAGCAACATTCCGACAAGACGTGTCCGACCTCGCTCAATGCATATGCCTAGTGCGCATGTGACCGCATGTATACAAATCACAAACTGGCTCCCATCACTGAAGAATCCTTCCTGACAGTGCATACACTGCACACTGTGAGGATTCAGTTCTGCAACCACATATAATGACTGCAGACTTGAACCCCAAGCATTGGACAACCCCTTTAATCCCCAGTCCATTTAGCCATTGCACTTGTATATAGTGACTTGGGAAGCTTACAATCAAAGTTTCATGCATATATGAAGATCGGCAACTGTGATTTCGACCATCTAATGTGGTCGTCTGTGTCCAAAAATTGAGGACTCTGCTGTCAGTAACATGAGGACCCAATTCTTCATTGGCCTAGCATTTTTTTGCGGAAGGCGGATGTTGAACCTGGGAAATTTTCCATAACAAACACATGTATGTATCGATGTTACCAAACAATGCCCCTTCCTACAACCTTGACTCCCGGGATCATTGGTTGAGGGAGCAAGATTTGGCAACGAGTATAGAATCTATTCAACGGTCTATGAAAAGCGTAAAGCTTAAGAGACGTGGATCCTCCACCGAAAAGCGTAAGGGACATGAACCCTCCACCGAAAAGCATAAAGCCTAGGAAACGTGGACCCTCCACCGAAAAGCCTAAGAGACATGAACCCTCCACCGAAAAGCATAAAGTCTAAGAAACGTGGACCCACCACTGAAAAGCATAAAGCCTAAGAGACATGAACCCTCCACCGAAAAGCATAAAGCCTAAGAGACATGAACCCTCCACCGAAAAGCGTAAAGCCTAAGAGACATGAAACCTTCACCGAAAAGCGTAAAGCCTAAGAGACATGAACCCTCCACCGAAAAGCATAAAGCCTAAGAGACATGAACCCTCCACCGAAAAGCCTGAGACGTAGACCCTCCACCGTGACGAACCAACACAATCCGCCACTGTGGAAGATTTCCCAAACACAATGCAATCCCCCCTCCTCTCTTCCTTCCACATTTTCCTAAAGAGGGCAGGATGTGAGGTGGCCTCCCCTCCTCAGCCTCCTTCCCTGGGGAGAATGGTTGTGTCAGGAATGCAGCCAGCTCTTTTAGCTCACTGGATTCCAGAGCTGTGAGGCAGACAAGAAAAAGGAGGGGGATGGAGGGCGAGGCCGCCGGTATTCCTGTCATGTGATGATGTGGAAGGCTGAGAAAGAACAGGATCCGTCTGTGACCCTCCCAACATTGCCTGGAGGGGCCAAGAGCAAGCACACTCCCGCTCATGGATCATGAAGGCCCGCTCACCTAAAGCGACCACATTCCGGAACGTTCACCTTTAGGCACTTTATATAGAAACTCCGGAAAAAACAAAAGCTTCCTAGAGTGATGATTAACCGTAGAAATCATTAACACTTGCAAAGTCATTCTTTTCTTCGAAACCTTACTTGCAGTGGGTGACAGCCCACCGAACGCCACGCTTTCAGCATATGTTCAAAATTTTCAAGTTGAATCCACTTCAGGAAAAGTTGCCTTTTTCTTTACTTTCTTAAAGCATTTATGTTTTTCCTGATCTGTTTTTTGCATTCTTTTGATTTGACAGCGCCAAGTTCTGAGCAGATTAGATCCAGATCTGCTTCACAGTGACGTCACTTTGTTTTTCACCTTCTTTTCCCCAAAAATTTGTCACATTGTAAAAATGTTAAAAAACTCCTTATACAAAGAGAACTCAACATTGAAATATAAAGGAAGAGTATTCAAAATGGCTTTTTGTAGGCGTTTGGAGCAGATTCCCTTCAAAATCCTCCTTAAAATCTGAGTGAACAGAGCCTAATGGGTACATTCACATATTGGATAAAAATTTGCCATTAATATCTGATGCAGACCGTTGGATTGCTGTCGCGGATTTGCACTAGGATTGTTATTCAAGGGGTTTTTTTTTATGTCGAAACTGCAGAAATAAGTAGCAGCAGTTCTGCAGTGGCACCAATAGGCTACATTGAAATTTTCGGTTGCTCCTCAAATATTGGATGTGGATGGTCCTTGGATTTGATGCAGAATTTGCACTGAATTGTGTCCATAGTATATATACACATGTAGTGTACAGTATATACAGTGCCTTTGTTCTGGGCTGCCCGGGATTGTGCTGGAAATCTGGCTGGAATACTACACTGTACCACCTGTGGACAGAGGAGCCATGTTTTCCAAGTCTCTAGCACTGTGGTACAGTACGGAAAACACAGTCATAGCCCAAGTTCCTAAGTAATATGGGTGTAGCCTGGGAATATTTCGTAACACGGTGCCGTCGTTCAGTCTCTGTAGATTACGACATCTAATTATCGGTCGGATCAGTCTCTTTACCACTTTATGGTTAATCCGGCAAACTGCTGGCCAACATCTGCGTAACGCGGAAGATGCTACATAAACCTGTGGTTGGTGTTCAGGAAGTCAGCCGTCACTTCATCAATGGGTACAACGGCTTCCTGCAGTTATCGAATATTACTACAGCTTCATTTTCTTCCACATGAAAATCAGAACAACGTATCGGTCTTTAGAGGAGCCTTAAAATAAATGCATCAAGAAGTCAAAAACTGTCTGGAAAGAGAAAAACCCAACTAAAATTATATTTAGTCCCAAATGTCGGGGACTGTGCAAAGTCCAGCAATGTATTCCCAGAGTCATTGTGAGGCCTTGATGGAGGGAACGCAGTGATGAAGTAATGGGGCTGTCTGCTCTTATCTTGTGTAGTTTTTTAAAGACTTGTGTTCCCCATCTTTCATATATGGATCTTAGGGTTTCTTTAACTTCTTACCGCTTCTGTGACCAGGAGAGAAAAGTGGCCAATTTTGTTCTTATGTAATTGCTGATTAGTGATGATGGAGCACTGAAATGCTTGTGTGCTCGGTACTCGAATCGAGCAAGTCGGTTGCTCTGACGCACGTTGCTCGAGTAGTGAGCATAATGGAAGTTATTGTGAAACTTGAGCACTTTTCTGGAGGACTCTCTCTTGTTCTACAGATCAGAATACCGCAGTCAGAGGAGTCCCTGCGCTCCCAGTGGGGGAATAATACCCATGAGAGGCTCCAATGATTCAAATGGGCTTCTTATGGGAACTCGAGCTCCACGCAATATTCGGCACTGCCCGCGATACTTAATCGAGAACCGCCAAGCACGCTCGCCCATCACTATTCCTGATGCTTCCCTGAATATTCAGCTTTTTACAATCCGCCACACACGGTTCCAGAGATGGGGGCCTTTTCATATAGTGCTCATTTTTATGGTCTTTACCAAGGGAAAGCAGTTCACATGATTCTCTGGGGAGGCGTCTATTACTAGAGATGAGAAAACCCGAGTTAAGTTTGGGTTCGTACCAGACACTTATTGTCCGATGCTAAACTCCTATCACGGACTTCTCCCGGTAGTCCGTTTTAATGTTCGGAGCTCCAGGGGAAGTCCGAGGACAAGAGAGGTTTTTTTCCAAATACAAAGTTCGGGTGTAGCTCTGGTACCAGAGAAGAACTTTGGACTAAATTTCGGGTCGGGTACCAGAACTTCCATGGGTCCGCTCATCCCTATCTGTTACCCTGTAAGCACCAATCCCTTGGTAAAGGCCATAAAAATTTGCACTAAATAAGAAGGCCAATAGTTGGGACTGTATGCTGGATAAAAAAAACAAAACGAAATACTAAGGGGAGCAGAGGGAGTAAAATAAGAGCCCAAACTAGTCACTTTTGACAGCTTCTTGTTAAGTAGCTGAATCTGTTGTACCCTTGTGCACCCCCATCCCTTTGCAATGCAATTTCATTTTAGCTGCCACGCGACAGCAGAGCATATTTTTTGGCGATTTACACTGGAATAACAAGGCAAGGAGAGAATGAAGGACAAGACCTTGTCACCTACACAGCCTGCCATCAGATGGGTCTGACATCTTATTACCTGCCATTATTTTAAATAGCCGCCACGTCTGAGGACAGATGCGTTCCCCTAGCAGTAAATAACCATACCGCACTATAATCTGGCTGCAGGCGCCGTGCAATTACCGCATGCAAAATGCGCTACATTACAAGGAATAATTCATGACCCACGAGCAAAGGATCGTGGGAAGAGGCGCAAATGGCAGCGCTGCTTGAGTAACGCTGTCTGGTATCACTGTGCGCCATGGCAAGTGTAAGAAACCAGATCTCCCAAACACGGAACTGGCTATCATACCAGAGTAGATCTGTACATACTAGGAAGTATCAGCGGCGCGGCCGGTCATGATGCCAACATTACAGGGCGCACACAGGGGCTGCCATCTCTTAACACTCAGACGATTTTGCTTCTGATGATTTCACTATCGTGCTTAGTTTTGCCACCAACTAAAGCTGTGAATCGATGGGACGTGCCCCCGACCAGACAAGGAGTTTCATTTTTCCCAAGTCTTAATCGTGCAGGCGTCACAGAGAATTATCCTGTGCTGAAACGGATTTCTATTATTACATTTCCTAGGAATCAAGGGCATGCACCTTTAAATCTTATGCAAGAACAGCTATGTATATATACAGTATATATCCACACACCAGGGAACTGTCAGACTATGACTCACAAGTATGCCATGGTGTTGTCTTTATATCTGTCCTCTTAAATGTATCCATACTATACACCCTCTCCAAAAAACACCTCTTTAAGAAGACCCCCCAACGTCCACACCTGATTACTTGGGACAGATTTTCAGTTCCCCCGTACGATATGCATATTCCAAGAACAATACTTCTCAATGTAATGGTGGGGGGTCAGCTCAGATTTCAGATTGTTATTAAAAAGTTAATTTGACATACATTGTAGGCCAAGTTCACACTGGGCGTTTTTGCTGCGGTTTTCTTTTATGCTAATTTTCAGCTACGTTTTACAGTACCAGCAAAGCCTATGAGATTTCAGAAATCTCATGCATACACTTTTTTCCATCAGTATTTTGTGCTTCGCATGGTTTTTTGGACATCGAGTATGTCACGCTGAAAAAACACACACGCAGGTATCAGGTTTTGCTTTGTTTTTTGTCTCAAAACTTGATTCTATGGAATAGGACTTTTTTTTTCCCAACACTAAACTATCAACATGCACAAGAAACAAATCTAGCATGCCGAAAACGACACAAAAACCACATAAAAAAAGCTGCAAAACAACAAGGAAAACGCACTTTTTTCTGCCTCTTACTTCCTGCCAAGAGATCAGATTTTGCAGCAAATATAAAACCGCTGAAAAAACGCTTAGTGTGAACTTACCCTTACAGACTGGTGATGTATTACGGTTTGCTGCATACTAATATGCAATGCATGTCATGTTAAATATTGACATATATATGTGTACAGATACATCAATTAAACACACAATGGTTGTTCATTAAAACAGTCTTACGATTTCATTCTGCAGAGCACTACATAGGAAGTATCCCCCAAAACAGTGGCTAATAATACTTAGGGTCCTTGGCGCCATGCGCACACAGCAGCCTTAATAAGAGACTATTAATAGCATGTAGGATAGGGTTAATGGTGTGCGTGTGACCTTCAGTCAGATGTGAGGTGACCAAGTATCCACACCTGCTCCCTGCATGAGATCACTGACCGCCTATCACAGGAGCCTGAAACAAGGAAGATCATTTGCATCAGCTCCAGGAAGGACTTTGTATCTTGATTTTACAGTGAGGACAGAAAGGCGACACAAACAGCGACTGTCAGAGGGGAAACAGGAGGATTGTCTGCAGCCAAATGCAACTACTAAGTAGAATCATAGAATGGTAGAGTTGGAAGGGACCTCCTGGGTCATCTGGTCCAACCCCCTGCTCAAAGCAGGATGCTCTAAATCATCCCAGACAGATGTCTGTCCAGCCTCTGTTTGAAGACTTCCATTGAAGGAGAACTCACCACCTCTCGTGGCAGCCTGTTCCACTCATTGATCACCCTAACTGTCAAAAAGTTTTTTCAAATATCTAATCTGTGTCTCCTCCCATTTAGTTTCATCCCATTGCTTCTAGTCTTTCCTTGTGCAAATGAGAATAAAGATGATCCTTCTACAATGTGACAGCCCTTGAGATATTTGTAGACAGCTATTAAGTCTCCTCTCAGTCTTCTTTTTTGCAAGCTAAACATTCCCAAATCCTGTATACAAACTTGCAAAAAAAAAGGGAGAAAAATAAAGCAATAACAGAAGTAGGGAACAATACAATCAGGAGTTATAGTCATTCATATTTAGCGGTGATCACAATCAATGGGTGTAAACAGGCAAAACTTTACCCTGACCTCAAAAATTGACTCACAGTCCAGATTAACATGAATGGAGCTCATCTGAGCAAAATTGGTGGTGGGTTATTTGGTATTTCTCTAGATGTCCATAAGTAACCGAGCTGAGGATTGGGGTATTTTGGCCCTTAATACAGAACTGCCTCTTGTCCTGCTTACTTATATTTGATAAATCTTTTCCATTACCGTAGCCAACCAATACCATGTACCTAATATTTTAGATCTTGATATGAATCCATGTTTATGGGCACAATGCATTAACTAAAACTGGCCTAAATCATGATAGAGCCAACAATTAAGATTCTGCTAGATCACCAGAGAGCTTTATTCTGGTCTTCTACAGAAATCACTAAAGGGGATTTGTAATAAAACAGTTTCCATGTACAGTATGCAGCCCTGGAAGCTAAAAACAGAAGCCCCTTGTTCTGCAGATCAGTGGGGTCCCATCTACTTTCTGGTCCAGAAAAACTCTTTAACTGAGCATATAAGTAGGTATTCACAAAACCACGGCCTTCCCCCAATATACAGGATAGTATCCATCATACCACTGCCATCCTCCAATATACAGGGGAGCGTCCACCATACCACGCTCATCCCCCAATATACAGGGGAGCATCCACCATACCACAGCCATCCTCCAATATACAGGGGAGCGTCCACCATACCACGCTCATCCCCCAATATACAGGGGAGCATCCACCATACCACAGCCATCCTCCAATATACAGGGGAGCATCCACCATACCACGGTCATCCCCCAATATACAGGGGAGCATCCACCATACCACAGCCATCCTCCAATATACAGGGGAGCATCCACCATACCACGGTCATCCCCCAATATACAGGGAGCATCCACCATACCACGGTCATCCCCCAATATACAGGGAGCATCCACCATACCACGGTCATCCCCAATATACAGGGAGCATCCACCATACCACAGCCATCCTCCAATATACAGGGGAGCATCCACCATACCACGCTCATCCCCCAATATACAGGGGAGCATCCACCATACCACAGCCATCCTCCAATATACAGGGGAGCATCCACCATACCACGCTCATCCCCCAATATACAGGGGAGCATCCACCATACCACACTCATCCCCCAATATACAGGGGAGCATCCACCATACCACAGCCATCCCCCAATATACAGGGGAGCATCCACCATACCACACTCATCCCCCAATATACAGGGGAGCATCCACCAAACCACGCTCATCCCCCAATATACAGGGGAGCATCCACCATATCACAGCCATCCCCCTATATACAGGGGAGCATCCACCATACCACAGCCATCCCCCAATATACAGGGGAGCATCCACCATTCCACGGCCATCCCCCAATATACAGGGAGCATCCACCATACCACAGCCATCCCCCTATATACAGGGGAGCATCCACCATACCACGGTCATTCCCCTATATACAGGGGAGCATCCACCATACCACAGCCATCCTCCAATATACAAGGGTACATCCACCATACTACAGCCATCCCCCAATATGCAAGGGTACATCCACCATACCACAGCCATCCCCCAATATACAAGGGTACATCCACCATACCACAGCCATCCCCCAATATACAAGGGTACATCCACCATATCACAGCCATCCCCCAATATACAGGGAGCATCCACCATACCACAGCCATCCCCCAATATACAGGGGAGCATCCACCATACCACAGCCATCCCCCTATATACAGGGGAGCATCCACCATACCACGGCCATCCCCCTATATACAGGGGCATCCACCATACCACGGTCATCCCCCAATATACAAGGGTACATCCACCATACTACAGCCATCCCCCAATATACAAGGGTACATCCACCATACCACAGCCATCCCCCAATATACAAGGTACATCCACCATACCACAGCCATCCCCCAATATACAAGGGTACATCCATCATACCACAGCCATCCCCCAATATACAAGGGTACATCCACCATATCACAGCCATCCCCCAATATACAAGCATGCATCCACTATACCACGGCCATACCCAAATATACAAGGGTACATCCACCATGCCACGGCCATAACCCTATATACAGACGTTCCATCTACCATGCCACGGCCATGCCCCAATATACAATGTTGCATCCCCCAGATGACGGGCACGTTACCTGATAGCATTTCTGTAATGTATAAAGTCCCGGAAGGAAACACCACACAAGGAATGGATAAAACAGCGGAAACTTTTCAAAATATTTAATACGTGTCAAACACGTAGAAACGTCATTTTGTACAGAAATCCAAGTTACAGCATTGTGCAATAAAAACGCTGTAAACTCCCAATGTAATCAGCTTCTTGCCAGACAGACCCCAATCTTCTAAAACAAAGACGGGGAGGTCCGGGGGTTACAGACAAGTCTCTCAACACAAGCACCAAATCTGACCAGAGCTGTCGAGAAATACATACACAATATACTTAGAGGGTCGAAACACAAACACTTAACAGTCACTTCCTCATGCAATGGGGTCCGGGAGCTGCTGGGAAGGTAGTACCGGGAACTACTGGGGTCTCATCACCAGCTCCGCGACAAGATGGCCGGTCCCTTCAAATCTTAGCGTGGGCAATGACTTTGGTAGTTGTGGCGGATGGGGGGGGGGGGGTCATCTCCATGTTGTCAGTTGTTTGGTATTTTCCACAAGACGAGACATGTAGCAGGAAGGAGTGGCTGAGCAAACTGAATGAGCGGGGCCCCAACATACAATGGGTGGCAGAAGGGGGGAGGGGAAGCAGATGGGAACTTCCCTTCCCCCTCCCTAGGAGGGAACTCCCCTTGCACGTGGTGACCAAAAGATAGATCTAGGGGGATGGGGAGACAATCTTGAAAGGGGGAGGGGTTTTTGTGAATAGACATGAAATGGGAAAGGGGGGGGTAATGACCAACTGTAAAATGTCCCAGGGGGGAACATTCAACCCAAACATAGAAGCTGGAGTCAAACCCCCCCCAGAGGCAGAGAACTAGCACCCCAGGCTGGGCAGAGAACTTCCTAGACACAACTTTAGGATTGGACCTGTAACACCCCCCAAACAGGACAAGCCATGGTCGAGTCTGTAAGGCACATAACCCTCCGCCTTGTCAGCAGCTCCCCCTGCAATGAACGGGTTAATCCGAGAAAGTGACACATTGTAACTGACAGGTTCCACTTCTGACATCACGTGGTCTCTACAGCGCACGACATGGACATGGGACACAACGGCATCACGTGGCTCCGGGTCAGACCACCCTGCATCGTCCCTGCGCCCCCCAGTGTCTCTGCTCCGGGGGTCAGAAGGCCTCTATGGCCGTGCTCCAGGGGAGATCGTGGCGCTGATGGCCGGCTCACTGCAGCCCTGTCCTGCGGAGGGGGCGGCGGGAGAGTCCAGCTCCTGCACCTCCTGCGCCGGCTCCCCGTCCGTCTGCGCCCCCGGCTCTTTGGTGAGCAGTCCCGAGAAGCTGGAGCCGAAGATGCTGATGAGGCTGGCCACGTTCTCCGTCTCCATCTCCTCCTCCACCTCCTCTCCCGGCTCCGGCACCTCCTGCTCCCTGTGCTCCCGCCGCGCTCTCTTTATCACCGGCCCGTCCGCCGTGCGGCCCCCGCTCCTCTTCCGGCAGCAGGCCGGGCTGGAGGGCTCCGCGGAGCGGCTGGCGTCGGCCTCCGGGCTCTGCGGGCGGCAGGACTCAGGCAGGGAGCAGCCGGCTTGAGACTGGCAGAAGCAGCAGGGCACCTCCCGGGAATGGCGCGTCTCCTCCGGCGTCCGACAGCTGCGGGGGGCCGAGCACGAACAAGTCCGGGGGTCCCTGGAGTCGGCTCCGACGGCGGCGGGCTCCTGCTCCGGCGGGCCGGGATACAGCGCGTAGTCCTCCGGGCTCTGGCTGAGGTACACCTGCTGGGCGCTGCGCAGCACCAGGGACACCATCAGGTTCTTATGCAGCTTGATCCCGCCGCGCTGCACCCGGGAGTGGTAGATCTTCCCCAGCGAGATGCTGACGATCCTGTGCGCCTCCAGGCGGAAGCCCAGGCTAGGAGGATGCGTCTCCCTGCTCTCCGGCTCAGGACAAGCGGCTTCGTGCTGCTTTTTTGCGATTACAGGACCCGGCTCTGCGTGACAGCGTCCCTGCCCTGACGAGGTCCTAGCGCCAACTAAGCGCGGGCGCGCAACCTTCAATGACTTATATAGGTGCCACGTCACAGCCTCGGCGCCCAATCAGCATGCCTCCACGCCCCTTTCCGTGCTAAGGCGCCTGTCAGTCCTCACGTGATCTATGACCAATCAGCTTCTACGAGAGCGACTACCCAGAATTCGAACGACGACCCGCGGAGATGGCTCTTAAAGCGGCGATGACGAGCAGCTTCGGGACCGTCACTCTACGTATTCTAGGTAAATGGTACGAGGCTTATTACACAGAGCGCTGCGCTCCGGTATCAGGAATGCCCGAGAATCGTCACTGGTAAGATCACCACAGGGGGGATCACGACCCTACAAGGGAGTTAGTGGCGTTGCCGCTTTAAGAGTAGCTGTGTTTTGATGGTGTGCTTGGTTCCCAGGCTGATGTAATGCTTCTGCAAGTTTCAGACTGGGTCATGTGATGCTGTGTGAGGTCAGGGCCGGCGGGTCTGTGCGGCTGGTGATGCCTGCCTGGCTCTCCTGCAAATGTGCGTGACTGCACGCACACAGCCGGCACTGAGCACAGGGGCCCCTGAGAACAGGTCAGGTCCGTGCTGGGGCCACAGATCCCTTACACTCATTGATCCCTACACTGATCCTTTCTCTTATGTCGGTGGCACACGGAGTCCCCACTGTGTCCCTTAAAGCTTCACTTCCTTCTAGGACTTCATAGCCCAAATTATAAATGGAGAATAAATAAATCAACAATCAAACTTGATTTTTGTGGTCCAATAAGCCGCACAGTCTGTACACGTCCCATGAAGCCAACGATCCTACTGGGATGTGTACAGGCCATGCTGATATAAGTCCGTATTGGATCATTGGCTGTGTCGATTTTCACCCCATCGATGTAAGCGGTTTTTGAGAATGAACCCCACCCCCCACCAGGAGATATGGGGTACGGCGAGGGTCACCAGCGTATATTCCCTCATCCCAGAGAATGATTATATGCAAATCACATTGATCATAGTGTGATCCGATTCTCTCTGATGAGAAGATGGAGAGAACGTTTCTCCATTCAGTCAGTCCGTAGAAATCAGGCTGCACTCAGATGTCACCCAAGTCCAGTCGGATGATTTCCACGCACTCATTGACTTCTATGGCCGAGTGCGATCCGAATAGCAGATCACGCTCAGACATGCTGAGATCATTTTTTCTTAATTGATTTATTTTTTCACTTCGACATGTTCGTGACCCCATTGAATAACATTGGTCAGGTACAATCCGATGTCTTGTCTGTTCTCTCTCGGTCTGAACATACCGTTGTCTGCACCTGCCCTATGACGGATTTCAGCTTGTTGGTAAATTGGCGACGTTTTCATCCAGGCTCCCCCCATCCCCATTTGTGGGTCCGGGTTGTGAAGATTCCATCCCTTTTACTCCAGGACGAAGCAAATTTGCCCGGATTGTTTCCAAAGAAATCAGGACAGATATCTGAGAAGAGTTTGTTCTCATTGGAGTTAAAAGAAAAGAGAACAAATTTTTCCAAGAACTTTATAAACTGAGACCCTCCTGTATCTTTATGCCTTTTATCAGTTTGTAATGTTGCCATTTTTTATATATATATATATTTTGACCAATAAATAATTTAAATGATTACTCCGGTGCCTTGGAAACATTTACAACTTGGTGTGACGTTGTCCCAAGTACACCCAGACCTTGTGGAGTGGTGCCGGACAAATCCGCAATCTCGTCCATCTGCCATTATGTTGTATTCTGGGCCCTAGTGGTCTCTGCTTTTCGGTTAAGGCTCCCATACACTGTAGATGAAAGCCGCCAAAAATGCAGATTTCGGCACAACCAGCTGATCACTTGATCTGTGTGGGGGTCTCCTAACTCTCCCCTGATGATGCTGGGAGAGAGAATGATCGGGCTGGTAGATTGTCCAGACCTGATCCTTTTCTGGGGAGATCACCCATTGCTAGAGGCGTCTGGCAGCAGCTTTCCCTTCCATTCTGCTAAATACAGAGACACTCGGCCGAGCCAAGCACCCTGGTAATGCTGGAAAGTATTGGGCATGCTGTAATTTAATATGAGACCCTTAGTTTCCCTGACATCTGCTATTGGGGAGACTTCAGAGACTGCCATACTCATTAGACTTGGCTCATATCTGCATGGGGGCCTCTATCAATCTATTCGTTCAATGTCCGCCACTGGTGTTCGTCATGTAGGGGTCCAGCCCTGCTATTCATTTCTATAATGAAGCATAAATATGGAAATAATTAGCACAGGTGTGAACGAGGTCCTAGATGCGTGGCCGGTCTAATGTTTATGGCTCCCTTTAGACATAAGACGTATCTGTGTATCTGCCGAAAACCATCTTATTTGCTTTCTATGGGGGTTCATCATGCGCCCTGTTCTTATTTTAAGTACTTCTAGGTATGGCTGATGTCTGCTTTCCTATCCTACACCCACACAACACAAGGAACATTCTTTCAAAACCTTTTTCAGACACGACAGCTGACTCGCAATTTGACCAAGTGAATAATTGTCACATATTTGTTGATAATTTTTCCATCACTTTTTGAAAGCTTTTTAAATGACCATCAAAATGAAATCCATTAAAAGAATTTCCCTCCATTCGCAGCTCCTTATCCTGTCCTGGATCATCACCGCACGGCATTGTAGCACATAACACCATCCTTTAATTTTCTAAGAAGCTAATCTTTGTCTGAGCTGCATGGGGATAAATAATGCGGCGCTCTCGGATAAGAGTAGGAACCAATTTAAGGCCGTCAGGCGACAGCCTGATGCACAGTAGGGGCCTGACAGGCAGCAGTGTTCATAGCTACTAGCAGTGTGAAGTACCCGAAGTCTGGGCCAAACACCGAGGAGAAGAACATTCACTCTATTGTTCCACAATGCGCCCCGATATTGGCATCCTAATTTCTCTTTAAATCTTAAATTCTGGAAATGGAATCGTTCCAATGTGTGGAGGACAAGAGAGAAGCTGCCCTCAGACATCGGATCTGCGTTGGTGGTCCGCCTTGTTTTTGTTGGCTTTTCAAAGCAATGTAATGTGTATGGGAGTCACTAGACATCCCCAGGTGCTTATTTGCTTTACCTACAATGAAAATCAGCAGGGTTCACTACTGGACCCTGAGGTTACAACCTAGACTCACTGATCACCTCAACCAAAGTGCATGGTTGTTAACAAGCCTGATTTTTCAGACACAATGTCATCAAATTTTGGTATGCAGAACCCCACCTAAGTGTTGCAATCTAATTTGGGCTTCTGAGGCACGACTTACCCCTTTAGGATGTTGGTAAGAATCAAGCGGTCTACCCTGGAGCGTAAGAGAGCTTGTAAGGTCCCTTCTGACGATATGAGAAGGTCATTACTTTGAAAGATTCATTGGCAGACGGGTTGGAGATTTTGGATTGAGGCTCACAAGCTTCAGGCTATGCCGCTAATGACTCAACACATTTGTTTGCAAGCAAAGACTTGTTCTTTCAACAACGTTATCGGTGTTTTCCACAACTTTGATATTGATGAACTATCAGTTGTCAGCAGCCACTGCACATTGAATGGAGCTATTCTGTTTACATTCTGCCACCACCAGATACCTATTTTTGGACCCGCTTGATTAACATTCAGCCACCAGCAGATGCCTAGTGTTGGACCCACCAGATTAACATTCGGCCACCACCAGATACCTATTTTTGGACCCACCTGATTAGCATTCAGCCACCACCAGATGCCTATTTTTGGACCCGCTTGATTAACATTCAGCCACCAGCAGATGCCTAGTGTTGGACCCACCAGATTAACATTCGGCCACCACCAGATACCTATTGTTGGACCCACCTGATTAGCATTCGGCCACTACCAGATGCCTAGTGTTGGACCCTCCTGATTAACATTTGGCCACCACCAGATGCCTAGTGTTGGACCCACCTGATTAACATTTGGCCACCACCAGATGCCTAGTGTTGGACCCACCTGATTAACATTCGGCCAGCACCAGATGCCTAGTGTTGGACCCACCTGATTAACATTCGACCACCACCAGATGCCTATTGTTGGACCCACCTGATTAACATTCAGCCACCACCAGATGCCTAGTGTTGGACCCACCTGATTAACATTCGGCCACCACCAGATGCCTAGTGTTGGACCCACCAGATTAACACTCGGCCACCACCAGATGCCTAGTGTTGGACCCACCTGATTAACATTCGGCCACCACCAGATGCCTAGTGTTGGACCCGCCATGATTAACATTCGGCAACCACCAGATGCCTAGTGTTGGACCCACCTGATTAACATTCGGCCACACCAGATGCCTAGTGTTGGACCCGCCTGATTAACATTCGGCCAGCACCAGATGCCTAGTGTTGGACCCGCCTGATTAACATTCGGCCAGCACCAGATGCCTATGTTTGGAACCCACCTGATTAACATTCGGCCAGCACCAGATGCCTAGTGTTGGACCCACCTGATTAACATTCGGCCACCACCAGATGCCTAGTGTTGGAACCCGGCCCCCGATTAGGTATCGATGACACGTGGCAAAAATTCCTGTGGTTGTCTGAACTATTTTATTAACATGAATTGAAATGAAATTTCTGCAGCAACTCTGACACATCACTCAGCCCTGCCCCTTTCTGGCTTGTGATGACTTGTCACTGTCACTTTATGTCAACAAGCCATGAAGGGTCTGGGCATAGTGACCCTTCAGGAGAGAGACGCCTTCTTACTCCGTCACATTTACACTTCATTTTAAGATAATGCAGGATCACAAAATTTGTACTGGGACACATTTAGAAACATAATAACCTACACTATAAACCAATGGTTACTCCCTGTCCCGGCCTAGGTGCCAGTCCTTGTTTCCTTTCTCTATGGCATACATGTCAAACTCTGGCTCATCATGGATGCCAATACAGTTTAAAGGAATGGAGGAAGAGTAAAGTCGTCCATTCAGTCCTCCATCATTCTCCCTCTGTCTCTGATATCTCAGCACAGCGGGCGCAATTACATCACTATTTTGGCCTGCCTGTATGTTTGGATGCAGGGTGGATAAAAATCATGATTTTTAAAAAAAAATCAAAAAAATCGGATTTTTTTGATTTAAATCGGATTTTTTTGATTTAAATCGGATTTTTTTGATTTAAATAAGATTTTTTAATCAAGTTGTACACAAGCAAAACTTTGTCTTTTTGCAAATCAAATTATTTTACACAAATAAAAATATTAAAACAGTTGATGATTATGAAACCTAATAATTTTTATTTGCACTATTAAACAATCAAATTGAACTACAGAGAGTAAGTACTTTTTAACAATAGCCTATCTCTAACGTTTGAAGTAAGCAAACATCTCAGTGAATACATCAGTCCTTTAAGCCTACTGTTAATTTAGGACTTTTAATAGGAAAACTAGTTGTCCTGCTTTAGCAGTTCCTAAGCGGTTTCGGACTGTTGTGTGCACAAAACCAAATGAAGAAAACAATCTCTCTACTCCTGCCGATGAAGCCGATGCAGTCAGTAGCTGAGTAGCTACATTTATTATCTTCGCTGGAAGAACAAGTGATTGCGACTTCCACCAGTCCAGTGGTTTTAGTTCATTAACGACGTTATCTGCAAACATGTATTTTTGAAATGGTGCAGATTCACACTTCAATTTCAGCACAGTTGCCACAATGTCATGGTTAGTATTGGCGAGCCACTCCATTGCAGAGTTGATTTCCGCCTCAGATAGTTTTTTCCCTCTGTAGATGGGATGCAAGATATTGGCTAAATAGTGTTCTTCTTTTAATGCTTGGTCCTTGCGGTGGTGTATTGCAACCTTTACATTGTTTGAGAGGTTCAAGCGATCTAGCGAACCTTCTAAATCTTTCCAAACTTCTGTGGCATCAGCTATGGTTGCAGTATCTTTCTGCATTTTATCCAACGCAATAGATATTGGCTTTAACCTTTCCAAAAGGTCCTCTGCATTTCTCTTCACACCAAGATTTAATACTTTGCTTCGTATATTAGCATCAATTTTATCCCGATGTGTTTCGCAAATGGACACTAATTTTGACCAGTTGTTAATAAACAGTTCCAAGCATTCAGCCAAGGTATTCCATCTAACATCTTGTGGTAGAACCAACTTCAGTCCTCCCATTTCCTTGTAGGTTGCATGTGCAAAATGATTATTGCGGAAATATTTAACAATTTCTACAACATGTTCCTTGACATCCGAAATATGCAGGTCTTTTGCCAAAAGATGCAACAAATGGCAGAACAACCGTATGTAATGACATTTGTGTCATCCTCATGTGCCAGTTCCGCTCGCATTTTTGCCACATTGCTTGCGTTATCAGTAACTAAGCTCCTTACTTTACATCCAAACTGTTCTTGGCATTGGTGAATTGAGTTCTTAGCAATTTCAAGTAAATATTCAGCAGTATGTGAATTTCCAGATGTGTCGATTGTGTCTGTAAGGTAAGTTTCACCATCTTCTGTTGTGACACAAGTGCAAATTATGGGGTCGTTGTGGATGTTGCTCCAACCATCCAAGCTCATGTTAACAACTTTGTCTTTCAAATATTTTGTACAAGCCGCTCTTTCTTTGTCGTATACAGCCTGAAGATGTTTTCCTGAGATATCAAATCTACTTGGTGGTTTGTAGCCTGGTCTTATTCCTTCGATCATTTGTACAAACAATGGGTGTTCAACTAGTCGGAAAGAAGAATTGGTTGCAAATATGAATTTAGCAATTAATTCATCAAAATGTTCTTTCTGGCTCGTCGTAGTCTTTAAGAGGAATTTTTCTACACTTTGCACGCAAAGTTTTTTGTTGGGCTGCTTTGTTGAAGTTGTACCCAGATATTGATTGTCACGTGCAGCACAAGCCATATTTGACCCTGAAAGCACAGTAATTAAAAATATAATTCGACTGCGTATTTGAAGAAATATAACGAAAATATTTTGAAACAAACTTTTTGAACAATGTAATGGTCCTCGTCCTATAAGGGCTGTCTCAAAAGTTATGCTACTCAAGTTTCCGGTGAAGTTGCTGTAATACTAGTAATATCAGAGCAACTGAAAAAAATTAAGTCACAAAAGTTTTAAAATTTTTTTTTTTAAAAAATGGTCAATTTGGCAGACTTCAAAAGTGAATTGTAGCCTACAATAAAAAAAAATAGGCGTATACACACTCTTATTTTTACTTAACGTTAATCTTCTGTGAAATATTGCCTTAACATAAATTTAAATTCTATACTCCAGAACTAGTGCTAGAAATTTTTCTTTTCATAGACTTTAACCATCCCAGTAAAACGTCTGTTAAAATAGGTTGTAATTGCCAGACTTACCACTAGTGCTAGGGTCCTGGTGCATAAGAAGCTGTGGGGGTTCATTGACATTAGTTGTATCACTATCAACATCTTCATTTTCCTTCTGGTTGCAGTTTTCATAATGTGATTTCAAACGGCAAACAAGTCCTTGGATATCCTTTTGACAGTATTTGCACTTTGCTCTCCCACCTTTCTTTCCAAGCTCTGCTGGCATCTCAACAAAATGAACCCAAATAGGGTCTCTCTTACGACCTGCCATGGCTCACGCAGATCACTTCTGAAGTTTGATTGTTACTACAGCCAAGTACTGCTGACTGACTATCCAACAAGTTTGGGCATGTCAACTGAATGGAAAAAGAAACTGAAACCAAGCTACAGAAAGTGAAACCAAGCTAGAAGTGTGGAGTTAATTGAACAATAATTGAAAGTTTTAGATTTTAATCGTGATTTATATTAAAAAAATCTTTTGATTTAAATCAGTGATTTAAATCATGATTAAAATCACGATTTAAATCGATCTGATTTAAATAGAAAAAAATAATTTGATTTAAATCATGATTTAAATCGTTGATTTAAATCGGCATGATTTAAATCAATCCACCCTGTTTGGATGTGCCAGTCAGTTTTTGATATGTACCAGGCAGTAAAGCGCTTCAGAGCGCTCGTTGCCGAGACCGATGCAGCGGTGGAACGAGGAGAGGTATTTGGTTTTATTTTAATTTGGGGCTTATTATACTGTATGGAGGACTATGTGAGGCCGTTATTCTGTATGAAGGACTATGTGGTGCTCATTATACTGTATGGAGGACTATATGAGGCCATTATTCTGTATGGAGGAGTATGTGGTGCTCATTATACTGTATGGAGGACTATGTGAGGCCATTATTCTGTATGGAGGAGTATGTGGTGCTCATTATACTGTATGGAGGACTATGTGAGGCCATTATTCTGTATGGAGGAGTATGTGGTGCTCATTATACTGTATGGAGGACTATGTGAGCCATTATTCTGTATGGAGGAGTATGTGGTGCTCATTATACTGTATGGAGGACTATGTGGTGCTCATTATACTGTATGGAGGACTGTGTGAGGCCATTATTCTGTATGGAGGACTATGTGGTGCTCATTATACTGTATGGAGGACTATGTGAGGCCATTATTCTGTATGGAGGAGTATGTGGTGCTCATTATACTGTATGGAGGACTATGTGAGGCGAAAATATATAATAGGTACAGAAGGCTTCAAAACCAAAATCATAGAATCATGCCCTATAGGCAATCCTTTATTGATAAAATACCTCAATGGGTAGCACCCAAAAACAACCGTGATAAAGAACAAAAAACAAAGTGTATTCCTAACTTAAAAGCTATGGGGATAGCCTAGAGTCCCTGATGTAGGTCTGGGCTGTCACCTGCCTAACAGCGGAGGTTGGCACCCTAGGGGAAGCGTTGTGGCGCCCCCGCTCCACGATGGCTGACCCTAGGGTCCCTGTTAGGCCCTTACACCTTAGGGGATACCTCTACCCATATAGTAGGGAGACCCCTAACATTAATACAGAGACCAGCTAACATTAAAGGTGACCCTAAGTCCCCAAAGTATTAAAAACAATTCACAACACACGGGGTGGTAGGAAGTATAATGGAGATTGGCACAGATCTGCTGTACAACACTGCTAGTATACAGCAGCCTCCTTTTATGAACAGGAGTTATGATAAAACTGCCTTCTTGTGCCACAGCTTAATGAAAGTGAATGTGAACAGTCTCATACTTGTTCACTCACTAGTCAAAGCTCCTCCAGTGTATAGGAAATCTAAATGTGTGTAAGGTTCTGTGTATCTGTTTCTGAAACTCAGTTTGTTCGTCTGCCATTTTGCTTTCTGTTTTGCTGCAGCTATCTTGCCCTCAGTCAAAATGGAGTTTTCCAGCTTGCATGTTCCCGCCCTGATTCTCTCCGTTTGCTTCTTAAACAGCCACAGCTGAGTAATCAGTGCTTCAGAATCTAGCCTGCAGTGAACCTGTGTTCTGACTCCTGAAGCCTTGGACCTTGTACTCCAGCCATTCCTACTGAGGAACTCTGAAGCACTTGTGGACTCTGAACTCTGCTCTTGAGAGCCTCACGTTTGCATGGACTTGCGGTAACAGAAGAGAAGATCTGAATCTGTTGTGGAGAGTTATTGCTGAGCTTAGATTACTCTGGCCTGCTGTGTCTCCTGCTTCTGTGTTTGCAACCTGGTGTTTTTTTTGCCAATTTGTATGAAGCAATACAAGACTTTCTTTATCAACCTATGTCTCAAGTATTTTCATCGCACCCAAGCACAAGACGCTATATGAACTGTAACCACATACATTACAAGATTCTGAAGCCAAACGTTAGTGTCTGCTGGGTCTGGAAAGGCTTGTCTGCTGTACTGTGGATATCGGGTGTCCGGTTGTACTTTCTGTGATGACAGTGGTTGTGACTTCTCACAACCATTCCAGGTGAGCAATTCCCTTAAGTTTTTTTTTTCTGTAGTGTTATCACAGGTAAACACTATTGTTTTTTTTTTTTTTTTTTTCTCTTCTCTTTTTGTCTGCTGAAACTCTGGATATCAGATGTCTGGTTGAAAGCTTTCTGTGATGATAGTGGTTGTGACTTCTCACAACCATTCCAGGTGAGCAGTTCCCTTAAAGTTTTTTCTTTCTTCAGTGTTGCCACAGGTGAACACTATTGTTTTTTTTTCTCTCCTCTTCTTCCAGTATCCTGTCTTAAAAGATCTGGAAAATGGAGCCCGTATAAAGGAACTTTACGGAGTGACTGATAATATCCTTGCAGATTTGCAGAATATAAAGACCCGTCTTACAAATCTTCAGGACCTAAATAATCACAATTTGCAAGTGGTTGGACAGACTACCCGGATTTGCGAGCCAGGATTGAGGTTCTGGAGGGGCGAGTTCAGGCTCCTGCCGTGGCCCCGAGTTCTGGGATTCCCAAGTTGCCCCCTTTTCGTTTTGGTGGTGAACGTGAAAAATTCAGGGGATTTGTTAATCAATGCAATCTTTTTTTTTCTGCACATGCTTCACAATTTCCTACTGAACGATCTAAGGTGCTTACTATAATTATGTTGCTTACCAACAAGGCTTTGATATGGGCAAACCCTCTGATTGAGACTGAGGATGATTGTTTGAATCACCTTGATGATTTTATTTCAGCCATGGGGCAGGTGTTTGATGACCCCAATCGAGGTGCAACAGCTGAAGCAGCCATGTTAGCTTTGCGCCAAGGTAAGCACTCGGTAGCTGAATATGCCTTGGATTTCAGGAGATGGCCCTTGATACCACCTGGGACAATTCCGCCAAAAAATCTATTTTCGAAAGGGTTTATCCCACTAATTAAGGATGAACTTGCTCGTGCCGACCCTCCCACTGCGTTAGGTGACTTTATTAACTACTGCATCCGTATTGATACTCGTTTAACTGAACGCAGGCAAGAGAGATGGTTCGAAAGCAATCGTACTAACCTTTTCCTACCTTCCTCTCCAGCTAAGGAACCTTTGAATAGGATTACACGGGAACCTGAACCTGAACCCATGCAGGTAGACTCTTTACTACGACGGGTTAGTGATGCACGCAAGGAACATCGTTTTAAGGAGAATCTATGTTTTTATTGTGGTAAGTCAGGGCACTTTATTATTAACTGTCCCAGCCGTTCTCGCAAGACTACTGCAGCACTCATTCATTGTGAGTGTTGCGAGAGGGGATCTGTCAGGTCCGAGCCTCAGGCTCCAGAGAGAGCTGCAGCAACAGATCTTGATTTCTCGGACTTAAACTCCGTTACCTCTGAGGACGTTGACTGTGTAAATGCTGCCATCTTTCAAGTTTTCCTCAGCGGTGTCCCAGCTGAGTTGTAAGAAAAACAATTCTCACTGTTTTCTTTCCATCAAACTCTGGGTTGACTCAGCCTGGGTGTCTAGCTCTGCTATGATCGACTCAGGTGCAAGTGGAAATTTTATGGATGTCTCCTTTGCTCTAAAACAGGGAATACGTTCAGTGAAGAAGGCTGCTCCAGTACAGATGGAAACTGTGGATGGCTCCCTGCTGACCTCTGGACCAGTGGATCAGGAAACAGAGCCTTTAAAGGTTCTTATGGGTAAAGATCATCAAGAGAAACTGTCCTTTATGCTTATCTCTTCTCCTCACTTTCCCATTATTCTAGGGCTACCATGGCTGCAGGCTCAGAATCCTACCATTAACTGGGAGACCAAGGAATTACACTTTCCAGAGAAACAGATGAGTCCAAAAATTTCAGCTTGCTCTGTTCCTAAAGGAACCATGTCAGTCCCTGAACTACCAGCTGTATACCAGGACTATGTGGATTTATGTGACAAGAAGAACGCTGACCAGCTTCCTCCTCACCGTCCATATGATTGTCCAATTGAATTATTGCCTGGAGCAGAGATACCTTTTGGTAAGATCTACCCCCTGGCGGGGCCCGAGCTGAAGGCTTTAAAAGAGTACATAGACGAAAATCTAGCCAAGGGCTTCATACGCCCCTCTTCATCTCCTGCAGGGGCACCCATATTCTTTGTAAAGAAGAAAGATGGATCCCTGAGACCATGCGTAGACTATAGGGAACTCAATAAGGTTACTATTAGAAACCGTTATCCATTGCCTTTAATCCCTGAGTTATTGGAGAGAGTGCGACATGCCAAAATTTTTTCTAAACTAGATCTTCGTGGGGCCTATAACTTAGTCCGTATTAGACCTGGGATGAATGGAAGACTGCATTCAGGTCACGCTATGGACACTTTGAATATCTGGTTATGCCTTTTGGTCTGAGTACCGCCCCAGCCACTTTCCAACACTTGGTGAATGACATCTTCAGGGATCTCCTAGATACATTCGTGGTAATTTATTTGGATGATATTTTAATTTTTTCTAACTCCACAGAGGAACATCATGGACATGTGAGAATGGTCTTGGAACGTCTAAGACAAAATCATCTTTACATCAAGCTTGAAAAGTGTGAATTCCATAAGACCGAAATTCAATTTCTGGGGTATGTACTGTCTACACAAGGAATTAGTATGGATGAAGTAAAACCCAAGCCATCAATGATTGGCCAAGTCCTAGAAATGTGAAGGAGGTACAGCGCTTCATCGGGTTTGCAAACTTCTATAGACGTTTCATTAGAAATTTCTCTGAGGTAGTGTCACCTATCACCCAACTTACCCGGAAAGAGTCTAAGTTCTCCTGGACTCCCCAAGCCCAGGAAGCATTTTCCCGTCTAAAAGATAAATTTACCACTGCACCTATCCTAGTACATCCCAACCCAGAGCTTGCCTTCATAATAGAGGTGGATGCTTCAGACTGTGCCGTGGGAGCTATACTCTCTCAGAGAACAGGTGAGAAGAATGTCTTGCATCCCTGTGCCTTCTTTTCCCAGCAGTTGTCTTCGCTGAGAAGAACTACGATGTGGGCAATAGAGAGTTGTTGGCCATTATTGCCGCCTTCAAAGAATGGAGACACCTTCTTCAAGGAGCTGCACAGCAAATAGTCGTTCTGACAGACCATCGTAATCTTGAGTTTATCAGGTCGGCTAAGTGCCTGACTCCTCGCCAGGCTCGCTGGAATCTTTTCTTAAACCAATTTAATTTTATTATTTCTTATAGACCAGGATCGCGCAATGGAAAGGCTGATGCACTCTCTAGGATTTACTCAGCAGAGACACGTCCAATTACTCCTCCTAAGACTATTCTTCCTGACTCTAGATTCCTAGGAGTGATTCATCATCAAGACCTAATTAAAGACATCAAGGAAGCATACCATGCGGATTCTTTTTTGGCTCAACCCCCAAGGGACGTAAGTCTTGTCTTTAAGAATGGTGTGTGGATTCTGGGACAACGTCTGTATATACCTGAAACAGTCAGATTGAGAGTATTGCAACTCATTCACGATTCCAAAATAGCCGGGCATAGAGGAATTCTAAAGACACAGGGAAATTTCTTTCTCGTTTCTTTTGGTGGCCCACTTGTAGGAAGGATGTTTTGGACTATGTCACTTCGTGTGAGGTTTGTGCAAGATGCAAAACACCTCGCTCTTCACCAACTGGTCTGTTACAGCCTCTTCCCACCCCGTCCCGCCCGTGGGGATCCATTTCTATGGACTTCATTGTGGAATTACCAACCTCTCAAGGGAAGAACACTATTCTAGTGGTGGTTGACCGTTTAACAAAGGCAGCTCATTTTATCCCTTGTGTCGGCTTACCCACTGCAAAACAGACATCAGATTTGATGATTAAAGATGTGTTTCGTTTACATGGAGTACCGGATGAGGTTATTTCGGATCGAGGGGTGCAATTCACTTCTAGGTTTTGGCAAAATTTCTGTGCAGCATTGGACATTAAAGTAAACCTTTCTTCTGCTTTTCATCCCCAGACTAATGGACAAACCGAACGAACCAATCAAACCCTGGAGCAGTATCTACGCTGCTTTATCTGCCACCTACAGGATGATTGGGTGGATCTACTTCCATTGGCTGAGTTCTCTTACAACAACTCTCAGAGTGCCTCCACTAAGCAGTCTCCTTTTTACTCTAATCTAGGTTATCATCCTAACATTCTACCACGATTTCCCATAGAGACGCCTTTGCCAGCAGTGGCTGAAAGAGTCACGACTTTACAGAAGAATATGGATCTTCTAAAGGAGAATCTGGAATCGGCTCAGGAAAGGTACAAGAAGGCAGCAGATAAATTTCGTAAACCTGCACCAGCTTTTAAGGTAGGAGACCTGGTCTGGCTGTCAACCAGAAATCTTAAGTTAAGGATTCCATCGTCTAAGTTGGGACATAAGTACATTGGACCCTATAAAATCAGTAAGATTATAAGTGCCGTTGCTTGTCGTCTTCAATTGCCCAGAACTATGAGAATCCACCCTGTCTTTCATGTATCCCTACTAAAGGCTGCGACACCCAATACGTTTCCTGGACGTTCTTCTCCTTGCCCTGACCCAGTGCTAGTCGATGGTCAGGAAGAATTGTGGTGGAAAGGATTTTAGATTCCAGGTTGTATAGAAATCAGTTACAATATCTGATTAAATGGCAGGGCTACCCAGTGGAGGACAACTCATGGGAGCCAGTCAATAACGTTAATGCTCCTCGCTTGCTCCGTCAGTTTCATCAGAGGTACCCACACAAGCCTGGTCTGAGGTCATCCGGAGGTTGTCCCTAAGGGGGGAGTAATGTAAGGTTCTGTGTATCTGTTTCTGAAACTCAGTTTGTTCGTCTGCCATTTTGCTTTCTGTTTTGCTGCAGCTATCTTGCCCTCAGTCAAAATGGAGTTTTCCAGCTTGCATGTTCCCGCCCTGATTCTCTCCGTTTGCTTCTTAAACAGCCACAGCTGAGTAATCAGTGCTTCAGAATCTAGCCTGCAGTGAACCTGTGTTCTGACTCCTGAAGCCTTGGACCTTGTACTCCAGCCATTCCTACTGAGGAACTCTGAAGCACTTGTGGACTCTGAACTCTGCTCTTGAGAGCCTCACGTTTGCATGGACTTGCGGTAACAGAAGAGAAGATCTGAATCTGTTGTGGAGAGTTATTGCTGAGCTTAGATTACTCTGGCCTGCTGTGTCTCCTGCTTCTGTGTTTGCAACCTGTGTGTTTATTTTTGCCAATTTGTATGAAGCAATACAAGACTTTCTTTATCAACCTATGTCTCAAGTATTTTTCATCGCACCCAAGCACAAGACGCTATATGAACTGTACCACATACATTACAATGTGTGTGCATACCAGACAGTCAAATAAAAGCTAAGATGCGATCTATAATTGTCAGCTATTGGACCAAAAGTCTAGTCTGAACTTATAAACACACTGAAAGAATGACTAGAGCATATAATGACTGGAATAAATAAGACGCATCGGCGTCATGAGAAGGTCATTGACACTTGATTTTAGTGTCGTGTTAGGGGATAGCAATATTTGAAGATAAATGTATAAGGCAGCAAGATATAATTGATGTATACCTTCCCTAGCAATGCCCGATGTACCGAATAGGAGAAAGGTACAGATATAACATTCCTACAGGTATGGTGCTAAATGGGGAATAGGAATATATATTGCCTTCCTGTACGTATAATACTAATCACCCCTCATCATTATGTGGATACACTGAGAAACTCCATTATAAAATGTTATTAATAAGAAATGCGTAACGATACTCATCATTTCTCATGGTCACCCCACCACCATCAATAGTAGCGCCTCAACGCGTTTCGCCCCATGGGCTCATCAGGAGGCCAGATGTACAGATGTCCGGTGTCAAAATGACATGGTGCAGAGACTAACAGATGCTGTGTGACTTCCTCATATTTATATCTGCCGCCTAATGGAGACGCTCCACCCCCCTGTGCGGGCTCGCCTTCATAGGCTCCTCCCCCTTATATGGCTCCACCAATAGGCTCGTGGGGAAAGCTCTGACCTCATCAGGGGCGTATCTCTATCGCCCTGCGTCAGAGAAGCAGTGCATGCTGGAAGTAGGAGGGGTGTCTGGGTCCTGACTAGTTGCGTACAGAGCGGACCTTAACCCCTGCAAATTATCCTCAGACGCGAGTGTGAATGGATCTTTAGGCTAGAATCACTCGAACCATATGGATTAAACGAGCAGATGTCATTTGCCTGTTTCCTATAGCCAAGACGTTGTTTTGGACTACTTGATTAACCCCTCTCTGCCATCAGACGTACTATTCCGTCCATGTGACCCTGGACCTAATTCCCATGGACGGAATAGTACGTCATGGGCGATCAGCTGCGCTCCCGGGGGGAGCGCAGCTGATCGCCGCCGGGTGTCAGCTGATTATCACAGCTGACACCCGTGACTGTGTGTCAGGAGCGGTCACGGACCGCTCCCGGCACATTAACCCTTGGCACACCGCGATCAAACATGATCGCGGTGTACCCGGGGCACAGGGGAGGATTGCGCAGGCAGGGGGCTCCCTGCGCGCTCCCCTGAGACCCTCAAGCAGCGCGATGTGTCGCGCTGTTCCGAGGGTCCGTCCTCCCTCCAGGTCCCCGGATCCAAGATGGCGCCGGGGTCCTGGAGGGAGGCGGCTTCCTCAGTGCCTGCTGAGAGCAGGCGCTGGGGAAGCCTGCAGCAGTGCCAGAGCGATCGCTGGTGTGACAGAGTGCTGTGCACACTGTCACACCAGCGATCTGATAAAATACAGTGATGTCCCACCCTGGGACAAAGTAAAAAAGTAAAAAAAGTAAAAATAAAAAGTGTAAAAAAAAATCATAAAAAAAAAAAATATATATTCCCCAATAAATTCATTTTTTCCTGTAAATAAAAAAAACAAAACAATAAAAGTACACATATTTGATATCGCCGCGTCCATAACGACCCCCCCTATAAAACTGTCCCACTAGTTAACCCCTTTAGTGAACCCCTTAAAAAAAAAAAAAAAAAAACGAAGCAAAAAATCAATGCTTTATCATCATACCGCCGAACAAAAAGTGAAATAACACGCGATCAAAAAGACCGATATAAATAAACATGGTACCACTGAAAACGTCATCTTGTCCCGCAAAAAACGAGCCATCACACAGCATCATGAGCGAAAAAATAAAAAAGTTATAGCTCGCAGAATAAAGCGATGCAAAAATAATGATTTTTTTATATAAAATTGTTTTCATTCTATAAAAGCGCCAAAACCTAAAAAAATGATATAAATGAGGTATCGCCATAATCGTACTGACCCGAAGAATAAAACTGCTTTATCAATTTTACCACACGCGGAACGGTATAAACGCCTCCCCCAAAAGAAATTCATGAATTGCTGATTTTTGTTCATTCTAACCACCCAAAAATCGAAATAAAAAGCGATCAAAAAATGTCACGTGCTCAAAAATGGTACAAATAAAAACGTCAACTCGTCCCGCAAAAAATAAGACCTCACATGACTCTGTGGGCCAAAATATGCAAAAATTATAGCTCTCAAAATGTGGTGATGCAAAAAACTATTTTTTGCAATAAAAAGCGTCTTTTAGCGTGACAGCTGCCAATCATAAAAACCCGCTATAAATAGTAAATCAAACCCACCTTTATCACCCCCTTAGTTAGGGAAAAATAATAAAATTAAAAAAATGTATTTATTTCCATTTTCCCGTTAGGGTTAGGGTTGCGGCTAAAGTTAGGGTTAGGGTTGGCGCTAACGTTAGTATTAGGGTTAGGGTTGGCGCTAACGTTAGGATTAGGGTTGGGATTAGGGTTATGGGTGTGTTAGGGTTATGTTTGTGGTTAGGGTTGGGACTAGGGTTATTGGTGTTTGGGGTTAGGGTTGGAGTTAGAATTGGGGGGTTTCTGCTGTTTAGGCACATCAGGGGCTCTCGAAATGTGACATGGCGTCTGATCTCAATTCCAGCCAATTCTGCGTTGAAAAAGTCAAATGGTGCTCCTTCACTTCTGAGCTCTGCCATGCGCCCAAACAGTAGTTTACCCCACATATGGGGTATCCGCATACTCTGGACCCCAAGAGTTATTGTGCAATTTGGCCTATTTCTCCTGTTACCCTTGGGAAAATAAAAAACTGGGGGCGACAAAATCATTTTTGTAAAAAAAAAAATGATTTTTTTGTTTTTACGGCTGTATGTTATAAAACTTCTGTGAAGTACTTGGGGCTTCATAGCGCTCACCACACTTCTAGATAAGTTCCTTGTGGGGTCTATTTTCCAAAATGGGTCACTTGTGGGAGGTTTCCACTGTTTAGGCGCATCAGGGCTCTCCAAATGCGACATGACTCCCCCAGACCATTCCATCAAAGTCTGCAATCCAAAACGTCACTACTTCCCTTCCGAGCCCCGACGTGCGCCCATACAGTAGTTTACTCCCACATATTGGGTATCAGCATACTCAGGACAAATTGGACAACAACTTTTGGGGTCCAATTTCTCCTGCTACCCTTGTGAAAATAAAATATTGGGGGCTAAAAAATCATTTTTGTAAAAAAAAAAAAGAATTTTTTTATTTTACGGCTGTACGTTATAAACTTCTGTGAAGCACTTTGGGGTTCAAAGTGCTCACCACACATCTAGATAAGTTCCTTGAGGGGTCTAGTTTCCAAAATGGTGTCATTTGTGGGGGTTTCCACTGTTTAGGCAGATCAGGAGCTCTCCAAACACGACATGGCATCCAGCCAATTCTGCGTTGAAAAAGTCAAACGGCGCTCCTTCCCTTCCAAACTCTGCCATGCACCCAAACAGTGGTTTACCCCCACATATGGGGTATCAGCGCACTCAGGACAAATTGCACAATAACTATTGGAGTCTTGTTTCCCTTGGGAAAATAAAAATTGGGGTGAAAAGATCAATTTTGTGGAAAAAAATATATTTTTTAATTTTACGGCTCTACGTTATAAACTTGTGTGAAGCACTTGGGGGTTCAAATTGCTCACCAAAGATCTAGATAAGTTCCTTAGGGGGTCTAGTTTCCCAAATGGGGTCACTTGTGGGGGGTTTCCACTGTTTAGGCACATCAGGGGCTCTCCAAATGCAACATGGCGTCCAATCTCAATTCCAGCCAATTTTGGTTGGAAAAAGTCAAATAGTGCTCCTTCCATTCCGAGCTCTGCCATGCGCCCAAACAGTGGTTCCCCCCCACATATGGGGTATCAGTGTACTCAGGACAAATTGGACAACAAATTTTGTGGTCCAATTTCTCCTGTTACCTATGGGAAAATAAAAAATTAGTGACTAAGAGATAATTTTTGTGGGAAAAAAATAGGATTTTTTATTTTCATGCCCGGGCATTATAAACTTGTGTGAAGCACTTGGGGGTTCAAAGTGCTCACCAAAGATCTAGATAAGTTCCTTAGGGGGTCTAGCTTCCAAAATGGGGTCACTTGTGGGGGGTTTCCACTGTTTAGGCTCATCTGGGGCACTACAAACGGAACATGACCCCCATCAATGTTTGCATTCCAAAACGTTACTGCTTCTTTTCCAAGCCCTGCCGTGCGCCCAAACAGTTTCCCCCCCCACATATGGGGTATCAGCGTACTCAGGACAAATTGGACAACAAGTTTTGGGGTCCAATTTCCTTGGGAAAAATCAAAAATTTGGGACTAAAAAATCATTTTTGTGGAAAATTGGTTTTTTTTTTTTTTTTTTTCACACCCAGGCATTCTAAACTTTTGTGAAACACTTTGGGGTTCAAAGTGCTCACAACAGATCTAGATAAGTTCCTTAGGGGTCTAGTTTCCAAAATGGTGTCACTTGTGGGGGGTTTCCACTGTTTAGGCGTATCAGGGGCTCTCCAAACACGACATGGCATCCAATCTAAATTCCAGCCAATTTTAGTTTGAAAAAGTCAAACGGCGCTCCTTCCCTTACGAGCTCTGCCGTGTGCCCAAACAGTGGTTTTCCCCCACATATGGGGTATTGGCGTACTCAGGAGAAATTGCACAACAACTTTATCTGTCCATTTTCTCCTTTTACCCTTGTGAAAATAAAAAAAAGTTTGTAAAAGATCATTTTTGTGGCTAAAAAGTTAAATATTAATTTTTTCCATCCACGTTGCTTCAGCTCCTGTGAAGCACCTGAAGGGTTAATAAACTTCTTGAATGTAGTTTTGAGTACCTTGAGGGGTGCAGTTTTTATAATGGTGTCACTTTTGGGTATTTTCTGCCATATAGACCCGTCAAAGTGACTTCAAATGTGAGGTGGTCCCTAAAAAAATGGCTTTGTAAATTTTGTTGTAAAAATGAGAAATCACTGGTCAACTTTTAACCCTTCTAATTTCCTAACAAAGAAAAATTTTGGTTCCAAAATTGTGCTGATGTAAAGTAGACATGTGGGAAATGTTATTTCTTAACTATTTTGTGTGACATATTTCTCTGTTTTAAGGGAAAAAAAATTCAAAGTTTGAAAATTGCAAAATTTTTAAAATTTTCGCCATATTTGCGTTTTTTTCAAAATAAACGCAAGTTATATCGAAGAAATTTTACC
The DNA here is from genome assembly GCA_033576555.1 of Oophaga sylvatica. Taxonomy (NCBI): domain Eukaryota; kingdom Metazoa; phylum Chordata; class Amphibia; order Anura; family Dendrobatidae; genus Oophaga; species Oophaga sylvatica. The sequence goes on along the minus strand of JARQOD010000009.1, from coordinate 100,390,328 downwards.
ACTAACATGAAGTACAATATGTCACGAGAAAACAATCTCAGAATCGCGAAGATCCGTTGAAGCGTTCCAGAGTTATAACCTCATAAAGAGACAGTGGTCAGAATTGTAAAAATTGGCCCGGTCATTAACGTGCAAACCACCCTTGGGGGTGAAGGGGTTAAACTGACTATACAATTCTATGTTTTATGTTCCCCTATAATGGGTGACCATTATATTCTATGTATCAGAATGACTCTCGTATTACTGTCGACCTTTTTCCATTTATGTTCTATATGTCCCTCTATACATTTTTGTTAAAATATTATCCTAGGCCATCTTGGATTATCTTCCGGTGGATAGGATAAATTAGGGACATACTCATCTATGTGGGGGTATGCCCACTACTGAGGCTACCAGGTGGGGCTTGAACCGGTGAGCCATGAGCCCTTTGAAAGTTAGCCGTTCTGGCCGCTGTGTTTTAGTGGAGTCGCCACCAGGAACATATGTTATGCATAGCCTGTGCAGGGTTAAGGTCCGCTCTGTACGCAACTAGTCAGGACCCAGACACCCCTCCTACTTCCAGCATGCACTGCTTCTCTGACGCAGGGCGATAGAGATACGCCCCCTGATGAGGTCAGAGCTTTCCCCACGAGCCTATTGGTGGAGCCATATAAGGGGGAGGAGCCTATGAAGGCGAGCCCGCACAGGGGGGTGGAGCGTCTCCATTAGGCGGCAGATATAAATATGAGGAAGTCACACAGCATCTGTTAGTCTCTGCACCATGTCATTTTGACACCGGACATCTGTACATCTGGCCTCCTGATGAGCCCATGGGGCGAAACACGTTGAGGCGCTACTATTGATGGTGGTGGGGTGACCATGAGAAATGATGAGTATCGTTACGCATTTCTTATTAATAACATTTTATAATGGAGTTTCTCAGTGTATCCACATAATGATGAGGGACTCTAGGCTATCCCCATAGCTTTTAAGTTAGGAATACACTTTGTTTTTTGTTTTTTATCACGGTTGTTTTTGGGTGCTACCCATTGAGGTATTTTATCAATAAAGGATTGCCTATAGGGCATGATTCTAGGACTATGTGAGGCCATTATTCTGTATGAAGGAGTATGTGGTGCTCATTATACTGTATGGAGGACTATGTGAGGCCATTATTCTGTATGGAGGACTATGTGGTGCTCATTATACTGTATGGAGGACTATGTGAGCCATTATTCTGTATGGAGGAGTATGTGGTGCTCATTATACTGTATGGAGGACTATGTGGTGCTCATTATACTGTATGGAGGACTGTGTGAGGCCATTATTCTGTATGGATTCCTAGGTGGTGCCCATTATATTGTATGGAGGACCATGTGGTGCCCATTATACCCAGTGGAGGGCTGTGTGGGGATCACAGTTGGGGCATCATACTGTGTTAGGGTCACTATGCTTTGCTGGGGGTAGTTGAGGGGGGTACAGTAGGGTCATCATACTGTGCATTTGAAGGAATGCACTGTGGGGTATCATACTGTGTTTGGGGGCACTTTTCTTGACATCATACTTTGTGGGGAAAAGAAAGGGCAATCTAGAGGCTTCAATAGAATTAAAATTAGATAATAAGAGCTGCAAAATTGTGAGATATGCTCTTCTGTGACCTCACCGAATATTAAGTTGTTTTTTTTTGGGGGGGGGGGGCAATTAGAACTTCTACTATGAAGCCTCAAGATTCCCATGTACACCCCTGCCCGTGAGGACATACCCAATTCTCTGGTCATGTGATCTGACTATTAAGATCTATTAATTAAAATGTATTTTGTTTGTGAGACAACCTCTATAAGTTTGTTTCCATGTGAAAAGGTTCATGTTGATGATAAGGAAAAACTTCCTTGTAAATGTCTTTTTACATCAATTAAAGAATTTGCTCTTCAGATCTTCTGGGGGCATCACACAACACAGAACCAGACCTCAATCAGAGGGCAATATAATTTTCACACTCCTTATATATGAACTGTTCCAATATTTATGTTCATCTCTATCTCCCATAATGACAGTTCTGCTTCACGTCACTTGTCTCCATTGCATTATTTCTGTGCTGTGTTGTGTATAAATATGTGATTCTTCAGATTTTGTATTAGTCTTCGCCTGATGAAGAGACCTGAGTAGTCTCGAAAGCTTGCAATTTGTTACCATCTTTTCAGTAAGGCCGGGGTCAGACACAACTACAAAAAATCGGACCGTTTTAGTCGGTCGATTATCGTACCAAAATGAAAACATCACACATCCGCCTGGCATCCGATTTTCCTTCAAAGATGCGATTTAGTCGCATGTGTGTGTAGCTTGTAACATCCGATTTTCATCCGACTTGCGAGAATTTCTCGCAGGCTTGCAAAACTGACATATAATGGATCCAAAAGAATAGTATTTAAATCACAAAAGAAAGAATAGATATATACACATAGAACACATATATATATATATATATATATATATATATATATATATACATACATGTAATTGTGACATGTATGTATGTATGTATGTATGTGTATATATATATATATATATATATTATATATATATATATTTATAGTTCCTACACTTCTACATACTGTTATAGCCGCTAATTCAATTGCCGGCTTTTGTGAAATCACAGAAGCCGACATGAAATGATACATTGTTTAGACACAGTTAACCATGTCATTTCCTGTATTTTGACATATGGTTTGAACTTACAATTACATAAGTGTAGCGTCGGCGTCCCTGCCCTCTGCTAGGCAGGGACGCTGTTCCCCTCACCCCTCTGCTCCGAGGCCGGCGTCCTCCTCCCGCTCTGCTGGCATCTCGCGCTCCTTTCCGGCCACTGTGCTTAGGGGCGCGCGCGCGCGCGCTACCCTCCCTCTTAAAGGGGCCGCGCGCGCCGTGCTAAGGAGTCCCCGGCCAATGGCCGGAGGACTTCACCTTATTTAAGGCACCTCCCCCAAAATGGAGGTGCCCGAGCAATGTTGTTGCACTGTTCACTACTCTGCTTCAGCCCTCAGGTTCCGTTGCCAGTTACCTGCCAGATTCCTGCCCGCTCACCTGGGAGCGCTCACCTGTTACCAGCCCGCTAGCCTACCTGGAGGCTCCGCCGTCCGACAGTCTGCCCACCATCACCTGCCAGTCTGTCTATGGACCAGCCTGCCCGCTCACCTGGGAGCACTCATCTGTTGCCTGCCTGCTAGCCTACCTGGAGGCTCTGCCGTCACGTTCGGTGACCACCTGCTATTCCAGAGACTCTCGCCCGCTCACCTGGGAGCGCTCATCTGTTGCCTGCCTGCTAGCCTACCTGGAGGCTCTGCCGTCACGTTCGGTGACCACCTGCTATTCCAGAGACTCTCGCCCGCTCACCTGGGAGCGCTCATCTGCTATCTGCCTGCTAGCCTACCGGGAGGCTCAGCCATCACAGGTCGTATCTGCCCGTTCATCCAGAGACTGCCCCGGTCACTTGCCGTGACCTCCTGCCCGTTCATCCAGAGACTGCCCCGGTCACTTGCCGTGACCTCCTGCCCGTTCATCCAGAGACTGCCCCGGTCACTTGCCGTGACCTCCTGCCCGTCCATCCAGAGACTGCCCCGGTTACCTGCGGTGACTGCCTGCCTGTCTACCCTGGTCGCCACCCGCTCCCTTACAAGGACCGCCCCCTTGTATAGTAGCTCAGAGGTTCCGCCCCCCGGACCCGTTACAATAAGTGTATGTGTGCAAAATTTCAGACATATAGGGGTTAATTAAAGGTGTAAATTCGTTGAAAAAAAATGTGTGGGCTCCCGCTGTATTTTCTCCACCAGACAGACAAAGCAAGCGAGTGGGGGCAGATAATAATAGCCTAGGGAGGGTACATTTTTTTTGTGCCCCCCCTGGCTACTAACATCTTCCCCCAGACACCCCAGGAAAGGCAAATCTCTAATTAGATTTGCCCTTTCTGGCACTTTGCCCGTCTATTCCCATTGCCCTGTAGCGGTGGCGAATGGGTTAATAAGGGGTTAAAGGCACCTTGCAATTGAAAGGTGACTGTAAGCCAGGTTAATAATTGAGAGCTGTCAATTAGACAACTATCAATTATTAATCCTATTGTATGAAAGAAAAATCAAACACACACACTTTAATAAAAAAGAAGTTTAATGAAATAATCACAGTTTTTGACCATATTTTATTTTCCTGCTAAAACCATTTCCTGTAATAAAAATAATATAAAAAAGCAAAATTATTCTTACCAATCCGATGTACAGTCAGGTCCCACGGTGTAATCCATCAGAAAGGGTTAACAGGTTACAGCTCGCAGAGAGCTAATGCTGTCTCCGAGCTCTAACCCCCTGAATGAATAACTTACTCTCCCAGCGAAAGGAGAGGAAGAGATTAATGAATGGAGCTTAATTGATTTATTGCCACTTTCACTTCAGTGACCTGACCTAAGGTGAAAGTGGGACACAATCAATTAAGCTTCATTCATTAATCACATCCTCTCCTGTCGGCAGGAGATAAGCTCATTCATTCAGGAGCTATCAGCTGAGCATGCAGCATTAGTTGCGCTGCTTAGTTGATTGCTAGTTAACCCTTTGTGAAGGATTACATCGTGGGACGTGACAGATCGCCAGATAGGTAAGAATAATGTTGTTTTATTATTTTATATTTATTTTAGGAGATCAAGGACTTCGCACGGATTAAGAGTAAAATAAAAGATGGTCAAAAAAATGTGTTTTTATTTCATTAAAATTATTTATTCTTAAAGTGTGTGTGTTTTTTTATTTACTTCAATAGGATTAATAATTGATAGTTGTCTAATTGACAGTTCTCAATTATTAACCTGGCTTACAGTCACCTTTCAATTGCAAGGTGCCTTTAACCCCTTATTAACCCATTCGCCACCGCTACAGGGCAATGGGAATAGATGGGCAAAGTGCCAGAAAGGGCAAATCTAATTAGAGATTTGCCCTTTCTGGGGTGTCTGGGGGCAGATGTTAGTAGCCAGGGGGGGCACAAAAAAAATGTACCCTCCCTAGGCTATTATTATCTGCCCGCACTCGCTTGCTTTGTCTGTCTGGTGGAGAAAATACAGCGGGAGCCCACGCATTTTTTTTTCAACGAATTTACACCTTTAATTAACCCCTACATGTCTGAAATTTTGCACACATACACTTATGTAATTGTAAGTTCAAACCATATATCAAAATACAGGAAATGACATGGTTAACTGTGTCTAAACAATGTATCATTTCATGTCGGCTTCTGTGATTTCACAAAAGCCGGCAATTGAAGTAGCGGCTATTACAATATGTAGAAGTGTAACAACTATAAATATATGTATATATATATGTCACAATGACATGTGTGTATATATATATATATTATATATATATATATATATATATATATATAATGTATTCTATGTGTGTATATCTATTCTTTCTATTCTTTATTAAAGCTGTCAGTGTGATTTTACAGTATAGCCGGGGATGAATTGCCGGCTTTTCTAAAGGACACCGATGCGATTTAATCGCAGGTCACACGTGCGGTCGTTTGTAATCCGATTTTTCATCGCTCCCATAGACTTGCATTGGCGATAGTCGACCCACAATCGGTGACAATCGCAGCATGCTGCGATTGCACTCGGACGTTTAAAACGGACCACAAAAAATCTGATGCTGGGAGCTGCTCCATAGATTAACATAGGTCCGACTGCAATGTGATATTTCATCGTATTGCAGTCGTCCGATTCTGTCGCCAGTGTGACGCCGGCCTTAGCCATTAAAAGGTATCAACCACTGAGGACTCTCAATTCTAAATATTTTTCCTCAGTTGTAGACATTTTATATCAAGGTTGGCCAGCGACTTAGTCCAAGTTTTTAATTTTGACCCTCTATGTATGTGAGATTGCCATCCCTGCTTTTTGGCTTCCTTCCTGTGAGTTCATGCTGGGTTACAGTGGTAACCTGGCCAGCACCTCTGACATCACTCAAGACCAAGCTGCCATGTACTGAGATAGCGTTGAGATAGCATTGCTCTAAGCAACAACTGCTTTATCTTCCACTTACTTCATGCTCTTGCCAGGTGCCTATTTCCTGCTAATCCGGACTTCCATTCTACAGCCAGCATTTATTTCCAAGCTTAGTCCAGTTTACTTAGGTGTAGTCCACACCTATTTGTGAATTTAAATTTCCAGATTTCCAGTCTCTGCAAAGAAGGTAACTTATCACTACAAGTTAGTTTCCACTTTTTCAATACATTTCTGCCATGCTTTGGTTAACTATTTCCTTGCTACAAGTTCTTGCTTGTATATTTCGGTGCTATAACCCATGATTCTGAATGCAATTTACCAGATTACCTATTTGTCCATTACTTCTGTGTGTAGCCACACCTCTACCAGCAAGGACCATTTGCCTTTACATCACTGCTATTAACCATTTGCTTGCTACTGGTTTTGGATTCTCTATACATTTATCGTTCCTGAGTAGATGTAGGCTGAACCTATCAATGTGTTTGGCCTACCCTCTATAATGTGTATGTGGCCTCCAGAATATTCTCCCAAGTGAAAGAACGACTGGGCTGTTGGAATTTCAATTGATGATCCCATTGTTTTTAGGGAACATAAGCTGCTGCCAGAGGCGTCTGGCTACAGGTTTCTATTCTCTTCCCGTTAAAAACACAGGAATGTTTGGATGAGAGCTCATAACTATGGGGGAGTCATGTGAATATTGGAAACTAATCAGATTGAGGTATTGCATTCCAGAGAACAGGTGCAGCACGAGAGAAGTCTTGGAGATGTGTTTTAAGGGTCAGTCTTTTACAGATCACTGGGACATCATGGTTGGGGTTAGGGCAAAATGTGAAGTGCAACAGCGATTTCAGACAAACCACACAACTAAAAGCATCTGTCCTATCGGTAACGGTGCCAGCTTACAGATTGTAACATGGGGTAAGTGTGAGTGCTAAATTTGAAAAATAGAAACTCCTTTCAGGAATTAACATATCGACCATTTCTGTATGTTTCACTCATGGTTTACAAGATTATTGACACTAAATAAAATAATCTGCAGAAGCCAAACTTCTAAAAATCTGCCACAGTGTATCTGTGCTGTGTTTGGTCAGATTTGTGTGTAGAGGACACTGTGTAGGAACCAGTCTGGGCAGCCTGGACAGGGCACTTCCCGGCCTCAGCTGCTCTTTCCCAAAATAACTGTTCAGAGGCAGAGGAGGGAGTGAGAGACAAAGACACAACACAGAGCAGCATTATCATCTCTGCATGGGGGAGGGTGATAGGTGTTCAAAAGGGAAATGTGTCTAAGCTGTTTCTGTTGACAAAGTGTGGCAGACATAAACAATTGTGTGATTATGTTTACCTACATTGTACATCTCAATGGGATATTTATAGGAAAACACAATGTATACTGTAATTGGCCTGGAATTAGCTGTATAGATTGTTTGCATTACCAGATACACAATATATTGTGATCCTTAACAAATACAACACACCCGCAATAAATAATCAATAAAAGGAATTCCTGCTGTCCATTAATCTCTTGTTTTTTGCATGTTTCCATTAAACTTGGGTGCCAAGTTCAACCATATAAAGATACAGTGCCACTGCAGTCCCCAAGACCGGAAGCTGAGTTTCAGTCCCCCAAGATCGGGAGCCGAGTTTCAGTCCCCCAAGACCGGCAGCCGAGTTCAGTCCCCCAAGACCGGCAGCCGAGTTTCAGTCCCCCAAGACCGGCAGCCGAGTTTCAGTCCCCCAAGACCGGCAGCTGAGTTTCAGTCCCCCAAGACCAGCAGCTGAGTTTCAGTCCCCCAAGACCAGGAGCCGAGTTTCAGTCCCCCAAGACCGGGAGCCGAGTTTCAGTCCCCCAAGACCGGGAGCCGAGTTTCAGTCCCCCAAGACCAGCAGCGAGTTTCAGTCCCCCAAGACCAGCAGCTGAGTTTCAGTCCCCCAAGACCGGAAGCTGAGTTTCAGTCCCCCAAGATCGGAGCGAGTTTCAGTCCCCCAAGACGGCAGCCGAGTTTCAGTCCCCCAAGACCGGCAGCCGAGTTTCAGTCCCCCAAGACCGGAGCCGAGTTTCAGTCCCCCAAGACCAGCAGCTGAGTTTCAGTCCCCAAGACCAGCAGCTGAGTTTCAGTCCCCCAAGACCGCAGCTGAGTTTCAGTCCCCCAAGACCGGCAGCTGAGTTTCAGTCCCCCAAGACCGGCAGCTGAGTTTCAGTCCCCCAAGACCGGGAGCCGAGTTTCAGTCCCCCAAGACCGGGAGCCGAGTTTCAGTCCCCCAAGACCGGGAGCCGAGTTTCAGTCCCCCAAGACGGCAGCTGAGTTTCAGTCCCCCAAGACCGGCAGCTGAGTTTCAGTCCCCCAAGACCGGAGCTGAGTTTCAGTCCCCCAAGACCGGGAGCCGAGTTTCAGTCCCCCAGATCGGGAGCCGAGTTTCAGTCCCCCCAGATCGGGAGCCGAGTTTCAGTCCCCCCAGATCGGGAGCCGAGTTCCAGTCCCCCCCAGATCGGGAGCCGAGTTCCAGTCCCCCCAGATCGGGAGCCGAGTTCCAGCCCCCCCCCCAAGATCGGGAGCCGAGTTCCAGCCCCCCCCAAGATCTGGAGTCGGGTTCCAGTCCCCAAGATCTGGAGTCGGGTTCCAGTTCCCTAAGATCGGGAGCCGAGTTCCAGTCCCCCAAGATTGGGAGCCGAGTTCCAGCCCCCCCCAAGATCGGGAGCCGGGTTCCAGTCCCCCAAAATCGGGAGCTGAGTTCCAGCCCCTTAAAGGGGTTTTTCAGTATTTTTTTTTTTGTTATCGTGAAAACTTCCTTGTAAAAATAATAAATAACACCGGGGAACAAGAAAATTGGTGCCTGGGATATTTAACCTGATTTTAGGTCAGGTTTTGTCTTTGATTCTAAATCTTCCCTTATTTTTCTTTCATGAGCTATAGGTAATGAGATGCCATATACCCAGGAATATAGGAAAAAATCCCAAATTCATATGTGGGCAATAGTATATTATCTCAAAAAGTAGTAATAGTCATTTGTATTCACCCCCAGTGTTCCCTCAAAGCTGAGTGATATGAAAAGGCCGGTTGTCACACTTGCAAGTGTGATGCGAGAAACTCGCACGAGTTTCTTGCATCAACACCTGGCACTGCCGTCGCCACTCGGACCGGAGCGTACGGCTGCACTCACAAGTGTGACACCGGCCAAAGAGTTATAACGACCCACTAGTGCGGTTAATGAGACCAATTACATACTTCTTTGCACGGTTTGTTTCCAGAGCCGCACCTTAGAGGGATCAGTATATATAGAATCATAGAATGGTAGAGTTGGAAGGGACCTCCTGGGCCTTCTGGTCCAACCCCCTGCTCAAAGCAGGATTCTCTAAATCATCCCAGACAGATGTCTATCCAGCCTCTGTTTGAAGACTTCCATTGAAGGAGAACTCACCACCTCTTGTGGCAGCCTGTTCCACTCATTGATCACCCTAACTGTCAAAAAGTTTTTTCTAATATCTAATCTGTGTCTCCTCCCATTCAGTTTCATCCCATTGCTTCTAGTCTTTCCTTGTGCAAATGAGAATAAAGATGATCCTTCTACAATGTGACAGCCCTTGAGATATTTGTAGACAGCTATTAAGTCTCCTCTCAGTCTTCTTTTTTGCAAGCTAAACATTCCCAAATCCTGCAACCGTTCCTCATAGGACATGGTTTGCAGACCAGTCACCATTCTGGTGGCTCTTCTCTGAACTTGCTCCAGTTTGTTGATGTCTTTTTTAAAATGTGGTGCCCAAAACTGGACACAGTATTCCAGATGAGGTCTGACCAAAGAGGAGTAGAGGGCAATAATGACCTCACGTGATCTAGACTGTATGCTTCTGTTGATACATCCTAGAATTGTATTTGCCTTTTTTGCTGCTGCATCACACTGTTGACTCATGTTCAGTCTGTGTCACGCTGTCTAATGATATGTATACAATGTCAGTAAACTATTAATACAGGAACAACACTCTATACAACAACTAGTATAGCAACATCAGCATGTAAGTATAGAATAGATTTACCTGACATGATATCTGCTGAACTCAGGGTTAATCTTGAGGACTTGATGAGCTGAAACAGGAAAGAGGTGGACCGGGGTCTAACCTGACCCTACACTGGGGTCCTAACTAATCCCTTACCTTGGAGGTACTGATAATGGTTCAGAGGTCCAAGTCTCCAACCTAACCCTGTCTCCTATCAGACCCTGAACCCTGTAATCAGTCCTAAGAAGGATCCTGACTACCACCAAAGGGATATGGGCTGATCTTAGCTAAATACACAGATTAGACATATAAGACAGACAGGATAACACTCGCTTGCATACACACTCAAACACCAAAGGAACATAAATGGTCTGGGAAATAAACTCTAACCAAGTTGAGCCCAGAACAACTAAGGAGCTCACAACTAAAGTCTATACAGATTCATTCCTATCTGTGGTCTGCATGAAGGTTTCACTGGCAACTCCCCAAGCAGACAACCAGGAATTTAAAGGAAACCAATCAACAAATAATCAATTGCAGCCGGGAGAAACTGCACCCAGTCCCAGCACCGAGCACAGACAGAATTAACTCCCTAGCTGCCAAACACAAAGAAACAGCAGCTCAGCTGTGAGAAGTCAAAATGTGCAACCGCGACGATCTTCGTGGCAATGCACACATGACAGTACCCCCCCTTCTACGAGGGGCCTCCGGACCCTCAGAGCCAGGCCTGCCCGGGTGAGTTCTGTGGAAGGTCCGAACCAAACGATCTGCGTTAACATCAGACGCAGGGACCCACGTCCTCTCCTCTGGACCATACCCCTTCCAATGCACCAAGTACTGAAGGGACCGGCGATTCAGACGTGAGTCAATGATCTTTGATACTTGAAATTCCAAGTTACCATTGACCAACACAGGAGGAGGAGGTAGAGGTGACGGTATGACTGGTGCCACATACCTTTTAAGTAATGACTTGTGGAACACATTATGAATTTTAAACGTAGGAGGGAGGTCCAGACAAAATGCCACAGGATTAATTATGGAACTGATCCTGTACGCCCGATGAATCTGGGACCCAACCTCCAGGAGGGCACTTTAAGTTTTATATTCCTGGTAGACAACCATACTAGATTGTTCACATTCAGATCTGGACCAGAAACTCTCCTCCTATCAGCCATACGTTTGTAACGGTTCCCCATCGCACTCAGATTATTCAATACACCTCTCCACACAGAAGCAAGTGACGACGAGAAACGCTCCTCCTCAGGAACCCAGAAGGGCCCCCCCCATTGAAAGTACAAAACTGGGGATGAAAACCATATGCCCCAAAAAACGGGACTTACCAGTGGACTCGCTCCGCCTGTTGTTAAGAGCGAACTCTGCCAGAGGCAAGAAAGAAGACCAGTCCTCTTGGTTCTCTGAGACAAAACACCGGAGATATGTCTCTAAGCTCTGATTCAGACGCTCTGTCTGACCATTGGTCTGCGGATGAAAAGCCGAGGAAAATGACAATTGCATCCCCCGACGTAAACAAAATGCCCTCCAAAATTTGGACACAAACTGAGACCCCCTATCTGACACCACATCAGAAGGCAACCCATGAAGTCTAACGATCTCCCTAATGAACACCTGCGCCAGAGTTTTAGCATTAGGGAGGGCAGGAAGAGCAACGAAATGTGCCATCTTACTGAACCTGTCAACAACCACCAGTATGACAGTATTCCCTGACGACGGAGGAAGGTCCGTAATGAAGTCCACAGATAAATAAGTCCATGGACGCTCCGGAAGTTTCAAGGGTAAAAGGGTCCCAGACGGACGGGTATGAGGAGTTTTAGAGCGAGCACACACCCCACATGACGCGACAAAAGTTATAACATCTTTATTAGCATTAGGCCACCAAAACCGGCGAGAAAGGAGATCTAAAGTAGCCTTACTCCCTGGATGTCCTGCTAGAGAAGAATTATGATGTGCCTCAATAACCTTTTGTCTCAACAGATTTGGGACAAACAGTCTCCCTGGAGGTCCTGCAGGGGCGTCCCCCTGAGCCTCTAACACCTCCTCCTCAAGCTCAGAAAATACAGCCGACACTACCACCCCCTCCTGAAGGATAGGACTCGGGTCATCCGTTTTCCCGGCCCCTGGGAAACTGCGAGACAAGGCATCAGCCTTTACATTCTTAGACCCCGGGCGATAAGTGACGACAAAATTAAACCTGGTAAAAAACAACGACCATCGAGCTTGTCTGGAATTCAGACGCTTAGCGGATTCCAAATACAACAGGTTCTTGTGATCAGTAATAACGGTAACCGGGTGGACTGCCCCCTCCAAAAAGTGACGCCATTCTTCAAAAGCTAACTTAATGGCCAAAAGTTCCCTATTGCCGATATCATAATTCCTTTCGGCGGACGACAATTTCTTAGAAAAGAAAGCGCACGGATGCCATTTACCAGGGGACGGACCCTGGGACAATATAGCACCCACCCCTACGTCAGACGCATCCACCTCCACAATGAACGGCTGAGATGCATCTGGTTGGATGAGAACGGGTGCCGAAGCAAAACATTTCTTCAAAGAGGAAAAGGCTTGGCAAGCTTTGTCCGACCATTTAGAAAAATCCGTCCCTTTTCTTGTCATGTCAGTGAGAGGTTTGACGACGGATGAGAAATTACAAATAAATTTCCGGTAGTAGTTAGCAAACCCCAAAAAACGCTGCAGAGCCTTAAGATCCCCTGGCTGATCCCATTCAAGCACTGCTCTCACCTTTTCAGGGTCCATACGGAAACCGGAGGCTGACACCAAAAAACCCAAAAACTGAAGTTCCTGTACGGCAAATACACACTTCTCCAGTTTGGCGTATAGTTTATTGTCTCGCAAGATCTGCAACACCTGTCTCACATGCTCCTGATGAGACACAAGATCTGGCGAGTAAATTAAAATGTCGTCCAAATATACAACCACAAACAGCCCCACAAGGTGACGAAAAATGTCATTAACAAAATGTTGGAATACTGCTGGTGCAGTAGTCAGACCAAAAGGCATGACTAGGTTCTCATAATGTCCCTCCGGCGTGTTAAACGCCGTTTTCCACTCATCCCCCTCTTTTATCCTAATCAGATTATACGCCCCCCTGAGATCCAATTTAGAGAACCATTTGGCGCCAACAATTTGATTGAAGAGATCAGGAATAAGAGGGAGTGGATACGGATCTCGAACAGTAATCCGATTAAGTTCGCGGAAATCCAAGCAAGGGCGTAGGCCTCCATCTTTCTTCTTCACAAAGAAGAACCCCGCGGCTACTGGGGAAGATGAAGGTCTAATATGCCCTTTGGCCAGACTTTCAGAAATATAATCTTTCATAGCCTGCCTCTCAGGACCAGAAAGATTATACAACCTAGCTTTAGGCAACTTAGCATCAGGAAGGAGTTTAATAGAGCAGTCATACACGCGATGAGGAGGCAACTCCTGACACCCCTCCTCAGAGAAAACATCCCCAAAATCCTCCAAAAAAGGAGGCAATGTACTAGGCACGACCGCACTGATGACTGTGTTCATGCAGTTGCTTTTGCAAAACTCACCCCATTGGCTTATTTCTCTGGACTGCCAATTAATCACAGGGTTATGTTTAACCAACCAAGGAAGTCCCAACACAATGGGAGTAGGTAGACCCTCCAACACATAACAAGATAATTGTTCCCTATGTATTGCCCCTACCCGAAGGTCAATGTTATGAACCTCATGAACAAAGCTACCTTGGCCGAGAGGCCTGGCGTCAATGGAGAATATAGGGATCGGTTTGACCAATACACTCAGATGCATACCTTGAGCCTGAGCAAACTGAGCGTCAACCAAATTAGCCCCGGAACCACTATCAAGAAGAACAGACAATCTCTCCACTCTCGTACCAACTACCACCTCCACTGGTACAAGGAACTGAGAAGAACTGGCGGATGAAATACATACTCCCAGGTTGTCGTCCACCACACAACCTGGGATTAACAGTTTTCCGGCGACTTTTGGCTCAACAAGGCACGGAATGGACATTCTCCAACAAAATGTCCCTCTTTCCCGCAGAAAAAACATCTTCTAGTCCTGCGGCGTACCGCCAATCCCCTCCTACGAAATGATGTCCCTCCCAACTGCATAGGCTCATCCGAACAGACAAGGGGAACCTCAACATAAGGGACTTTAGTGGTAGGTGGAGAAACAACAGGGAGTGGGGTTACCTCACCCCTCTCCCGAAGCCGTCTATCAGTACGGATAGCTAAGGCCATAGCAGCCTCCAGAGAAGGAGGAGACTCATACTGAGCCAAAACGTCTTTTAATTTATCAGAAAGCCCATGACAAAACTGGCTCCTAAGAGCTGGGTCATTCCACTGAGTATCCGTGGCCCATCTACGAAACTCAGAAGCAAATTCCTCTGCCGGACGATCTCCCTGCTGTATCTTACGTAATTTTGTCTCAGCAAGAGAGACCCGATCTGGGTCATCATATACCAAACCCAGGGCAGTAAAAAATTGATCTACAGACAGTAGAGCCCGGGATCCCGGAGGAAGGGAAAATGCCCAGGATTGAGGGTCCCCTTGCAGAAGTGAGATAACAATTCCCACTCTCTGCTCCTCACTCCCTGATGATCAAGGCCGAAGCCGAAAATACAATTTACATGCCTCCCGGAAGGTGAAAAATTTGTCTCGCCCACCAGTGAACCTGTCCGGGAGAGCAACCTTAGGTTCAACTCTGGTTTGCTCCAGGGGAGACAAAACTTTGGACTTAATGTCCGTCAGCTCCATGGATAATCCCTGCAACTGCAGAGCCAGCTGGGCTACTGGATCCATGGTAACTGGAGATAATTTTTATGGCCAGTGAAAATGTCACGCTGTCTAATGATATGTATACAATGTCAGTAAACTATTAATACAGGAACAACACTCTATACAACAACTAGTATAGCAACATCAGCATGTAAGTATAGAATAGATTTACCTGACATGATATCTGCTGAACTCAGGGTTAATCTTGAGGACTTGATGAGCTGAAACAGGAAAGAGGTGGACCGGGGTCTAACCTGACCCTACACTGGGGTCCTAACTAATCCCTTACCTTGGAGGTACTGATAATGGTTCAGAGGTCCAAGTCTCCAACCTAACCCTGTCTCCTATCAGACCCTGAACCCTGTAATCAGTCCTAAGAAGGATCCTGACTACCACCAAAGGGATATGGGCTGATCTTAGCTAAATACACAGATTAGACATATAAGACAGACAGGATAACACCGCTTGCATACACACTCAAACACCAAAGGAACATAAATGGTCTGGGAAATAAACTCTAACCAAGTTGAGCTTAGAACAACTAAGGAGCTCACAACTAAAGTCTATACAGATTCATTCCTATCTGTGGTCTGCATGAAGGTTTCACTGGCAACTCCCCAAGCAGACAACCAGGAATTTAAAGGAAACCAATCAACAAATAATCAATTGCAGCCGGGAGAAACTGCACCCAGTCCCAGCACCGAGCACAGACAGAATTAACTCCCTAGCTGCCAAACACAAAGAAACAGCAGCTCAGCTGTGAGAAGTCAAAATGTGCAACCGCGACGATCTTCGTGGCAATGCACACATGACAGTCTGTGATCAATTAGTATACCCAAGTCTTTTTCACATGTGCTGTTACTTAGCCCTATTCCTCCCATTTTGTATATGCTTTTTTCATTTTTATTGCCCAGATGTAGTACTTTGCATTTTTCCCTGTTAAAATCCATTCTGTTAGTTGCTGCCCACTGCTCCAGTTTATGTATATCTTTTTGAATCCTCTCTCTCTCTTCTCTAGTATTAGCTACCCCTCCTAGCTTTGTGTCATCAGCAAATTTGATCAGTTTACCCTCAATTCCTTCATCTAAATCATTGATAAAGATGTTGAACAATACAGGGCCCAAAACAGAGCCTTGTGGTACCCCACTTGAGACATTCTTCCAACTGGATGTGCAGCCATTTACAACCACTCTTTGGGTCCGATCACTAAGCCAGTTATGAATCCACCTAACAGTTGCCTTGTCCATTCCATACTTAGTCATTTTTTCAATAAGGATTGTGTGAGATACTTTGTCAAATGCTTTGCTGAAGTCAAGATATACTATATCTACAGCATTTCCCTGATCCACCCAGTCAGTGATTCTATCATAGAAGGAAATTAAGTTTCCTTACCCTGTTTGTCCAGCGCTGGCTCTCTGCTGCTGCCCTTTGGCTTTTTTTCTATATAGCTCACTTGACCGCTGCAGCCAGTCGATGAGCTCAAGGGCGCCGCTATAATGAGGCGACTTGAGCCTCTGTCTCAGGCGGCGGCAGCTAGGGGGCGGCAAAGCAGGGGTGCACACTGTGCTTGATCCGGCCCGTCGGCCCCGCCGACACTGAACTGACAGTTCAGTGCCGGCGGGCCCTTTAATCGCGGGCGGAATGAGTGAGGAAGGCCTTGCGGCCTTCCATATGCAGCACAGGCGACGTGATCGTCATCACGCCGCCTGCGCGCCGTGATGACGTCACGCCGCCTGTGCCAGGAGAAGACGGAGTCGAGCGCGCTTCTTCAGAGCTGCGGGGGAGATAGGTGAGTACTGGCTTTTTTTTTTTTTAAACGCCGGGCCCGGCCTATGGGGGATTCTGCTGCTTATGGGGGACTATGCTGGCTATGTGGGATTTCTGCTGCTTATGGGGGATTTATATCTGGCTATTGGGGGATTATGCTGGCTTATGGGGGGATTATGCTGGCTATGGGGGGATTATGCTGGCTATGGGATTATGTGGTGGGATTATGTGCTATTGGGGATTATGCTGGCTATGGGGGATTATGCTGGCTATGGGGGAAATTATGCTGGCTATGGGGGATTTGCTGGCTATGGGGGGATTATGCTGGCTATGGGGGATTATGCTGGCTATGGGATTATGGCTATGGGGGATTATGCTGGCTATGGGGGATTATGCTGGCTATTGGGATTATGTGCTATGGGGGATTATGCTGGCTATGGGGGATTATGCTGGGTATGGGGGATTCTGCTGGCTATGGGGATTCTGCTGGCTATGGGGTATTATGCTGACTATGGGGGATTATGCTGGCTATGGGGATTATGCTGGCTATGCGGGATTTTGCTGGCTATGGGGTATTATGCTGGCTATGGGGTATTATGCTGACTATGGGGTATTATGCTGGCTATGGGGTATTATGCTGCTATTGGGGATTATGCTGCCTATTGGGGACTCTATGCTGCATGGGCCTATGCTGTATGGGACCTATGCTGCTATTGGGTATGCCTATTGGCCTTGCTGCGTATTGGGGACCTATGCTGCGTATTGGGGACCTATGCTGCCTATTGGGGACCTATGCTGCCTATTGGGGACCTATGCTGTCTATTGGGACCTATGCTGTCTATTGAGGACATATGCTGTCTATTGAGGACATATGCTGCCTATTGGGGACTATGCTGCCTATTGGGAACATATGCTGCCTATTGGGGACCAATGCTGCCTATTGGGGACAGTTACCTGCCTATTAGGGACTCTCGCACCACACCAGTCTGAGCCTGAGCTAAAAGCGGAGTTGCGCCAATATGTGCACTGATGAGGATGAAATTATATGGATTGGCAAGGCTGCAGTGATGGGCAGTGCAGGCTGTATGTCTCTGTGTGGGCAGTTTTATTGCTGGTATATTGTTTTTGTAGCGCTGTATATATATTGGTATTTTACTAATAGCAATTTGGAATCCCTAGGAAATAATGATATCAAGAAAGAGAAAAATTGCTTCACTTGTGACAAATATGGAACGGAACATTGACCATCTCATTAGCCAAAAGCAGGCCCATAGTTCCCACTGAAATACCAGTAAGTTTGTTGATTTTTAACTTTACTTGTTCTTTATTTTAAGTATTGTATTTGTTCCCGTTTCTTTTTTTTTTACTTCAAAATAAGAGTGTAGTATATGGTGTATACAGGGTCATACAGATCGTGTGCGGTATATAGAGTGTAGTATATGGTGTATACAGGGTCATACACATCGTGTGCGGTATATAGAGTGTAGTATATGGTGTATACAGGTCATACACATCGTGTGCGGTATATAGAGTGTAGTATATGGTGTATACAGGTCATACACATCGTGTGCGGTATATAGAGTGTAGTATATGGTGTATACAGGTCATACACATCGTGTGCGGTATATAGAGTGTAGTATATGGTGTATACAGGTCATACACATCGTGTGCGGTATATAGAGTGTATATACACTGCTGTATTATACTTTTCATATACAGGTTATAATGCCTCTTATTCTTTGTATAGAGGTGAGTGTGCCATGTATAATATATGGTATATACAGCGTAGTGTCGCATACACTGCTGTATTATACAATATACAACAGTTCTAATGCTCCATACCTAATATGCAGTATAATGTACAGTGTATATGATGTCACCTGTATAAGATGTGACATTGGCTTGCCACCCCCTAGTTTTGATCCTGGGTACGCCCATGCTCCTGCTGCTGGCTGCTGCGCACAGTGCTGCTTCCTTGATATCCTTGTGACTCCCTCCCCTCATGTCCAGAGTTAGGAGAAGTCAGGTCGGTGACTAGTTATTAATGCAACTACTTAAGTTACTATATGGGACTTGAAAACATGATCTCCCGACAAGGGAAATACACAGGCCTGTGTAGCGCTGCGGTGATTCCGGATGTGTTCAATGAGCACATCCGGATTCACCGCGCGTTCAGAAGGGGCGGAGCTTTGTACTGATTTTACAATGGGGGGGGGGCGCCGTTTTGCAGTTCGCCTCAGGCAGCAGAGAGGCTAGGTTCACCCCTGGATGAGCTCCATGGTATTTTGCCATCCACATAAGCATCAACATTGAGTCCAACGAAAATGAAAACCAGAGCACCCCTATAAGTTGCCTATACACATTTTAAATGTTAGCTGAACCCCTGACTTTGGAAGCCTAAGCCGACTAATTATTAAAGGTGAGATGGGAATAACTCAATCTACCTATGACCACTGACACTGGAGACACAAACACAAATATGCTGCACTCATAACTCCCATAGAAATGAATAGGAAACAGTCAAGCACATCTGATGTAAGCTGTTTCCACCTTTGTTGGAGAGAGTTATTCCCATCTCAGCCATAAACTGTTCAATAGGGAAAAATCCTTTAAATGTGTGTTGGGTGCCCCAACAATTCTCCCCCAATAACAGACATAAGGAGAAAGATAAATTGGTACCAGTCTTTTTCCACTATATCCATTATGTGCATGCTCGCCTGTGATATTGCAGCAAAGTTAAGGTGCAATACCAAATACAGCCTGTGGACAAGAGTGGCGCTGTTTTTGGGGAAAAAAAAACAACAAAACTGGATTTTTATATGCAAATAACCAGCAGGTTACTTAGAGAATTGTGGCGGTCCCGTCCCCTCTTTATGTGGGGTGCACCCTCCTTGTGCACTGTCTGTACCTGCCTCAATGGGGCTCAGGTGGCAGGTGCCCTGAGTTTGAGGCTGGTGCTCAGCTGGGTGCACACCAGGATAGGGGGATTTATTAATCCAACCCTCAGTCATTTTTCTACCCAGCTATTCTGCCAAGGAGAGAGCAGTAGAGACAGATCAGGAGCAGCATGTGGCTTCTGCAGCTCCTCATTAGCACATTTTTCTTGTTGATAAGCCTTGGTTCCTGCCTGAAAGAAGCATTGACCGGTCTGTCCCTGGAGCCCTCCACAGCAGACACTGCACACTCCAACCTCAGGGCAAAGCAGCAAAATTATAATCATGTTCTCCCACCCAAACCCCCCCAGCCTCAGCATTAACAATGAGCCAGCAGCCAGCCAGGGAGAGATTAATGGCTTCCCCATGCAGCCCCTTTCCCATGTCTTGGCCAGTGTCCCTTCTACAATAAAGCCATAGTCTAGAGACATCCACACAAATTAACTCCTTAGCAACCGGAGCCTGGAAATGCACATCTGCGGCCGACACGGCACAAGCTATGCATTATCAGATCACAAGCTGACAATCTAATTGGGGATAAGGTGAGAATAGCAGGCGAGTCTGTAGCAACAAGGACTGCGCCAATAAACACCAGACGTCGCCTCTAAGAAATTCACGTTTCATACACTTTTTGCAAATAGTAAAGAATTTGAATAAATGTAATGATATTCTCAGATTGCCGCTGCGTCCTCTTGTAAATGGGCCTCAATGACCCATCCCTTATGCGGCACCTGGAGGAATAGTGGTCATCATTAGCTGGCTGCTCTTCTAGGGACTAATTGCTGCAGGAGACAGTTCACATGATAAATATCCCTACCTTCATTCCTTCCTGTCATACTCCAGGGTTCCTACCAAAATACAGATTTATGGCAGTGCAAACACTTTCCTGTCTACAGATCTCATCTGGTAATGTGCACACACAATATAACTGCCGACCGCTGCACCGTACATTCCCTATGAGCTGCCGACCGCTGCACCGTACATTCCCTATGAGCTGCCGACCGCTGCACCGTACATTCCCTATGGGGCTGCCGACTGCTGCACCATACATTCCCTATGAGCTTCCAACCGCTGCACCATACATTCCCTATGAGCTTCCAACCGCTGCACCATACATTCCCTATGGGACTGCCGACTGCTGCACCATACAATCCCTATGGCAGTGTTCCCCAACTCCAGTCCTCAAGACCCACCAACAGGTCATGTTTTCAGGATTTCCTTGGTATTGCACAGGTGATGCAATTATCACCTGGGCGATACTAAGGAAATCCTGAAAACATGACCTGTTGGTGGGCCTTGAAGACTGGAATTGGGGAACCCTGCCCTATGGGACTGCCGACTGATGCACCATACATTCCCTATGGGCTGACGACCACTGCACCATGCATTCCCTATGGGCCGCCTACCGCTGCACCATACATTCCCTATGGGCTGCCGACTGCTGCTCCATACATTCCCTATGGCGCTGCCAACCGCTGCTCCATTCATTCTCCATGAGGCTGCCAACCACTGCTCCATTTATTCTCTAACGGGGGGTAAAAAGTCCCCGATCTTTTGATTGATACAGGTCCCAGTGGTAGGACTCCCACTGATCAGCGGGTTATCACCTATATCACCAATCTTGTGGATAGGTGATAATTTCTTTTAACCGGACAACCCCTTTAACTTTACATATTTGTTATATTAAAGTAAATCTAGAAGGCCCAATTTGGACTTATGATGGGACGTCCTCCATTACTTACATGCACACAACTTCACCATTAGCGCGGTCATTCCCATTGTGGACTCTCTTATTAACATTGCATCACCAAACCCAGAATGGAAAGAGAATTTGTCTATTGAAGAGAGGCGACATCACTTAAAGGGGTTTCCAAGTCTAAGTAAAGGTGCATTTACACGGGTCTGCTATCTGATTTGTGGCCCATGTAAACAGAGTAAACTAGTTGTCATTTTTCATTCAGGTTGAAGAGGACCAACCCAGGTATTTGCATCTTTGGACAATTGTGATGCTTTCTGGGGTATAAACACAATTTTTTCTGCGATCCTGGGACATAGTTTATCTCTAGTTTTAGCTTTACGGCATGTCTACACATGGGAGAAATGGGTTTACTTCTTCTCCAATACTGTTCGTAGACTTGAGACTAAAATTGGCAATCAGATTCCCCAACAATTAGTGAGAGACATAACGTCACAACGATTTAACACCAAAAATCTGCCGGTATTTATCTAATGTTACTGTAAACTTCAGGTTCTGCAGATTGAGGTCCACATGGGGCTGATTCCTCAGTGTAATATACTGGACACAGCAGTCTCTAAATTCTCCAGACTTTGTTGTGTACATGCTGTGGATGTTCTTCACTCTGCATTTCCATTGTTGGCATCACTAGCCTAATGATTATGGTCCTGTCACTCCAAGTAATTGAGTCCAGTGTAATACAGAACTAATTAGCACTTAATACTTTCCATAGCAGTTACCAAATGTTAAGGTCACAGTTCTGTAATATGCCACCATAGGTATTTGTGACATATGACTAAAGCATGGTTTCCATAAACACAGTTTACCCCTTATCATGGCCGGACTGTGTTCTCTCTCTCCGGAGTTGACTGATCCTTGTGACTTTAGACGTCCAGGTTTGGTTTTTGTAGTAATCAGGACATTAGAGCTTCTATAGACATCAATAAAAACAGTCCAAGAAGATAAGAAGCCATCAGCAGATGTCCAGCTGCCTTCCATACCTGGTCCCTGGGATTGATAGTCATCTTCATACCCACTATAAAGATATCAGGAGTATAACAGCCAGAGTAAAAGTGAGTTAATCTTTTATTGAGAAAAATTAGAATAAAATACTGATAAAAGGAGAATGTCATGCAGAGGCTGAGAGCACACCGGAAGAGCTTGACAAGGAGGTGAAAATTACTGTAAAGCACAAAAGAGAACGTATATTTATGTAAGTCATTCTACATATAACAATCAATATGATGATGAATCTTAAGTAAGAGAAGAACCAAATGGCAAATTCCATAGTCAGATCAGGATGTACATGTCATTACATACTGTACAAATAGACAGAATGATGAGCCACGTGTTATAAGAGGGTAAACTGTGGAAAAATCCTATAATAATGCAATATGGACACAATATGGCCAGATCATTACATGAAAATGATGAGCCAAGTGTCGCAGGAAGGTAAGCTGTGGAGAAATCCTATAATAATGCAATAGGGACATACTAGGAGCACCATAGAATGCAATGAAAAATGACCGTCTGATAAAAAGACCAAGGATAAAGTGCCGAATGGAATGAGGGATAAAACGGAAGGTCAGAGAGGACAACAACCTGCGTGGAAGTCACGTCAAGAGAACACCCCTGACGCACGTTTTGCGTGCAGTTTAGGCTACTTTCACACATGAGGTTTTTTCCATCAGGCTGTAAGGTTCTATGTATATATTCCTGAAACTCAGTTTGTTCGTCAGCCATTTTACTTTCTGTCTTGCTGCAGCTATCTTGCCCTCAGTCAAAATGGAGTTTCCAGCTTGCATGTTCCCGCCCTGATTCTCTCCTTTGCTTCTTAAGCAGCCACAGCTGAGCAATCAGTGCTTCAGAATCTAGCCTGCAGTGAACCTGTGACTTGACTCCTGTAAGCCTTGGACCTTGTACTCCAGCTATTCCTACTGAGGAACTCTGAAGCACTTGTGGACTCTGAACCCTGCTCTTTGAAAGACCCACGTTTGCATGGACTTACGGTAACAGAGAAGAAGATCCTGAATCTGTATTGGAGAGTGATTGCTGAGCTTGGATTACTCTGGCCTGCTGTGTCTCCTGTTTCTGTGTCTGCAAACTGTGTGACTATTTCTGCCAACTTGTATGAAGTAATACAGGACTTTTCTATATCAAACCTGTGACTCCTGTGTTTTCATCGCACCCAAGCACAAGACGCTATATGAACTGTACTACATACATTACAAGATTCTGAAGCCAAAACGTTAGTGTCTGCTGGGTCTGGAAGGCTGTGTCTGCTGTACTGTGGATATCAGACGTCCGGTTGTACTTTCTGTGATGACAGTGGTTGTGACTTCTCACAACCATTCCAGGTGAGCAATTCCCTTAAGTTTTTTCTTTTTGCAGTGTTACCACAGGTAAACACTATTGTTTTTTTTTTTTTCCTTTCTTTTCTCTTTTTTGTCTGCTGTAACTGTGGATATCAGATGTCTGGTTGAAACTTTCTGTGATGATAGTGGTTGTGACTTCTCACAACCATTCCAGGTGAGCAGTTCCCTTAATTTTTTTTTCTCTCTGCAGTGTTACCACAGGTAAACACTATTGTTTTTTTTTCTCTCCTCTTCTTCCAGTAATCCTGTCTTAAAAGATCTGGAAAATGGAGGCCCGCATAAAGGAACTTTGCGGAGGACTGATAATATCCTTGCAGATTTGCAGAATATAAAGACCCGTTTTACAAATCTACAGGACCTCAATAATCACAATTTGCAAGTGGTTGGACAGACTACCCAGGATTTGCGAGCCAGGATTGAGGTTCTAGAGGGGCGAGTCCAGGCTCCTGCCGTAGCCCCGAGTGCTGGGATTCCCAAGTTGCCCCCTTTTCGTTTTGGCGGTGAACGTGAGAAATTCAGGGGATTTATTAATCAATGCAATCTTTTTTTTTCTGCACATGCTTCACAATTTCCCACTGAACGATCTAAGGTGCTTACTATAATTATGTTGCTTACCAACAAGGCTTTAATGTGGGCAAACCCTCTGATTGAGACTGAGGATGATTGTTTGAATCACCTTGATGATTTTATTTCAGCCATGGGGCAGGTGTTTGATGACCCCAATCGAGGTGCAACAGCTGAAGCAGCCATGTTAGCTTTGCGCCAAGGTAAGCACTCGGTAGCTGAATATGCCTTGGATTTCAGGAGATGGGCCCTTGATACCACCTGGGACAGTTCCGCCAAAAAATCTATTTTTCGAAAGGGGTTATCTCCACTGATTAAGGATGAACTTGCTCGTGCCGACCCTCCCACTGCGTTAGGTGACTTTATTAACTACTGCATCCGTATTGATACTCGTCTGACTGAACGCAGGCAAGAGAGATGGTTCGAAAGCAATCGTACTAACCTTTTCCTACCTTCCTCTCCAGCTAAGGAACCTTTGAGTAGGATTACACGGGAACCTGAACCTGAACCCATGCAGGTAGACTCTTTACAACGACGGGTTAGTGATGCACGCAAGGAACATCGTTTTAAGGAGAATCTATGTTTCTATTGTGGTAAGTCAGGGCACTTCATTATAAACTGCCCCAGCCGTTTTCGTAAGACTACTGCAGCACTCATTCATTGTGAGTGTTGCGAGAGGGGATCTGTCAGGTCCGAGCCTCAGCCTCCAGAGAGATCTGCAGCAACAGATCTTGATTTCTCGGACTTAAACTCCGTTACCTCTGAGGACGTTGACTGTGTAAACGCTGCCATTTTTCAAGTTTCCTCAGCGGTGTCCCAGCTGAGTTGTAAGAAAAACAATTCTCATTGCTTTCTTTCCATCAAACTCTGGGTTGACTCAGCTTGGGTGTCTAGCTCTGCTATGATCGACTCAGGGGCAAGTGGAAATTTTATGGATGTCTCCTTTGCTCTGAAACAGGGATACGTTCAGTGAAGAAGGCTACTCCAGTACAGATGGAAACTGTGGATGGCTCCCTGCTGACCTCTGGACCAGTGGATCAGGAAACAGAGCCTTTGAGGGTTCTTATGGGTAAAGATCATCAAGAGAAACTGTCCTTTATGCTTATCTCTTCTCCCCACTTTCCCATTATTCTAGGGCTACCATGGCTGCAGGCTCAGAATCCTACCATTAACTGGGAGACCAAGGAATTACACTTTCCAGAGAAACAGATGAGTCCAAAAGTTTCAGCTTGCTCTGTTCCTAAAGGAATCATGTCAGTCCCTGAACTACCAGCTGTATACCAGGACTATGTGGATTTATGTGACAAGAAGAACGCTGACCAGCTTCCTCCTCACCGTCCATATGATTGTCCAATTGAATTATTGCCTGGAGCAGAGATACCTTTTGGTAAGATCTACCCCCTGGCGGGGCCCGAGCTAAAGGCTTTAAAGGATTACATAGATGAAAATCTAGCCAAGGGCTTCATACGCCCCTCTTCATCTCCTGCAGGTGCACCCATCTTCTTTGTAAAGAAGAAAGATGGATCTCTGAGACCATGCGTAGACTATAGGGAACTCAATAAGGTTACTATTAGAAACCGTTATCCATTGCCTTTAATCCCTGAGTTATTGGAGAGAGTGCGACATGCCAAAATTTTTTCTAAACTAGATCTTCGTGGGGCCTATAACTTAGTCCGTATTAGACCTGGGGATGAATGGAAGACTGCATTCAGGTCACGCTATGGACACTTTGAATATCTAGTTATGCCTTTTGGTCTGAGTACCGCCCCAGCCACTTTCCAACACTTGGTGAATGACATCTTCAGGGATCTCCTAGATACATTCGTGGTAATTTATTTGGATGATATTCTAATTTTTTCTAACTCCACAGAGGAACATCATGGACATGTGAGAATGGTCTTGGAACGTCTAAGACAAAATCATCTTTACATCAAACTTGAAAAGTGTGAATTCCATAGGACCGAAATTCAATTTCTGGGGTATGTACTGTCTACACAAGGAATTAGTATGGATGGAAGCAAAACCCAAGCCATCAAGGATTGGCCAAGTCCTAGAAATGTGAAGGAGGTACAGCGCTTCATCGGGTTTGCCAACTTCTATAGACGTTTCATTAGAAATTTCTCTGAGGTAGTGTCACCTATCACTCAACTTACCCGGAAAGAGTCTAGGTTTTCCTGGACTCCCCAAGCCCAGGAAGCATTTTCCCGTCTAAAAGATAAATTTACCACTGCACCTATCCTAGTACATCCCAACCCCGAGCTTGCCTTCATAATAGAGGTGGATGCTTCAGACTGTGCCGTTGGAGCTATACTCTCTCAGAGAACAGGTGAGAAGAATGTCTTGCATCCCTGTGCCTTCTTTTCCCAGCAGTTGTCTTCGGCTGAGAGGAACTACGATGTGGGCAATAGAGAGTTGTTGGCCATTATTGCCGCCTTCAAAGAATGGAGACACCTTCTTCAGGGAGCTGCACAGCAAATAGTCGTCCTGACAGACCATCGTAACCTTGAGTTTATCAGGTTGGCTAAGTGCCTGACTCCTCGCCAGGCTCGCTGGAATCTTTTCTTAAACCAATTTAATTTTATCATCTCTTATAGACCAGGATCGCGCAATGGAAAGGCTGATGCACTCTCTAGGATTTACTCAGCAGAGACACGTCCAATTACTCCTCCTAAGACTATTCTTCCTGACTCTAGATTCCTAGGAGTAATTCATAATCAAGACCTACTTAAGGACATCAAGAAAGCATACCATGCGGATTCCTTTTTGGCACAACCCCCAAGGGACGTAAGTCTTGTCTTTAAGAATGGTGTTGGATTCAGGGACAACGTCTGTATATTCCTGAAACAGTCAGATTAAGAGTATTGCAACTCATTCACGATTCCAAGATAGCTGGGCATAGAGGAATTCTAAAGACACAGGAATTTCTTTCTCGTTTCTTTTGGTGGCCCACTTGCAGGAAGGATGTTTTGAATTATGTCACTTCATGTGAGGTCTGTGCAAGATGCAAAACACCTCGCTCCTCACCAACTGGTCTGTTACAGCCTCTTCCCACCCCGTCCCGCCCGTGGGGATCCATTTCTATGGACTTCATTGTGGAGTTACCAACCTCTCAGGGGAAGAACACCATTCTAGTGGTGGTTGACCATCTAACAAAGGCAGCTCATTTTATCCCTTGTGTCGGCTTACCCACTGCAAAACAGACATCAGATTTGATGATTAAAGATGTGTTTCGCTTACATGGAGTACCGGATGAGGTTATTTCGGATCGAGGGGTGCAATTCACTTCTAGGTTTTGGCAAAATTTCTGTGCAGCATTGGACATTAAAGTAAACCTTTCTTCTGCTTTTCATCCCCAGACTAATGGACAGACCGAACGAACCAATCAAACCCTGGAGCAGTATCTCCGCTGCTTTATCTGCCACCTACAGGATGATTGGGTGGATCTACTTCCATTAGCTGAGTTCTCGTATAACAACTCTCAGAGTGCCTCCACTAAACAGTCTCCTTTTTACTCTAATCTAGGTTATCATCCTAACATTCTACCACGATTTCCCATAGAAACGCCTTTACCAGCAGTGGCTGAAAGAATCACGTCTTTACAGAAGAATATGGATCTTCTAAAGGAAAATCTGGAATCGGCTCAAGAAAGGTACAAGAAAGCAGCAGATAAATTTCGTAAACCTGCACCAGCTTTCAAGGTAGGAGACTTGGTCTGGCTGTCAACCAGAAATCTTAAGTTAAGGATTCCATCGTCTAAGTTGGGACATAAGTACATTGGACCCTATAAAATCAGTAAAATTATAAGTGCCGTTGCTTGTCGTCTTCAACTGCCCAGAACTATGAGAATCCACCCTGTCTTTCATGTATCCCTACTAAAGGCTGCGACACCCAATACGTTTCCTGGACGTTCCTCTCCTTGCCCTGACCCAGTGCTAGTCGATGGTCAGGAAGAATTTGTGGTGGAAAGGATTTTAGATTCCAGGTTGTATAGAAATCAGTTACAATATCTGATTAAATGGCAGGGCTACCCAGTGGAGGACAACTCATGGGAACCGGTCAATAACGTTAATGCTCCTCGCTTGCTCCGTCAGTTTCATCAGAGGTACCCACACAAGCCTGGTCTGAGGTCATCCGGAGGTTGTCCTTAAGGGGGAGTAATGTAAGGTTCTATGTATATATTCCTGAAACTCAGTTTGTTCGTCAGCCATTTTACTTTCTGTCTTGCTGCAGCTATCTTGCCCTCAGTCAAAATGGAGTTTCCAGCTTGCATGTTCCCGCCCTGATTCTCTCCTTTGCTTCTTAAGCAGCCACAGCTGAGCAATCAGTGCTTCAGAATCTAGCCTGCAGTGAACCTGTGACTTGACTCCTGTAAGCCTTGGACCTTGTACTCCAGCTATTCTTACTGAGGAACTCTGAAGCACTTGTGGACCCTGAACCCTGCTCTTTGAAAGACCCACGTTTGCATGGACTTACGGTAACAGAGAAGAAGATCCTGAATCTGTATTGGAGAGTGATTGCTGAGCTTGGATTACTCTGGCCTGCTGTGTCTCCTGTTTCTGTGTCTGCAAACTGTGTGACTATTTCTGCCAACTTGTATGAAGTAATACAGGACTTTTCTATATCAAACCTGTGACTCCTGTGTTTTCATCGCACCCAAGCACAAGACGCTATATGAACTGTACTACATACATTACACAGGCATGATCCGGATATTTTTAGAAAAAACTGATCCAGCTTTTTGCTACAATGAAAGTCTATGGGCGCCGGAATGCGCCGTATCCGGAAAAAAAAACGGATCCGGTCACCAGATCCGGTTTTTAAGTCTGAGCATGCTCAGATCCAATTGGATAGCCCCCAGGAAACAGATCATTGTTTGGGAGCCTCCCATGGGCGTTTTTTAAAAACAGATCCGTCGTAAAACGGTAAAAAAAATGGACGAAACGGATGGAAAACTGATGAAACGGATCAGTTTTTTTGCCAGATCTGCTATACGGATCCGTTTCATCAGTTTTCCGCAATTTACGGCGGATCTGTTTTTTCTAAATATAGCCGGATCATGCCTGACCGAAAAAACCTGATGTGTGAAAGTAGCCTTAATGACATGCTCCCAAAGAATCCTGTGAGTACCGGCCCCTTGGTAAAGATCATAAAACGTTGCATATTGGGCGCACTAAAAATGAAAGCCTATATGTCTGAAACCCTACGGTGGATTTAATTTACAAAAAAATAATACTCAGAAGAGCAGTGGGAATAACTATCAGCACAAAACTGGAACCTTTTAACCTGGTGACAAGTCCTCTTTAAAGGGGGTATCCAGGCTTGGGGCTCAAGTGTGCAGTCACTCTATGTGATCGCAATTAGGTGACATTCGTGCTTCCACCCACACGGGTTCAGCCTCGCTTAATTCACTTATATTGAGTGAGGCTAGTCAACAGATGACTGCATGTATGCAAACTGCACATGGCACTGAAGGATCCTGACCACGTGCTGTGAGTATTCACAAGTCTGCAGTCTCATAGAGTGACTGCAGACTTGAACCCAACCCTGGACAACCCCTTTAAATTAATTCCAATTCTATTCCTAGTCCACAAACTGTGCTGTAATGGTATACTACATACAATCCAAGGACTTCTGTTGGCCCAAGTGCTACCCCAATGTATGTGAAGTATGGAAGATGTTTTTGTTTCAGGGTGGTGAAGGCCTCAGCTTAGATCAGCCATTGGCTTCCATTGATTACCATTGAGTTCATAGTTCACTCTAATTACATGGTAGAAATATTTCCATCCATCACCAAGGTAAAAAGGTTGGTACATTTAAAGTTGCTTTCAATATTGTCTTCTAGAGGGGTGATCTACTTGAAGATGATGACGAGATTGGATAATACGTGATGGAACCGAGAATCTGTCCAAGAATCTGGTCGAAAGTTGTGGTCTTCTCGAAAAGCTGGATCTGGAATTAATGATGAAGCCGCCCATGTACCGAGATTAAGATTTCACGACGATATCCTGCTACCGTTCTAAAATCATTCCCTCCCTATAAAATAATGCTATGATGATGGTACTTTTTTATTAGGAAATTTAGGGAAGGGACTAATAGAATAATTTGAGTTTTGATGAATCCAATCAACTTATGCACAAAGTGTTTTGACAGGTCATCATGAAAATTGCAACCCAGCCAAAGAAACTGATTTCTTTTTAAATCAGGAAGAAGAAAACCGCCGGGACTTTTCATTCTCCAGATTTAGATCACAGATGAGGAAGTGACCATTCGTGAGTGGGAGAATTACTCATAGGGTTCTATGGAAATGAAGAATCAACTAGAAACTTTTCTATAATATTTACTTTCATTTTTCGGTAATCTAGTGTCCTTTCTTCAGACACAGATTTGGGGTATCGGCTTTTTCACATAGGATAACTCCCATAAAACTGCAATGAGGAGGAGGAAGAAGGGTTGTGTCCGGGAGGCTGAAGATCTGAGACAAAGAATGGAATGTCTACAGAAAAGGATAAATGGAGAGGGGGAGGCATGACACATGGGGGGTCCAAGGCCACAGAATGCAGAGAGGTTATGTGCGAGGGCAGAGGTCACAGCAAGACGTGACCAGCAGGATCTGAAGCCCCCACAAGGATTCTCTATCTATTGTGTGTTATGGACAGCCCAGTCCTACAAGTCACTGGATATTTTTCTGCTCCAAGGTTGTTTAGAAGCCATATGCAAATCAGGCTGAAAATTCACTGGGGGGGGTCATCTAAGTGCATTGACACACCCCCATTGCACATTCAGCTTGATTTGAATATGACTGGACCATGGGATGTCTACAAAATAAGGCATAACGAACGTTCAATGGGGGAGAAGTACAGATAGAGCCATACCACTGCTTCCATATGTAAAAACCTGCTGACAGGTTCCCGGAAAATCAGTGCTTTCTCCATACCGACATTTTATATTGTGAATTCAATTCTTAATATTTAAGTGTTTTATTTTGCAATGATAATGTGTGCAAAAAATGTAAAGCGCTGCGGAATATGTTGGCGCTATATAAAGAGATTATTATTATTAAAATTATAACACCTCAAACTTACTCATGTCATCTACTGCTCCATGGGAACGGGATGCAAATTAGCTCTGTCCTGGAAGGAAAAAATATCTGACTAGTGACATTTCTGAAGTTTCTATTCAGGAAAGCAAACATTTGCAAATTCTCATGGGAAATAATCACAGGTGTCTGGTTGTGACTCTATCCCAATACATAGTAGGTGAAATAATAGCAAATTCCTCGAATTAGAAATGCAGTACAGTTCTTCTGATTCTCTGTCTCTTTCCTTATGTGCAGGCATTGCAGGACCTTAGGTATCCATGGTTACGACCACTGATATAGTGACAGCTTGCTAGATGCCAGGACTAAGTGTTGGGGTCTCACTATAGTGTAGGACCCAGCCATACATATTCAACCACAGTCAGCCGACCGCCTGATATCAGCAGAATGGGCAACAGTCTAATGTGTATGGGAACCTTCCACTCTTCCCCAAGAACAAAGATCGGCTGGTGGAAATCCAACATGTTAACCTAATGTCCTCCAATGTCTGACAATGGGGAAGAGAAGGATTCAACATGTATGACAATGGGGAAGAGAAGCATCAACATGTATGACATTGGGGGAGAGAAGGATCCAACATGCATGACATTGGGGAGAGAAGGATCCAACATGCATGACATTGGGGGAGAGAAGGATCCAACATGCATGACATTGGAGGAGAGAAGGATCCAACATGCATGACATTGGGGGAGAGAAGGATCCAACATGCATGACATTGGGGAGAGAAGCATTCAACATGCATGACATCGAGGGAAGAGAAGCATTCAACATGCATGACATCGAGGGAAGAGAAGCATTCAACATGTATGACATTGGGGAGAGAAGGATCCAACATGCGTGACATTGGGGAGAGAAGGATCCAACATGCATGACATTGGAGGAGAGAAGGATCCAACATGCATGACATTGGGGGAGAGAAGGATCCAACATGCATGACATTGGGGAGAGAAGGATCCAACATGCATGACATTGGGGAGAGAAGGATCCAACATGCATGACATTGGGGAGAGAAGGATCCAACATGCATGACATTGGGGAGAGAAGGATCCAACATGCATGACATTGGGGAGAGAAGGATCCAACATGCATGACATTGGGGGAGAGAAGGATCCAACATGCATGACATTGGGGGAGAGAAGGACGCAACATGCATGACATTGGGGAGGAAGGATCCAACATGCATGACATTGGGGGAGAGAATGATCCAACATGCATGACATGGGGAAGAGAACGCAACATGCATGACATTGGGGAAGAGGACGCAACATGCATGACATTGGGGAAGAGAATGATCCAACATGCTTGACATTGCGGAAGAGAAGGACGCAACATGCATGACATTGGGGGAGAGAATGATCCAACATGCATGACATTGGGGGAGAGAAGGATCCAACATGCATGACATTGGAGAAGAGAAGGATCCAACATGCATGACATTGGGGAAGAGGACGCAACAGCATGACATTGGGGAAGAGAAGGATTCAACATGCATGACATTGAGGGAAGAGAAGGATCAACATGCATGAATTGGGGAAGAGAAGGATGCAACATGCATGACATTGGGGAGAGAAGGATCCAACATGCATGACATGGGGAAGAGAAAGATCCAACATGCATGAAATAGGGGGAAGAGAAGGACGCAACATGCATGACAAAGGGGAAGAGGATGCAACATGCATGACATTGGGGAAGATAAGGATCAACATGCAGGACATTGGAGGAGAGAAGGATCCAACATGCATGACATTGGGGAAGAGAAGGATCCAACATGCATGACATTGGGGAAGAGAAGGATGCAACATGCATGACATTGGGGAAGAGAAGGATCCAACATGCTTGACATTGGGGAAGAGAAGGATCAACATGCTTGACATTGGGGAAAAGAAGGGTCCAACATGCATGACATTGGGGAAGAGAAGGATCCAACATGCATGACATTGGGGAAGAGAAGGATCCAACATGCATGACATTGGGGAAACGAAGGATGCAACATGCATGACATTGGGGAAGAGAAGGATCAACATGCATGACATTGGGGAAGAGAAGGATCAACATGCATGACATTGGGGAACGAAGGATGCAACATGCATGACATTGGGGAAGAGAAGGATCCAACATGCATGACATTGGGGAAGAGAAGGATGCAACATGCATGACATTGGGGATCAACATGTTGGATTTCCACAGGACGATTTTTTTTCATTCTCTACAAAGTAAGCTGCTGTAAGAGGAGTTTAGAAGCAGCTCTCTCAGAGAACATTCTGTGTACTGTGGAGACAGAGCAAATGTATTTATTTTACTCGCTTAGGCTGGGTCACATTAGCGTTCAAGTCCGCAGCGTGGTGCTGCGGATTTTTCATTAAAGCTCCGCCTACTTCCGCATGCGTCCTGCGTACCTATCTTTAACATTGGATACGCAGGGACATGCGTTGTATGCAGATGTGTCCGCATGCGACGTTTTGACGTGCCAGACGAATGCAAGAAAATGCTACGTTGCGTTCGGAGGGCACGTCAAAACGCCGCACGCGGACGCATACGACGCATGTCCCTGCGCACCCGATGTTAAAGATAGGTACGCAGGACGCATGCGGAAGTAGGCGAAGAAAACGCTAATGTGAACCCAGCCTTATATAGTGCATTTAATTCAATAGCACTTTACAGAAATCATTAACAGTGTCCCCAATGGGGCTTACAATCAGAATTCCCTATCAGCATGTGTGGGAGGAAACCAGAGAACCCGGAGGAAACCCACCCAAAAGCACGGGGGGAAAATATGAACGCCTTGCAGATGTTGGCTTTGGTGTGACTTGAACCAAGGACCCCAGCGCTACAAAGCAACAGTGCTGACCACTGTGTCCTAACCACTGAGCCTACATGCTGTTGATTGAATGAACGCTTGTCCGGCAGACCACTATCTAATGTGTATGGGGGCTGATCACAGCACGTCCTGCTATATCTTTTGGATGAGGGATTTTAATCCCATTGAGATGTGTTTTGCGTTTTCTTCGCTTTGCAGTGTGGTATTACTGTGTAGCCGCCTATCCTATTCTTACCACATCTGTGAGTCAAATAGCAAATAGGGAAACTCCACAAATGACTGTACTATTCTAGGAAAAGCACTGGGCATTTGTGTACACAGCAGTGTTTGGCAAATTCTTGTGTGACACAATGACTAGTGATGCGCACACTGCTCTGAGCAAACTAACAAATAAAGGGGCATTTACACTGGCCGATGATCCTTCAGGTTTTGATGGTAAGGCCGGGATCACACATGCGAGTAAATCGGCCGACACTCGCATGTGAAATCCCAGCTCTGGCGCCGGCACTCGGGAGTGGAGCGAGCGGCTGCATATAAATACATGCAGCCGCTCGCTCCACTCCCGAGTGCCGGCGCCAGAGCTGGGATTTCACATGCGAGTGTCGGCCGATTTACTAGCATGTGTGATCCCGGCCTAAGGCTGGAGTCACACACAACCACAAAAAATCGGTCCGTTTTAGACGGTCGACAATCGGATCAAAATAAAAACATCACACATCCTTCTGGCATCCGATTTTCCTTCAAAGATGCGATTTAATCGCATGTGTGTGTACCTTGTAACATCCGATTTTCATCCGACTTGCGAGATTTTCTCGCAGGCTTGCAAAACTGACATATAATGGATCCAAAAGAATAGTATTTAAATGCCAAAAGAAAGAATAGATATATACACATAGAGCACATATATATATATATATATATATATATATATATATATATATATGTCATTGTGACATATATATATACATATATTTATAATTCTTACACTTCTACATACTGTTATAGCCGCTAATTCAATTGCCGGCTTCAGTGAAATCACAGAAGCCGACATGAAATGATACATTGTTTCCACACATTTAACCATGTAATTTCATGTATTTTTATATATGTTTGAAACATACAATTACATGAGTATATGTGTGCTAAATTTCAGACATGTAGGGGTTAATTAAAGGTGTAAATTCGTTGAAAAAAAATGCGTGGGCTCCCGCTGTATTTTCTCCACCAGACAGACAAAGCAAGCGAGTGGGGGCAGATAATAATAGCCTAGGGAGGGTACATTTTTTTTGTGCCCCCCTGGCTACTAACATCTGCCCCCAGACACCCCAGAAAGGGCAAATCTATAATTACATTCGCCCTTTCTGGCACTTTGCCCGTCTATTCCCATTGCCCTGTAGCGGTGGCGAATGGGTTAATAATCTGGCGTTATTGTCACCTTAGTATTGAAAGGTGACCTTAAGGCAGGTTAATAATTGATAGCTGTCAATTAGACAACTATCAATTATTAATCCTATTGTATGAAAGAAAAATCAAACACACACAGTTTAATAAAAAATAAGTTTAATTAAATAATCACAGTTTTTGACCATATTTTATTTTCCTGCTAAAACCATTTCCTGTAATAAAAATAAAATAAAAAAGCAAAATTATACTTACCAATCCGATGTACAGTCAGGTCCCACGGTGTAATCCATCAGAAAGGGTTAACAGGTTACAGGTCGCAGAGAGCTAATAATGCTGTCTCAGACCTGTATTCCCCTGAATGAATAAGTTCCTCTCCCAGCGAAAGTAGAGGAATAGATTCATGAATGGAGCTTAATTGATTTATTGCCAATTTAACTGTAGTGACCTGACCTAAAGGGAAAGTGGACACAATCAATTAAGCTTCATTCATGAAACACATCCTCTCCTGTCGCCAGGAGAGGAACTTATTCATTCAGGAGCTTTGAGCTGAGCACGCAGGATTACTTGCACAGCTTGGCTCAAAGCTAGTTAACCCTTTGTGAAGGATTACAGCGTGGGACGTGACAGATCAGCGGAATAGGTAAGAATAATGTTGTTTTATTTTTTTTAATTTATTTTAGGAGATCAATGGCTTCGCACGGATTAAGTGTAAAATAAAATATGGTCAAAAAAAGGTGTTTTTATTTCATTAAAATAATTTTTAATTAATGTGTCTGTGTTTTTTTAATTTACTACAATAGGATTAATAATTGATAGTTGTCTAATTGACAGCTCTCAATTATTAACCTACCTTAAGGTCACCTTTCAATACTAAGGTGACATTAAGGTGAGATTAACCCATTCGCCACCGCTACAGGGCAATGGGAATAGACGGGCAAAGTGCCAGAAAGGGCGAATCTAATTATAGATTTGCCCTTTCTGGGGTGTCTGGGGGCAGATGTTAGTAGCCAGGGGGGGCACAAAAAAAATGTACCCTCCCTAGGCTATTATTATCTGCCCCCACTCGCTTGCTTTGTCTGTCTGGTGGAGAAAATACAGCGGGAGCCCACGCATTTTTTTTCAACGAATTTACACCTTTAATTAACCCCTACGTCTGAAATTTAGCACACATATACTCATGTAATTGTATGTTTCAAACATATATAAAAATACATGAAATTACATGGTTAAATGTGTGGAAACAATGTATCATTGCATGTCGGCTTCTGTGATTTCACTGAAGCCGGCAATTGAATTAGCGGCTATTACAGTATGTAGAAGTGTAACAACTATAAATATATGTATATATATATATATGTCACAATGACATGTATATATATATATATATGTGGATTCTATGTGTGGATATGTATTGATTCGATTCTTTATTAAAGCTGTCAGTGTGCTTTTACAGTATAGCCGGGGATGAATTGCCGGCTTTTCTAAAGGACACCGATGCGATTTCATCGCAAGTCACACAGTGTGGTCCGTTTGTAATCCGATTTTTCATCGCTCCCATAGACTTGCATTGGCGATTGTCGACCGACAATCGGTGACAATCGCAGCATGCTGCGATTGTACACGGACGTTTAAAACGGACCACAAAAATCTGATACTGGGAGCTGCTCCATAGATTAACATAGGGCAGACTGCAATGCGATTTTTCATCGCATTGCAGTCGTCCGATTCTGTCGCCAGTGTGACGCCGGCCTAACGAGTACGACCCATCACTCACGATAACGGTGTAGTGCGGATGGGGTGAGCGACTAAACCATGTTTCCAAATAACACTCGTTCATCGCGCATGGAATCGTTTATGTGAGCGAAAATATTCTTGTACCTTTTTTTTTGAAAATTGTGTAATGTAAATTTGGGTTGTTCTCTCTAGGCCGGAAAAATGGAGGAGAGGGAATTCAAGTCCTACGTAGGCACGGCTTTCAGTGATGGGTCGATCATCTTCCCAGGTGGTTGTTCAGGAGCAGTTGGCGCACTGGATCATGTCATATTGTTCATCGCTATTATTGCAAATTCTACTGTTCATATAAAACCGTGAAATTGATTATCGAACATTTTATCCCTAATTCGATGACATTTTCTTTGTACAGAATCAACGGAGACGTTTGTACAAAACCTTATGGTTTCATGTATTCACAATAATTTGTATCACTGGGATTTGAGCGTTGAACACAAATACGCTTCAGCTTATCTGTGTGTGAACACTGCCCGATGTAACAATCGCTAGTCATCCATTTCATTCGCAATCGTCATCCTATATAATCACTTGACGCATCGTTTTTCATTCACGAGTTGCGATCACATCTTTTCATCTTTTTAACAATGATATACCTGTGCAAACGAGCCTTTAATATCACATATACCATTGTCTACCAAGCACCTACCGACAGTGACGTAACTGGAGCTTTATTGGGGCCTAACAAGCTCTTGGTAATGCTCGGCACGTCAGATATACTGATGGCTGACAGATCACACAAGTGGCTCATTTACTCTCTTGTTACATGTTCTGCAGATTTCATTGAATATGGGGAGAACTCCCTCGAGTTTATGTTTGTAGGGTGGTTGGGGGTGACAGCTGCGGCCAGCTTAATTTGTAGCCGTTCGGATTGATCATCAATGAATGATAATTCGAGTTGCCTCTCTTGGGACCGTCACCAATTAAACCAAGGGGTTGCAGGGTCCTCCGTCATTCTGATCCAAGTGGGCGCCCACTGATCATACCTTCCACTAGGAATTCTGAATTAATAACGGGGACTCCCCGTTCAGGACACTCATCTGTGCCCGAAGAGCATCTGTCACTCTTGAGGATGTGATTTAGAAGACTGTAGTTCTTCAGTTTCCCTTTGGTGGAATACGGGTGTATATATCTGTACACAGCCTGTATACGGGTGTATATATCTGTACGCAGCCTGTATACGGGTGTATATATCTGTACGCAGCCTGTATACGGGTGTATATATCTGTACGCAGCCTGTATACGGGTGTATATATCTGTACGCAGCCTGTATACGGGTGTATATATCTGTACGCAGCCTGTATACGGGTGTATATATCTGTACGCAGCCTGTATACGGGTGTATATATCTGTACACTGCCTGTATACGGGTGTATATATCTGTACACTGCCTGTATACGGGTGTATATATCTGTACACGGCCTGTATACGGGTGTATATATCTGTACACAGCCTGTATACGGGTGTATATATCTGTACGCTGCCTGTATACGGGTGTATATATCTGTACCGGGCCTGTATACGGGTGTATATATCTGTACGGCCTGTATACGGTGTATATATCTGTGCACGCCTGTAGTTAATATCTGTACGCTGCCTGTATACGGGTGTATATCTCTACACTGCCTGTATACGGGTGTATATATCTGTGCACGCCTGTATACGGTGTATATATCTGTACGCTGCCTGTATACGGGTGTATATATCTGTACCGCCTGTATACGGGTGTATATATCTGTAGCACGCCTGTATACGGGTGTATATATCTGTACCTGCCTGTATACGGGTGTATATATCTGTACACTGCCTGTATACGGGTGTATATATCTGTACACTGCCTGTATACGGGTGTATATATCTGTACACTGCCTGGTATACGGGTGTATATATCTGTGCCAGCCTGTATACGGTGTATATATCTGTACGCTGCCTGTATACGGGTGTATATATCTGTACACAGCCTGTATACGGGTGTATATATCTGTACACTGCCTGTATACGGGTGTATATATCTGTACTTGCCTGTATACGGGTGTATATATCTGTAGCGGCCTGTATACGGGTGTATATATCTGTGCACAGCCTGTATACGGGTGTATATATCTGTGACGCTGCCTGTATACGGGTGTATATATCTGTACGCTGCTGTATACGTGTATATATCTGTACGCTGCTATACGGGTGTATATATCTGTAACGCTGCCTTATACGGGTGTATATATCTGTACACGGCCCGTATACGGTGTATATATCTGTACCTGCCTGTATACGGGTGTATATATCTGTACACGCCTGTATACGGGT
Organism: Oophaga sylvatica; assembly: GCA_033576555.1. Classification (NCBI taxonomy): domain Eukaryota; kingdom Metazoa; phylum Chordata; class Amphibia; order Anura; family Dendrobatidae; genus Oophaga; species Oophaga sylvatica. Next base: position 100,350,735 of record JARQOD010000009.1, on the reverse strand, counting down.
GTATATATCTGTACCTGCCTGTATACGGGTGTATATATCTGTACACTGCCTGTATACGGGTGTATATATCTGTACACTGCCTGTATATGGGTGTATATATCTGTACACTGCCTGTATACGGGTGTATATATCTGTACACTGCCTGTATATGGGTGTATATATCTGTACACATACTACACAGCGGTAGATAGGTAATAAACCGCTGGTCCACGTGCACACCCCGGCCCGTCCTCCCGTCTTCTCTCCCGGCCGCGGTTGGGTTCTGGGGCTGGAAGTGACGACATCCGGGGCGGCCCGTCCTCTGTCTCCAGCGGTCTGAGGGGAAGAACGGGGAGGCCACAGACAGGAGCCCGGAGATAACAGAAGCGGACACCGGAGCGGAGCACACGGCCGCCGCCATCATGTCTATGGAGGATCCGTTTTTCGTCGTGAAGGGGTGAGCACGGCTCGGGCCTGTGTGCGGCCATGGCGGGGGGTGATGGGGCTGAGTGACGGCATTGTGTGATGGAGAGCTGTACCCCGTAGGCTACAGGTGGCACCGAGGAGCGGAGGAGTCACAGCTCGATCTCCTCCTGCACAGCTCGATCTCCTCCTGCACAGCTAGATCTCCTCCTGCACAACACGATCTCCTCCTGCACAGCTTGATCTCCTCCTGCACAGCACGATCTCCTCCTGCACAGCTCGATCTCCTCCTGCACAGCACGATCTCCTCCTGCACAGCTTGATCTCCTCCTGCACAGCAAGATCTCCTCCTGCACATCTCGATCTCCTCTGCACAGCTCGATCTCCTCCTGCACAGCACGATCTCCTCCTGCACAGCTCGATCTCCTCCTGCACAGCTCGATCTCCTCCTGCACAGCTCGATCTCCTCCTGCACAGCTTGATCTCCTCCTGCACAGCACGATCTCCTCCTGCACAGCTCGATCTCCTCCTGCACAGCACGATCTCCTCCTGCACAGCTCGATCTCCTCCTGCACAGCACGATCTCCTCCTGCACAGCTCGATCTCCTCCTGCACAGCACGATCTCCTCTGCACAGCACTATCTGCACCGTCCATCATACGATCATAGTCTCTCTGGAGATGATTATATTGGTTATTATGTAATTTAATGGGGAAATTTCTCTTTATTTCCATCATTTACAATGTAAGTTGTACTGGGCCGGAAACTCCCAGAACCCCCACACCCTCCTCATCATTATATGTGATGTAGGTGTATTCTGTCCGGGGGTGAGGAGATTACTGAGGGTCACAGTGATTTTTGTGCTGATTCCGTAATCCATCAGCTAAAAGAGAAATCCTCAGTGTCGTCCAGAGCAAAGTGCAAATCCACCGCGGAAATCCTTACTGTCAGCTCCACAGCTGATCTGTCTCAGGTGGATTTACCTTTAGGATGTGTTCACACAGGGCAGAAATGTTGCAGATTTTTTGTGCACAGAGAAGCTGCAGTGTAATACTATAACGAGACAGCGTATGAGACTAGAAGAAGGATCAATGGCCGACGGCGACTGCGCAAAGACTGCAGAAAAATTCAGCGGAAAGTTGAAATCCTTGTCACAGATTTTGCTGGTGTCGAAGCCAGAGAACCCCTTTAAGGTAAAAGTGAAATGAAAATGATTTTCTGATGTGTCATGGATGCATCTGAGAAGATCGTAGGTCACAAGGGTGAAGGAAGGCTCCGGGCCGCACCTACAATCCTGTCTCCTCTCCAGAAATCTGGTGGCCAAAACTTATGACATGACTTGTGACATGCCAGGGGCTGATGACACTGGTGAAGCCTGTGATGGGAGACCACCTCTGGTAGTCCAACCTGGAACGGTTCTCCGGCCATTAAAAAGTGGGAGCCTTGCGGATAAAAAAAAAATAAGTGGCCATGCTCACGCTGGGATCTGCTCCTTCCTCCAGCGCTGACGGCCTTCACCGGACTACAAATTGTGATGTCCCGACCGACCGTCATCTGGCCACTGGTTGGCCGTAGGGTTGGGTCCCTTCCCGTCCAGCAGATCGGCAGAACCCTTTGGCATCGCTATGTGATTTTTGGTAGGGTATGGTTTTACAGAACGGCAAATCTGAGAAGTGTATGAGAGGAGCACTGCACCAGAAGAGCGCCCCTCTATGGGAGGGATGGCCAAGATTGTCCACGTTCATCCCACAGTCTTCCCATGTATGGTGGGCTTCACAGTGATGGACCTGTTAATGTTGCCAGCATCCTCCCTACAACCAGGAGCCAAACCGAAAGTTTGAGACTTTTAAGTGGGGGATTCTTGAGCCCGGACAGATGCTGGATGGAGATGCTAATTGCTAAAGTTGGTGCTACGCAGTGACATTGGCCGTGACACATTGTCCGGCCAAGCTTGGGTCATGCCACAGTTACCTATGCGAATGGAGTCCTCGCAAGGTGCAGAAGTCTGTATGATTTTGCAAGTCACACCGCCATATTCTGCAAGGCGGCATCTTAATACCCGCGAGGCATTGGCGAATCGAACGTTTCTTGATACATCGGAGATGCTTCGTAGCGTTGGGTTGGATCATGTGAGGCTTATACTGAAACTGACTTTTCTTTTTTCTCTCTTTAGGGAGGTGCAGAAAGCTGTGAACACGGCCCAGGGCTTGTTTCAGAGGTGGACTGATCTTCTCCAGGATCCCTCCATTGTGACTCGAGAAGAGCTGGACTGGACAACCAATGAGCTGCGCAACAACCTGCGGAGCATCGAGTGGGATCTGGAAGATCTTGATGAGACCATTAATATCCTTCACGACTGGAGAATTATTCTAAATGTTTCAGCCCCAGTACAAAAGTATAGAGATTAGAAATGGATTATGACATGCAATTATTAGTAGGTGAGATGGGTGCGATACGTTACGTCAGCCAGTGGCGGTCCGCACAACTCCTGCCGCAGCGGGTAACATACCCACGTCCATTATTACAATACTATGAATATTTCCCTAATATTTGGCCGTATTGGTCTTGGAGAAGGTATAAGGGCTGCGACGTACGTTCGGAGCCTCGGCTGCTGACGTGTCCTTGCTTTGGGGATGACATTACTGTGATTGCCATTTGTTCCATTCCTTAACTCCGGTCACGTATTGTTGAAGCCAATCCTCGAAAGTTCAGCCTGGATCCTGCAGAGATGAGGCAGAGAAAAGCTTTTATCAGCGAAACGCGGCAGTGTGTCAAGGTGGGGAATCACAGGAGGACGTCAGGGTCCGCGCATATCTGCAGCTTGTGTGTACTTTCTGCTTTATCTCTAGTGTAAGATGTTCTGGAAAGACGTGCTTCTATTTCTTTCGTTCATGGCGACTGTATATCATCTAGTCAGTGCAATTTTCAAGCTCACGGTTGCTTCTACAATGTTTCATAAAAGTATACCTAATGTTATTTGCAGTAATATGGAGAGCATATGCTCCTAATATTTAAGGGGTTGTCTGAAATTAACTTTTTTTTTTTTTCTTCGTATGCAAAATAGCGCCCCTTTTCTCCATAGGCTGCATTGAGTATTGCAGCTCAGACATTAGGCTGAGCTACAATACCAGATATTTAGATGCGTTGTTGTAGTGCAGCACTGCCATTTCATTGTTATTTGATTCTTCATGCCCCCTTAAGCTGTAGCACATGCTGTTGAACCTATTATCTGACAGATAACCAAAATTAATGTCCTCTCTCCCACTGACACATCACGCAGACCAATGTTAGTCTATGTAGCCATGCACGTCTGACTTTTTACTCGGTCCGGAGAAAAAAATTGCAGCATGCCCGATTTGCATCCGATATTCGGATCACACTCGTCCATGGAAACCATTGGGCTGCATTCGGATGACATCTGATTGCAGTCCGATTTTTGTGCACTGAAAGAATAGAGAAGGCGGAGACATTTTTTTTTCTTCATCTTCTCCTCCATTGAGAGAATCGGATCAAACTCTGACCAGAGTGTTTGTTCCTTGCACGATCGACGACCCGAGTGTCTCGAATGAGTGTGACACCCCCACCCCCCCCCCCCGAGCCTTAGGGACAGAAATGTCACAATTTTTCTGACCACATTTACACTTGATCTGGTTTTTCACTGTTTTTTTCTCCCTTGTGTTCCCATCCAGGAAATGAAGGATCAGATGACCACCCCATCTGTTCAGGCCCTCGCAGAAAAGAAGAGCCGTCAGGTGAGAGGCGGGGGGAGGATTTTTCCGTCTGCTGTTTGTTTAGTGGCACGCTGGTCTCCTTGGTGAATTGGAAGAGGTCCTGGTGTGGAGAGAGCGCTGCGTCACTTTCCGCGCTCTCAGGTTACACGTTTCTCTCCGTGAGTCATCCAGTAGTGAAAATACGTTACTCCACCAGTCTCCAAAACATCTGCAGACTGCATGTCCTCCATACCTGATGGATCCCTTCCTCTAGGCAACATGGCAAATTTTGGATTTATTTTTTTTGCATGCGTGAGTCGTAGCCAAAGTCCGCGTGCACCCTCTGCCGTACGGTTCTCTATCAAAATGATTCTGATGACATATATATCTCTGACCTGTTCTGGAGCGCTGTACACTTGATGTAATGGCCGCCATCCCCGCCGCTGGTCCGTCTACTCCTGTACACTAGCGCCAGTTTCATAGGAAATCAATAACTACTGGAATTTAATTGGAAGGAGAGCTGAGGTCCCTTGCCTAGCCCCCTTAGAGACGTCGTCCCCCCAGGTGCTGGAGGCTGCGGTGTTCACCGCTGAGACACCATAAGTCTTACATGAGGGCGTTTGGAGCATTTTCCAGCTTTCCTGATAATGGGAATCTCACACATGAAAGAGTAATCACTGGTCCGGAAAAAAGGACCCAGTCAGCAGCGCGATCTGTCCTCCATTCTGACAGTCAATTTGCAAATAGACCACCCTCATTTTACATTGATGGAGAGATGGGATTTACCTACGTGTCCATGACTGACATCATGAACAGACTTGTGTGCCTGCAGACGCCCTCTTGAGAAATACTCCTTCATCTGGAGCAATGGAGTCTGTAAAGTTCATATCCAAAAAAACTGGCCACAGACACTAAAGCTGGTTTTTTTTTTTTTTTAGTCCCTTAAGACCCCTCTGGTTAAAGACCTCTATGTTTAAAAAAAAACCCTCTATACTCACTCACCCTCCCCAGGTCCATCACTGCTTCCAGTGTTGTTATTCTTTGCAGCGCTGACGTTGCATTGACAGCACCGCAGTCGGTTACCGAGCTTATCGGCTTCGCTCGAGTTGACTGCGTGAGTCGCAATGTGACGTCAGTGCTGCAAACGATGACAGACACCAAGAGCAGTGGCAGAGACTCTGTGCCGGACCCAGGGAGGATGAGTAAAGCACTGTGATTTTTTTTTTTTTTTTTTTTATAAATAAACTGCAGCGTGTCGTTTTCTGGAACTGACGTGCGGGACTTGCGCTGACTTTATGGCATGTTTTTCTACTGGTATGTTATTTTGCTGGATATTTTTAGTCTTCAGCTCATGAGATGAATTCCTCTAAGCTAATCTGCTGCTGCAATTTCCTGTTCGCTAATTATGAGAAATATTTTGTGCAGAAACTTCCAGGTAATTAGTTGTAAGTTTTATATAGAAATGTCTAATGGTGGATTCATTTTGTGATCCTTCTTCAGGCGCTCCTAGGAGAAGGGACGAGACAAGGCTGGAAGTCTGAACCGGACAAATACAAAGGTCTGGACCAGGAGATCCAGTCGGCCAACAATCAGTTTCTTGACGGACAAGTAACGCAGCAACAGGTATGGTGTGTGGACGGGGGCGTAAGACCACCGCTGGCACACTGCTCGCCACGGTGACGGCTTAATTTTCTCCAGCACTTTACTTCTGGGACTGAATTTAATATTTGGATAGTCTAAAAATCCAGCGCTTGAAAATTGTTACTTCTCCCTCTCTATTAGATGATCATGGAGCAACAGGACGAAGAGCTGGAGTTGGTCTCGGGCAGCATTGGCGTGCTGAAGAACATGTCGCAACGCATCGGCAATGAGCTGGACGAGCAGGCAGTGTGAGTGTCCTTGGGATATGGATGTCCAAATTAATTGCACCCAACAAATGGCTCAAGATAGTGCACCAGTACAGAATGGTGTGCAGCGCACGGAATATGTAGGGACCGTATGGATCAGGCCTGATATTTTATTACTTATATTAGTACTGTACAGGTTACAGCCGGATGAAACCTCCTGCTGTCACAAAGGTAATCCTAAATGTTGAGGTGCACATATACCTTATTCAGCTGGACGAGCGATCTCCCCCATACACAAGTGTTCACTATACGGGTGGCTCCCATGCACATGGGATGGTAAGTGAAACCCGCCGATAATGGCAGGTATGGTTAACTTACATCTGCAGTGTATTGGGGCGCCTTCAACCGCTGCCAGACACATCCGGCAATAGTGGGGTGTGAATTCACATGACCCGATCATCTGTGGAGGGAGCGTCCCCCTGTACAAATTGTGTGGAGGGTTTGGCTGACTTTATTCTACGGCCCATACATACTGGAGCATTTATGTCCTTCACAGATGAGCAGCGTTCCTAAGGCCCCGTGCATATGTTGCGGATTCACTTGCGTTTTTTCCGTGGATTTTGCTAAAATCGCAGGTAAACCGCACTGCAGTTTTAGCGCGGATTTACTGCGGTTTTGACGTGGTTTTTGTGCAGATTTGCCCTGCGGTTTTACACCTATAATGGAATAGGTGTAAAACCGCAGCGGAATCTGCACAAAGAATTGACATGCTGCGATTTTGAAACCGCACCCAATCCGCGCGGAAAATTCCGCAGCGTGTGCACAGCTTTTTTTTTTCCCCTTCACTAACATTGTACTGTACATGGCGTGCGGTTCCGCAGCGCAAAAACCGCAACGTGTGCACAGGCCCTAACCATCCCCAGCCGTAAGCAGCCCGAGCCCAGACGTGCGCTTCCTACGTCTACTCACATCCATCTGCACTAAGGGTCCTGTTACATATAGCGACTCACCAGCGATCCCGACAACGATATGCACTTGTCAGAATCACTGTGTGTCACTACATGATCGCTGCTGAGCTGCCAAACAGGCAGCGATCAGGACAGCGACTATGCCGGTCGCTTAGTTAGCCGCTGTGTACCTTAGATACCAGCGCGCTTGTGCAGGGAGCTGGTAACCAAGGTACACATCAGGTTTCTAGGCACCACGCGGTGCTTAGAAACCCGCTGTGTACCTTGGTTACCAGCTCCCTGCATTGTACATTGGTTACCAGCGATCAAAAAATGGTCCATGACATTCAGTGACGATCAGCGACACCCAGCAAGGGGGGCTGATCGTCGCTGAATGTCACACTAAGCGAGATCGCTGGCTAGGTCGCTGCTACGTCTCAAAATCGGTGACGTTTCAGCGATCTCACTAGCGATCTCGCTTAGTGTAAAAGGGCCTTTAAGCTTTTAAGGAAATCTCTGTTCAGTTGTGAAGTCTTTTGTTGACCTCCATCTGTCAGGAAGTCAGTAAACCTCCCTTGTGATCCTTCCTTTCATCTTGGAAAAGGCGCATTGACTCCTTAGTGTCATCTTCTCACCCAGGCAGGAAGGTTTATCTTATACTGAAGACTCCGGAGCTCTTGGTTGGGCTGTGATGATGGCATAATGCCACTGACTGCTCCTATGTCACCGACAAGAAGGCAATGGCAGCGTGTATGTGTGCAACAAGGCGGCTTGTGTGTGTGCAAGGAGGTGAGGGCGGTGTGTGTGTTGTGTGTGTGTGTAATAGAGGCGTGTGTGTATTCACGAGGTGTGCGAGGAGGTGAGTGAGATGTGAGTTGTGTGTGTGTGTTCCACGGAGGCTAAAGCGATGTGTGCATGAGTGAGACAGGCGTGTTGTTTGTGTATGCACGAGGAGGCGAGAGTGGTGCGTGTGGGTACGCGTGGAGGCGAGGGTAGTTTGTGTCAGGAGGTGAAGGCGTTTTGTGTGTGGGTACGCGAGAAGGTGAGGCGGGGTGTGTGTGTGGACGAGGGTGAAGTGTGTGTGTGTTTGTGGACGAGGGCGGCACGTGTGTCGCAAGCAAGGAGACTGTGAGGGTGACATGTGTGCACATGCTCGTACGAGGAGATGAGGGCAATGTGTGTGACAGCGAGGAGGGACGTGTTTATGTGTGAGAGAGGCATGTGAGGGGGGTGTTTGTGCTGGTGCGCTCATGTGTATGAGGAGGTGAGGGTAGCTTGTGTGTGACAGCGAGGAGGACGTGTGTGTGTGTGTGTGTGTGTGAGAGAGAGCATGTGAGGGGGTGTTTGTGCGTGCGCTCACGTGTGTGAGGAGGTGAGGGTAGCTTGTGTGTGACAGCGAGGAGGACGTGTGTGTATGAGAGAGAGCATGTGAGGGGGTGTTTGTGCGTGCGCTCACGTGTGTGAGGAGGTGAGGGTAGCTTGTGTGTGACAGCGAGGAGGACGTGTGTGTGTTGTGTGTTGAGAGAGAGAGCATGTGAGGGGGTGTTTGTGCGTGCGCTCATGTGTATGAGGAGGTGAGGGTAGCTTGTGTGTGACAGCGAGGAGGACGTGTGTGTGTGTGTGTGTGTGTGTGTGTGAGAGAGAGCATGTGAGGGGGTGTTTGTGCGTGCGCTCACTGTGTGTGAGGAGGTGAGGGTAGCTTGTGTGTGACAGCGAGGAGGACGTGTGTGTGTATGAGAGAGAGAGCATGTGAGGGGGTGTTTGTGCGTGCGCTCACGTGTGTGAGGAGGTGAGGGTAGCTTGTGTGTGACAGCGAGGAGGACTGTGTGTGTGTGTGTGAGAGAGAGAGCATGTGAGGGGGTGTTTGTGCGTGCGCTCATGTGTATGAGGAGGTGAGGGTAGCTTGTGTGTGACAGCGAGGAGGACGTGTGTGTGTGTGTGTGTGTGAGAGAGAGCATGTGAGGGGGTGTTTGTGCGTGCGCTCACGTGTGTGAGGAGGTGAGGGTAGCTTGTGTGTGACAGCGAGGAGGACGTGTGTGTGTGTGTGTGTGTGAGAGAGAGCATGTGAGGGGGTGTTTGTGCGTGCGCTCATGTGTGAGGAGGTGAGGGTAGCTTGTGTGTGACAGCGAGGAGGACGTGGTTGTGTGTGTGTGTGTGTGTGAGAGAGAGCATGTGAGGGGGTGTTTGTGCGTGCGCTCACTGTGTGAGGAGGTGAGGGTAGCTTGTGTGTGACAGCGAGGAGGACGTGTGTTGTGTTGTGTTATGAGGAGAGAGCATGTGAGGGGGTGTTTGTGCGTGCGCTCACGTGTGTGAGGAGGTGAGGGTAGCTTGTGTGTGACAGCGAGGAGGACGTGTGTTGTGTGTGTGTGTTTGGTGAGAGAGAGAGCATGTGAGGGGGTGTTTGTGCGTGCGCTCACGTGTGTGAGGAGGTGAGGGTAGCTTGTGTGTGACAGCGAGTGAGGTGTGGTGTGGTGGAGGAGGCAATGTGTGAGGGGTGTGTTTGTGCGTTCGCTCATGTGCATGAGGAGGTGAAGGTAGCTTGTGTGTGACAGCAAGGAGGACGTGTGTGTGTGTGTGTGTGTGTGTGAGAGAGAGAGAGCATGTGAGGGGGTGTTTGTGCGTGCGCTCACGTGTGTGAGGAGGTGAGGGTAGCTTGTGTGTGACAGCGAGGAGGACGTGCGTGTGTGTGTGTGAGAGAGCATGTGAGGGGGTGTTTGTGCGTGCGCTCACGTGTGTGAGGAGGTGAGGGTAGCTTGTGTGTGACAGCGAGGAGGACGTGCGTGTGTGTGTGTTGAGAGAGCATGTGAGGGGTGTTTGTGCGTGCGCTCATGTGTATGAGGAGGTGAGTGTAGCTTGTGTGTGACAGCGAGGAGGACGTGTGTGTGTGTGTGTGTGTGTGTGTGTGTGAGAGAGAGCATGTGAGGGGGTGTTTGTGCGTGCGCTCACGTGTGTGAGGAGGTGAGTGTAGCTTATGTGTAATGGAGCAGGACCTCTGTCAGTGTTTGCATAGGTCACATATAACGGAGGTTACACACAGTCCTGACCTACGTTATATCCACAGCACAGATCCCTACATCATCACACTGTCTGGCACAGCTGTGTGACATTTGTAGCATCGTCATTCTGGTTTCTCGGCCATTGTCTCCCAGTCCATAGATACTTCTCACCATGCAGTGTATGTGCCCCCTCCACATGCAGGAGCTTTACTGTCCTGCCATCCTACATCCATAGACGTTGATATGGAGCCGGTCCCTTTGCAGCTATAACAGCTTCCTCTCTTCTGGGAAGGTTTCTACGATAATTTGGAAATGTCTTTGGGATATTTTTTTTCATTTGTCAGGTCAGACATTGACGTTAGAGGAGGCCGGGCTCACAATCTCTCTTCTAGGTCTTCCAAAAAGTGTTCAATTTGAGGTCCGGGCTTCTGTGCGGCCATGTTGTTTCATCAAATTCCCCCAACAATGTCTTTATGGACCTTGTGCATGGAGTCATGGGGAACAGGAGAGGGCCTCCCCCAAACTGTTCTCACAAAGATAGAAGCTACAATTCTCCAGAATGTCTTGTGCTGAAGTATTAAGATTTTCCTTTACTGGAATTAAGAGGCTGACCCTGAAAAGCAATCCCATCGTATCTTCCCTCCTCCACCAAACTTTCCAGCTGGCACAATGCGGTCAGGCAGGTAGCGTTCTCCTGGTATTCACCAAACCCAGACTCAACCATCAGACGCCAGAGAAAGCAGCTCCATCCCTCACTACACAGAACAGGCACGTTACCTCTTCATTGAGGAAGACGACTAGAGATCTAGCGCCATCTGTAGGAAGTAGCGATCTTACAAGTCAGAATCAACCCTTTAACGAGCCTTGCTACATGATTAGGGATAAGGCTAGCGTCACACTGCCGAGTTTGATGCGAGTTAGTCACACGACTTTCTCGCATCAACACCCGGCACGGCCGCCCGCTGTCGGACCCGAGTGTGCGGCTGCATGTATTTCTATGCAGCCGCACACTCGGGTCCGAGAGCGGGCGGCCGTGCCGGGTGTTGATGCGAGAAAGTCGTGCGACTAACTCGCATCAAACTCGGCAGTGTGACGCCGGCCTAAGAAGCCAAAGCAGAAACATTATTTGTAAGCAAGTGTTTCTGGGAGCTTTTTCCCTCATTGGTTGGTTGGATGTGAGGCATCTTGACAGTGGGTGTAAGGAGAAAGGTTTCTTCTAGTTGTTGAGAATGCCAAGTCGGCGTAAGGAGCCTTAGAGGTCATGCAATGCTCCTCTGCACGTATCCTCTACAGAGTGGAAGAGAACTAGAACTCTAACCTACAGGCGGCAGTAGAGTTGGTGGCTTTACACCACTCCATCTGACGCTTGGCATTGTGCTTGGTGGTGTAAGGCTGCGTGCACCTGCTCAGCATTGGAAACCTATGTCATGAAGCTCCTGCTATCAGTGAGTTATTTACCACCCAGCATGCTGTCACACGTTAGTACAGGCAGACGGCGTGAGGAGGGGGCCAATGAGACTGAATGCAAAAAACTAAATTCACTGATTACTGCATGTTCTCCAGCTATTGTGTGTGAAGGCAGCGTAGCTGCACCTGCGCTTATCACTTCAGGTGCGGCTACGTCTACATCACAAATATCTGATGTGAGACAGCCCCCTTTTAATATAAGTAGATTTCTGGCTCGGTGATGGACACACAGACGCAGAGTTGTTAATCCATTAACAAAACAGAACATTGATCGGGTTCCTGACTCTTTATTTCCGTGTAGGATGCTTGATGACTTCTCCCATGAATTAGACTCGGCGCAGTCTCGCATGGATAACGTTCTGAAGAAGCTGGCGAAGGTGTCTCACATGACCAGCGGTGAGTAGGGATGCCATCTGCCGCAGGATTGTGACGGGGTTGATCTGGCTTGAAACACGTTGGTAAAAAAAAAAAAGACAAAGTGCCAAGCGGATGAGCGGAGAGAGCTCGGCTTTTCTTTGTATCTTTCTGCCGTTGTTGGAAATAATGCAGTCATTTCATGAAATAACTGGGATGCAGTTCATGGCGATTATTTTGAGCGTGTAAATCCCGGGTGTGAACGGCAGATATAGTAGTTTCGTCTTTAAGACTGAGAATGGAAGTAAGACGACTGCCTTATTTTCACATCTGGGCTCCTGTGCACCAGGCATCATTGTTTTCCATCATTTACAAATTGAGTTTACATGGCAAGTGCAGAGGGGGTCCGGTGATCCATCCAAAAATGGGGTCCACTGCTATTGGTGGCTGATGCCATTAGATCCCAACATTCAGGTGCATTGGTACCACTTCACTCTCTATACAAAGCCTTAAGAGGGCGACTTCTGCTCTCTTGGGCCGAGAGTAATCTTCGATTGCTGGAAGGGAACCGTGAATCATCCCATGCCAGACAGTACCCGCTGCTCTTCTTTTGGCGTAGCGGGGCAGACCGTCTCATCAAAAGAAAAGTTAGGGATGCCGGGAGATAAGGCGCGTTCTCACAGCTCTCATGTGGATGCAGTGGCCACAGATCACCGTTGTGGTGATGGACCGGGTCCTGTAAATCGATTCCCACCAACTCTAGATAATGTGTCGTCATGCAGGCATATAACCGAGAATGTGATTGATGTGACAGGTTACAGGGTGTATACAATGCTACAGAATATGTCTGTGCTATATCGCTAATAATAACCAGGTTGTGTTCCTCCCTGTAGATCGGCGGCAGTGGTGTGCCATTATTGTGCTCCTCGCTCTGCTCCTGGTGGTGCTGATCCTGTTTTTTACACTGTGACATGAGGTCTCGTTTTCCATGGGACGTCTCACAAATAACTTCTTTCCCAATGAACAAGGATGTTTTCCCGTGTGAAGTGGCATTGCCGTGACAGGTGGGCATTTTGTGATGTATAAGACATTTTGGCTGCGAGCATCTACACCCTGCTCTGACCATTTTGGGGCACGCACCATAGCGCTCTACTACGAGGTTCCCCGCAGTTTACTCGCTGGATTACTGTTGCAGTGTTTCATCTGTCTCACATCTGCCTCATTCTCTCTTCCGAGGGAGCCATACCGCAGCTTACATGCTGCACGGATCTGATGCAGAGCGGAGGCCACGGACCCCGTGCGTAGCAGCTTTTTTTTTTTTCTTAAGGTGGAAGCCTTAAATCATGTGGGAAGTGCTGGCGCTGCTCGGAGATCTGCTTAGTAACTGGTTTATTTCTAGGACTCTGGAATAAATTACAGGACCCGCTCCCATCTCCGGGAGGATCTCGCCACGAGATGTTTACAGCTGACAGCATTGACTCCATGGGTTGATGATTGTGAGGTTATATAACACTTCCAGCATCACTCTGCTTCTTCTACGTCTAATAATGCCGCCGCGGCTTTTGAAGGTTCCTTACCTCGGCTCTGCAATGCATCATTTTTAACTGCTGAGATAAGATTACTACAGGACCCGTTTGCATCCTGAGGATACTTTTAAGACGTTTTCTGGATATTAGTGGTGTGAACAATGACATTTCTAATGACTGTATTGCTGAGACCAGTGCGGATACTACTGAACCTGCTTTCTTCATGACAGGCCCTTTGTGTCATCTCAAGCCCCCTCTCCACACCGTGGTCTTTTGTCTGGAGCCGCTGTCTGTAGCCTGCCTTGTGTCTCTTTGTTTTACTGAATGCGATCTGTTCCTGTCGCTTTGTACCTTTTTTGTGTGTCGTAATGATCCTCATTCTTTTCGACCAAACACTAAACAAATTCCAAACGTCGGGAATTGTATCGGAACGACGGCGCCATCCTTTATGTCTAATCTTATTTTTTTTTTTGTGTTTGATTTTTCGAGCTCTCGTTTCTGGCATTGAGTTTTCTGCATTTATATTTTTTAATTATTTATTTAATATTGAATCGATCTGACACTAAGAGGAAGATTAGGAGGGATGTCTGGCTGTCCATACGAAGTGGATTCGTTTTAGGAGTTGCCTTTTGCGGTCATTATTTGCCGGGGTGATGAGGTGACCTGGTGGGGGATTGCCTGTGTGAAACCCCCTGAATGATTGCACTCTTTCTCCAGTCTACTACAGTGTAAAGAATATACCGCACTTCTCCCTGGTTTAAAGCGCATATTCCCTATACAGGGCCAGATCTAATCAGAGTTGGTGTGAATCGATTCACAGGCCCAGTCAATCGGCCATGCCAGTAATGTGTGGCCATTGGACTGGAGCCGCGAGAATAGTCTTATGTGCCAGCATCTGCGGCGCTTCTTTTGATTATCCGGCCTGCTGCCACTTCATCATCGCGGTTTGACACTTGTGATGTTGTACCAGGCTGACTAATAAGAAGGTGCATGGATGCCGTCAGCTAAGAGCTGGTTCTCAGGGCTCCTGTCCAGCAGCCACAGATAACTTTCGTGGCCGCTGGTCCAGGTCATCCGAATCCATTTGCACCAACTCTAATGCACTGAATGACTTGAATTACAAGGTAGCCAGCCTGGTACTATGACTGTAATGGCCGCTGATTTAGCACTATCGAGAAACCCACTACAGGTAAAGTGTCCGACTTTACCTAATATTGCAGTATTTTTTTTATATTTTTCTCATTGTCCTGTGGATGTGTAATGCGTAGACTATGAAGTGGAAATACCGTGGCCGTGGCGGGCGTACGATGGCTGCGCCTGTGGCGGGTTATTCCTGTTATGCGTCTGTCGACTTCCATTTCATGTATTATTTTTGTATGATTTTAGTGTGAAGTTTTAGAACCGCGCTCCAGTGATGAAATAAACGATTTCTTTTACATACGAGGCATTCATGTCGGTCTGCTTTATGCCGCCGTGTACTGGGATGGTTAGGTTATGGAGACTACCTTGTGGGGTGTGATGGATTACAGGCTACTAACGGTACACTGCGGGTTATGCTTGTTTCATGATGGTCACGCAGTGTAAACAGGTTGCTGGTCAATCGACGAATGAGCAAAATGATCTTCTGGTTTGTCTAAAGAGATTGTCATTCTCGGCAGCACATCATGCTGCCCAGAACAATGGCGAACTATCTGTAATATATCGTCTTGTGCGCATCTGAAGCGCAGTCGGCTTTTCTCGACAGGCTATTAACCTCCGACCAGCAAACGTTGGCGGTCGTTTAACGCCGTGCATCGGCTGTTATAATTAGAGCTTGTGCAGATGGGATTATTGAGGTATTGTAAGTCTAGATGTGGAGGCCATACATGCGTCTTCCAGCCTACCATAGGAAAGCAAACACTGCTTTTTCCTGCGCTCGATCCTCGCGTCTTCGTAGAACATTCCAGCGCTGCTGCCCACGTCGTGTATCGGTGAGGTTGTCTGCCAGAGTGAATTATGCAAGGAAAATGTGGTCTGTCCGGAGGATGTGGGATGAGCTGTGAGGGGGAATTCACATGCGTCAGATTGGTTACAGAAAGTCCCGTGAACAGAGCAAGTGCTTGCACCCGCGGCGAGCCCCGGACGTGCACCGCGGCGACCCCCGGGACGTGCACCCCGCGGCGACCCCCGGGACGTGCACCCCGCGGCGACCCCCGGGACGTGCACCCCGCGGAGACCCCCGGGACGTGCATCCGATTTAGCCCCCAGATGGGCAGAGCTGAGACTTGGCAACAAACCTCTGGCATCGCCTTTGTGCTGGCAGGGAAAGTCTCGGCTCAGAACACATAGTTGACCTGGCAGAGCGGGTTCACCGGTCACATACCGCACCCCATGTGTCTCCTCACCACATTTTCCCGCAGGGATGCCAGTGATAAGGCGCTGCAGCGTTCCACTTTTTTTCCCCGTGGGCCTTAGGCCTATGGAGTGGTCCACAGGGAGATGCCAGGTACATGCGCATCACTCAACATTCCATTTATTCTTGCATTTTTTTTTGTCTTGGGTGACAAGTTGGAGAGAAGACCCCATAAAGACCCCCAGGTGGAAACTTCTCATTATGCAAATCCCTGCGTGTGAAAATCCTGAATGGAATGGGTGGCGGTCGTCTGACAGGATCCCCCTCCTTACTAGTAAACTAGGGTTAACCTCCTGTGAATTGCAGGTAACTAATTAATTTACCTACAGATTAGCACATTAGGATTATGCACGGGAGCAGCGCGTCCCCTGGGGAGATTCCTGCCTCTTGTTTTGGGTCCTTATGCTAAACTGACAGCTCCGCAAATTATCCAAAGTATCCACATCTTATAAGTGGCTGTGACAGGAATCCCAGAATCAGCGCCTGAGGGGAGCGGAGGGGGATGGAAAATGTGGTGGGGGAAGGGGCAGCCATGGATGACTTGTGCTTTGTCTTCCTGGGTGCGCTTCAGGCTCTTTAGGTTTAGACACAAGGGGGGCGGCAGGGCAGAGGTGATGATCGGTGTGTGGGGGAGGGGAGCTGTCTCCTGTGCTGCGTGTGGGCTCTTTCCTATGGCGGCTGAAGTCGGGGGCACTGGGATGGGGCGAGCGGCTCTCCACAGTGGGAGGTAGTGTGGGTGGAAGAAATGTTCCTGTGATGAGAACTGAGGAGCTTTCCCTTCTCACTACAGCAATATTTACACCTCATCTGTAGGAAAATGCAGATCTATCCTGAGCTGACATTTTGGGGACGGGCACCGTACGGTGGCGCTGTGTGAGTGTAATCATACGATGGCCGTGGTAGACTAATTCAGTGCCCAGAGTGAAATCTGAAAAGCTTCCACCCCACATTTCCCTCCAAAAAATCCTTCTCAAATCGTTTTTGGGACTAGATTCACAGCAGCATGTTATGGTGGGCTGCACCCTGTCTAGATGCCCTATTGGGGCTCGTAAGTCATATCACAAAGTTAACTTAATTTCGACACCTATATTGACATGATAGAGGGGGTCCCCGCTAGCAAGCAGTGGTTCTCACTACGGCGGACCCCTTCCACCAATCTAATATTATTCCCTTTTAGGGGCCGACGTAAGCTTTTCTCATTTCCTTAGGGGGCTCAGAAATCAAACCCGTATTGATCGACTGATCACCAATCTATTTGTCTCCATTTTCCTTCCAGGACTGTACGCGGTGGGGGGTCCCTCACTTTCCGGGTGCACATAGACAATAACGGACGCTTACATGTGGGTCACACGTCCCATCTTGCGTCAGCTTCTCGGCATACGAGTTGTGTAGATCATGACATTAAGACCCAGCATCCCCCTATTCTGCAGGCCGTGAGGGTCTCCGCTGGGCCCTGGTGCTTGATTTGCTTTTATCATTCCCTTCTAAAGACTGGAGAAAGGGGGAGCGGAGATAAGGATTTTTTTTTAATAATGGCAGATCGTGCCAGGCGCTGCCGGCATTCATCGTGTCCCCTCTGTAGATCACTGGAGCAGCGGTGGATTAATCATCGCTCCAGCCCAGGAGACATCCGCTCTCTGCAGACCTGAATCCATTATCAGGACACTTCTGCACAAACACCTTCCATGACGTGAGTCCGGCTGCCTAATTCAGAACCGTGATCAGCATGCCGCTCTCATCCGGGCCCACCATTATAGACACACTGACACCTGCTAATGGGAGAGGTCACTGCGCCCCATTGCCCCTGCTCCCATCTCAGAGACACGGCCCCTGGGCAATGCTGGCGTGACTTCCCCCAAATAATGGCATGGCATTTGTAATCTCAATGTGTAATGAAAGGGCACACAGGATCGGGATATGCGGATGGAACAGGAGCCATATAGTACAGGAGCGCCCAGTCGATAGTCTAGTACGTGCCCCCCTGGAATATCAGGCATGTACACTGGTCAAAAAAAATAAAGGGAACACTAAAATCCCACATCCTAGGTATCACTGAATTAAATATTCCAGTTGCAAATCTTTATTTATTACATAATGGAATGCGGTGGGAACAAATCAATGTAAATCAAAATTAACATCCCATGGAGGTCTGGATTTGAAATGATGCTCAAAATCAAATTACAGGCTAATCCAACTTCAGTGGAAATGACTTAAAGACAAGAAAATGATGCTCAGCAGTGTGTGTGTGTTCTCCACGTGCCTGTATGACCTCCCTATAACGCCTGGGCAATTCTCCTGATGAGGCGGTGGATGTTCTCCTGAGGGATCTCTTCCCAGACCTAGATTAAAGCATCACTCAACTCCTGGATAGTCTGTGTTGCAACGTGACGTTGGTGGATGGAGTGAGACATGCTGTCCAAGATGTGCTCAATCGGATTCAGGTCTGGGGAACGGGCAGGCCAGTCCACAGCTTCAGTGCCTTCATCTTGCAGGAACTGCTGACACACTCCAGCCACATGAGGTCTGGCATTGTCCTGCATTAGGAGGAACCCAGGGCCAACAGCACCAGCATATGGTCTCACAAGGGGTCTGAGGATCTCATCTCGGTACCTAATGGCAGTCAGGCTACCTCTGGCGAGCACATGGAGGGCTGTGCGGCCCTCCAAAGAAATGCCACCCCACACCATTACTGACCAAATTACTGGCCAAACCGGTCATGCTGAAGGATGTTACAGGCAGCAGATAGCTCTCCACGGCATCTCCAGACTCTGTCACGTCTGTCACATGTGCTCAGTGTGAACCTGCTTTCATCTGTGAAGAGCACAGGGCGCCAGTGGCGAATTTTCCAATCCTGGTGTTCTGTGGCAATTGCCAAGCGTCCTGCACGGTGTTGGGCTGTGAGCACAACACCCATCTGTGGACGTCTGGCCCTCAGACCATCCTCATGGAGTCGGTTTCTAACCGTTTGTGCAGACACATGCACCTTTGTGGCCTGCTGGAGGTCATTTTGCAGGGCTCTGGCAGTGCTCCTTGCACAAAAGCGGAGGTAACGGTCCTGCTGCTGGGTTGTTGCCCTCCTACGGCCCCCTCCACGTCTCCTGGTAGCGCCTCCAGCCTTTGGGCACTACACTGACAGACACAGCAAACCTTGCCACAGCTTGCATTGATGTGCCATCCTGGATGAGCTGCACTACCTGAGCAACTTGTGTGGGTTGTAGAGTCCGTCTCTTGCTACCACGATTGTGAAAGCACAACCAACTTTCAAAAGTGACCAAAACATGAGCCAGAAAGCATTGGTACTGAGATGTGGTCCCCACCTGCAGAACCACTCCTTTATTGAGTGTGTCTTGATAATTTCCATCTGTTGTCTATTCCATATGCACAACAGCATGTGAAATTGATTGTCAATCAGTGTTGCTTCCTAAGTGGACAGTTTGATTTCACAGAGGTTTGATTTACTTGGAGTTATATTCTGTTGTTTAATTGTTCCCTTTATTTTTTGAGCAGTGTATATATCTTGTGAAGTCTGTGCTGACTTCTGTAATATACCTTACAATGGTCGGAGCGCCAAGTCCTGTGAAATGATAAATCCTAACCTGGTTACCTGCAGTCTCCACTAGAGGGCGGTTACTCCAGCCTGTGTGCACAAAACTCAATACAGTACACAAGCAGCCTAAATGCTCCCTCTAGTGGTGACTGCAGATAGCACATATGTTGTAAATGGCTCTGTGGTTCTAATCCCACCAAAGATGACATCTACAAGGAGTTTTGAGTATGGAGGACTCATCATGGCCATACACATCAGATAGTCATCACCTTAATGCTTGTCGACCAGCTACTTTTTCTTCTGACCTCTCCCCATTTTGATGCACACTCAGTTTGGCCAAACATGTATGTGTTCTGCATGGAGAGAGGAGAGTAGGCTGCTTCCAGACATCCATGGTGGTGGCTTATCTGCAGAGAAAAATGGCTGAAGACTGAAAATACCCATATCTTCCCTGCACCGACATCTGCTGGGGGAGGGGAGTCCAGGAGCCGCTGTACACATTAGATGGTTGGTCGGTCCTGCTGACTTTACGCTGATTTGTGTGGGGCCGGAGGGGTCTCCTCTCATTCATTCATCCTTTGAGCTGTATTCTGCTTCAGAGGTCAGCTTTTAGGCTTGGCCACCGCTCTGTGAGGGCAGTAGCCAGCACAGATTGGAGAATAGACAGATTCCTGCCGGTAGTCTCCGCACTGATCACTATATATTATGCCGTTCTTGCCCACGCTGTGTTCAGTGTACGCTTTATCTCCTTTATTATCATATACGCTTATCACATTCTCAGTACCGGCATGAAATCCATATTCAGTCTCCGTCAGGACATCTGACCGGTCTAGTCCTTCTGGTTTTCTGGCAGCAGTCAGCAGATAACACAGTAATTGCTTTCTAAAGGGTATGCCACACTAAACAATATCGCTAACGGGATCGCTAAAAAACGTCACTATTTAGCGATCCCGTTAGCGATGTTGTTCAGTGCGGCAGCTTCCAGCGACGAGCTTCCTGCTGTGATCTCGCTCGTCGCTGGAATCGTTCCGGACCCTATTTTCTCGTCGGCGCTCCCGCTGGGTAGGTATATATCGCTAGTGTGGCACCTTTTCTTAGCGATTTAGCGGTACTTTTGTACCGCTAAAGTCGTTAAGAAGATCGCTAACGGCGATAGCGTCGTTAACTATATCGCTAAATGTGGCCGCACTTAGCGATATAGAAACAATCCCGCTAGCGATCTCATTAGTATGCGACGCTAACGAGATCGCTAGCGGGATAGCTTAGTGTGGCAGTACCATTAGCCACGGATGTGCTACGCCAGCCGCAGGAGGTAAGTGGTGCAGACTTATCAGAGGAACGGCCCTGCTATTGGCATAAGTGACATCTTACACTGCACAGAGTCTGCAAAGACCCCCATACACATTAAACTGACGGAGGCCTAACCCGCCGATATCGGCTCACTGCCGACAGTTTAATACGTATGGCGGTCTCCTGAGTGTCCCCCAGCTAGATGATGTGGGGGAGTTAAGGATGAGGCATGTCCGATTTCAGACCTTTTGTTCTCTTGAGATAAGTCACTGCTAGAGATGTCGGCAGCGGCTCTCAGAGAACACAGTGATCGGCAGAGTGAGTGCTCCTGTGTATAGGGAGTCGGGGGCGATGGTCCCAACCAACCAATATCACATGTGTAGGGGGCTCGCGTAACATCACATTGCCTGGTCATGGTGTGGATTTTTTGCCTAAATCCACATCCCATTTGTGTGAATAGGGTTTCGCCATCTCCAGTCACATAAATCAGGTATTTTCCCTTTCACCCATGACCGCACCACCTGAGAGAGAGAATCCGCCTATCCAGGACAGGAAACCCACTGAAATAAAAGGGCGGCACCTCTCTTCCGCATCAGTTCAGTTTCCTGTCCTTGATGAGACCCCTCAGGATAAAGGTGCGGCTGGAAAAAGGTCCCAGGCCTTACCCGGTGGCTGGAAGAGAGGCTTACCTGGCTATGAGACAGGTACGATGGGTCTAGAAGCCCAACCACAGGGCTTGATTGCTGGTGCGGTAGGCAAGCATGAGCACCGAAGGGTTCATCATAATCTTCGGCTGCTGTGCCTGCTAGGGTTCGCGCACGGCGCGCCGCAATATGTGCTCCCTGTCGTAATAATAATCTTTATTTTTATATAGCGCTAACATATTCCGCAGCGCTTTACAGTTTGCACACATTATCGTCGCTGTCCCCAAAGGGGCTCACAATCTAGATTCCCTATCTGTATGTTTTTGGAATGTGGGAGGAAACCGGAGTACCCGGAGGAAACCCACGCAAACACGGGGAGAACATACAAACTCCTTGCAGATGTTGTCCTTGGTGGGATTCGAACCTAGGACTCCAGCGCTGCAAGGCTGTAGTGCTATCCACTGAGCCACCGTGCTGCCCTAAAATGCGGCATGTGAGTTGGAGGTAGACTGCTCAGCACAAGCACACGGCGCACCACAAGATGTGCTCCCTGTCATAAAACACACCAAGTGAATTGGAGGTAGACTGCTCAGCACATGCGCACGGCGCACCACAAGATGTACTCCTTGTCATAAAACACACCAAGTGAATTGGAGGTAGACTGCTCGGCGCATGTGCATGACGTGACACAAGATGTGCTCCTTGTCATAAAACACACCAAGTGAATTGGAGGTAGACTGCCCAGCACATGCGCACGGCGCACCATAAGATGTACTCCTTGTCATAAAACACACCAAGTGAATTGGAGGTAGACTGCCCAGCACATGCGCACGGCGCACCATAAGATGTGCTCCGTGTCATAAAACACACCAAGTGAATTGGAGGTAGACTGCTCAGCACATGCGCACGGCGCACCATAAGATGTACTCCTTGTCATAAAACACACCAAGTGAATTGGAGGTAGACTGCTCAGCGCATGCGCATGACGTGACACAAGATGTCTCCTTGTCATAAAACACACCAAGTGAATTGGAGGTAGACTGCTCAGCACATGCGCACGGCGCACCACAAGATGTACTCCTTGTCATAAAACACACCAAGTGAATTGGAGGTAGACTGCTCAGCGCATGCGCATGACGTGACACAAGATGTGCTCCTTGTCATAAAACACACCAAGTGAATTGGAGGTAGACTGCTCAGCACATGCGCACGGCGCACCATAAGATGTACTCCTTGTCATAAAACACACCAAGTGAATTGGAGGTAGACTGCTCGGCGCATGCACATGACGTGACACAAGATGTGCTCCGTGTCATAAAACGCGCCAAGATGGAGGTAGACTGCTCGGCACATGCACACGGCATGCCGCCCAGTGGCGAATCCTGATGGACAACTGCGCCAAGTGAATTGGAGATAGCTCGGCACAAGATGGCGTACACTGATGACAAGTGCACCGAGTGCATTGGAGGTAGACCGCTCAGCGCATGGCGCACCACGAGATGACTCGTAAACAGAAATGTTTAATATATTAAAATCAGAATAGGCAGTGAGGAGCAGAGGCTTCATAAATACACAAAAAAAAAACACTGAGCGTGACCTGTGCAAAGGGCGGGGGGGATCCAAAACGGACAATGACGACATCTTGTGTCCCATCCACTTAATACTGCGCGGTGTAACAGTTCGGAGGATTACAGGAGACTACAGACGGGTGTACGGCTCTTCACGGTGTCACACCAGTGTCAAAACACAGTGCAAAATAGTCCGGTAAACAAAGACGACCCAAAAATATAACACGGGCTCCAGGCTGGGAGCAAGTGGCCATGTCACCATATACATCGCCCGCTCCAGATCTCCTAAGTCTCAGTACCATGTGACTTGTGCCGCCGCGGGATCTGTCAGCACTTGGTCCTTCTCTGATGTAAAACGCGGACTGACAGCACGGATTCACGATGCAGGATGTCGCTCAGCTCTCCCAGTCCCAGTGTGGACACCTTGGCCCCATTCACCTCCAAGATCTCATCTCCCACTCTCAGGAGGCCAGAATAAAGCTTGGCAGTGTTGGCGTCACTCATGTCCTGCACGTACATACCTGCAGAGGCGAGCGCACGTTTTAGCATTTACATAATTTTAAAGGGTTATTTCTACCTTCATAAAATGGGTATTGACAGATAGTGCTACTAAATACAAGCAATTTTGCAATTTACTGTTTAGTAAAATTCTCAGCCATTCTTGAGATATTAACACTTTTTGTTTACATCTCGTTGCATTGGAGACCGACCACCACTGCTAGACAGCAGAACATGCTCAGGGCTTACAAGCTCTCTTCTATTCAGCTTGTAAGCCTTGTTTTAAAGCCGGCCAGGATCACTAGAGGCCACTGTTAACTCTTAACACAGACAAGTTTCAGCATAGTGCTTACAAGCTAGAGCGCAGCGGTGGTCGGTCTCCTAGGCGACAAGTTGCAAAGAAAAGTGTTAATATTAAAAAACGGCAGCAAATTTTAAAACGCAGTAAATTGCAGAACTTATTGTTTTTACAATTTCTTTCCGACAATAGCCATCTATGAAGATGGGAATAACTCTGTGAGACCATGTTTGGCTTTTGCTTACCCGAGTCTGGCCTTCCATTCCAGAAGTAATACTGAAGCCAAAACCTCCTTTTTCTAGACAATGCAGTTCCAAAAGGCGAGTCCCATCTGGATAAACCTCTGCTACCTTCCCCAAGGCCCGCGCCATAGCAGGAGATCCGATGTCTTCTACGCTGAGCGCCCGCCTATGGATGCAAGAAAGTGGTGGCTGATTCTGCATAGCACAGACGTCAGATGCTGTATATCATCAGTGTCTGCGGATATGGTAACGCAAAGGTTTTCTTGTTACATGGCTGCCGTATATCGGTGACATACCTTGGAGCGGTGTTCACATCTCCGGTAATGTAAGCAGCAGAGCGGTCTGATTTCCCGAGCAAGTTCTGAACCGAAGATGCTCTTCTGGGAAGGTTAAATGGTGACATCTGGTGGTAAATTGAGAGTATTACACACTAGATAATATACCAAGTGTCTGATCATTTCCAATATTTACCTAAAACACATAAATAAATATAAAAAGACATACCATAACTGCATAATTTCATGTATAAGATAGTCTTTAGAACTTCTTTAATTTTACCTCAACTATTAAAACTCTGTACAACAATTTTTCTCATCACTTGGTTACTGAAAATCGTGACATATCAATACAATTCATTTTCCTTAAAAATTATGACATTTCTAGAAAAGGCCACCATCAGGGTGTAACTAGAGTCCTAACCATCACCTTGTTGCTTGAATGCTACAGTGATGCTTCCCCCATATGTGAATAATGCCCCCTTTGTATATTATTAATGCCCCATACATGAATAATGCTCCCTTTGTGCCTCCATCTAAGAATAATGCCCCATTTGTGCCTTCATCTATTATTAATACCCCCATATATTTATAATGCCCCTTTGTGCCTTTGTATATTAATGCCCCTATATATGAATATTGCCCCCTTTATGCCCCATAAATGAATAATGCCCCCTTTATGCCTCCATATATGAATAATGCCCCTATATATGAATAATGCCTCCTTTGTGCCTCTATATAATAGTAATGTCCCTAATTGCACATCCCGTTTGTGTCCCCATTCCCTTGATGAGCTCCTGTACTCCGCTGCTCCTTCCATCGCGGCTCAGGTGGGGCGAGGAGATGAAGTGATCTCATTGCACGGCCTGACATATTCATCATACATCTATCTTCTGGGGGGCTACAAGCTCAGGACTCATGTATATATATCATGAGGACGATGCACAGATGGGAGGAGCGGTTTGTCCATCCATCCTGATCCGGTCACAGTTGCATCCTCTCTAATCGTTATGCCATTGGCCACGAATATTGGATTGGTGGTGGGTCCGACTTTTGATTGTCCTACCCATTGTATGGGGCTGTGCTGTACAGATAAAGGGGCGCAGACAATCACAGCGGCTCATAATAATAATCTTTATTTTATATAGTGCTAACATATTCCGCAGCGCTTTACAGTTTGCACACATTATCATCGCTGTCCCCGATGGGGCTCACAATCTAAATTCCCTATCAGTATGTCTTTGGAGTGTGGGAGAACCCAGAGGAAACCCGTGCAAACACGGGGAGAACATACAAACTCCTTGCAGATGTCCTTGGTGGGATTTGAACCCAGGACTCCAGCGTTGCAAGGCTGCAGTGCTAACCACTGAGCCACCATACAGTGCTAACCACTGAGCACCGTGCTGCCCCTGCGGCTCTTCTACTAAATACCAGGAGACAATGTTCTCTGCTGTCCTAATACTTTACTACACAGTGGTTATAACAGTCCAGGCGCTATAAGATCCCAGCAGCGAGCAGAAATGGGGTGAAGGGTTTTCAGCAGCTGAGCAGAAAAAAAAGAATATTCCTATTCAGTTGCAGCCAGCAAAGATCTGGAATTGGCGAGAAGTCACATAAGTTTTCATTGTGGAACCAGTAAAGTTAATTTACATTAAAGTCTTTAGGGCAATTACTGCAATGATAGCGGGGTCCGCAGCAGAGACGGCGCTGATGGCGGAGCGTCCGGTATAACGTAATGCTGAAGCAATTAGTGTGCGCGCTGTCAGCACTGTCCCTGCAGGCTCTGCTGATCTGCACGGTTTCACCTGCCGCCTGCACGCTCTCGCTGGATGCCCACGGGGCTTTATTTTAATGGTGACACCCCAGTCAATGTCAGGGGTGACGAGGATGGAGCTGGAGGGAGCAGGATTTGAAAGAAGGAGAAAATTTTGAGAATTTGGAAGCATTAATTAGTTATATTCCTGGCTGAGTCAGTCGCAGGGAAGAAAAAAGCTGAAGAAACAACTGCAAAGTAAAGTTTCGGGTAATCATCATTTTTTTTTCTTTGAAAAATTTAAAAGGGTTATCCAGGCTGATGTAAAGACAGAGTAATTAGTCAAAAATATGATCTGCTGTGTGTCAGTGACGTAACTTGGAGCCTGTAGGCGCAGCGTATATCTGGCCATCACTGGGACTGATGGGGGTGCCGGCTATCAGACCCCAACCGATCTGATACTGATGAGAGGCCATCAATACTGTGAGCCTGGACAACACTTAAAGGGAATCTGTCACCCTAAATTGGCGAGATATTTAAATGATGGCAGTCAGGTCAGATGGGCGGTGTTTTGAGTACTTGCCTTAACATGTTGTTCGCCGCTGTCTCCATTATTTCTGGGAATTGTAGTCGTTGCCCTCCATATAACGCGCCTGCACATTGCAATCTTGAATTGTATGCTTTGCCCGCAGATTGCAATGCGCAGGCGCGTTATATGGAGGGCAACGACTACAATTCCCAGAAATAATGGAGACAGCGGCGAACAACATGTTAAGGCAAGTACCCAAAACACCGCCCATCTGACCTGACTGCCATCATTTAAATATCTCGCCAATTTAGGGTGACAGATTCCCTTTAATTTATGAAAGGTGTCTGGTGTTCCAGCGAAAATTCTAAAGTTTATTGTAAATGCACTAGTAACCATTAAATAGGGTGCCCAATTTAATATATATTTATATTTAAAGGGGTTTTCCACTTTTGCAAGCCCCCTTTTTTCTAGTTGCAGTTTGCTATAAAAAACAAACAAGCTGGCTGTGCTTTGCTCACCCTCTCTGGGTCCAGCATTGAGTCTCCGCAGCTGATCCAGTGTCTGTTTTGGCTGGCAGTGCAGACATCATATTGATAGCGCTGCAGCCAATAGCCGAGTTCTGTAGTTCTGCCCGAGTTGAGCTGCTGAGCTCACTGATTGGCTGCAGCGCTGCAAACAATAACACGGGAGCAGTGGCGGAGACTCGATGCTGGACCCGTAGAGGGTGAGTAACGCAGTTTGTTTGTTTTTAAAAATAAAATAGATTACAGTCAGGTGACAGAGGTTGGTCCCAAACCAGAAAACCCCTTTAATTAAGCGTAAAACAGTAAGGATACGACATACAATATATGTGTTATCACCGATGCCCCAGTGTCTGTTTTTCCCACTGCCACTTTTTTTTCGCAGCTCCACTTCTGCCCCTCAGCTCACCACAGAGGAAATAATGACTTTGGTCGTTGATTGGCTGGGAAGTAATTTCTGTGTATTTTGGGGAACCAGGAAGTAGAAACCTGCTGGGACCTGGGAAGCATCAAAATTGGGGGAAGAAAAAGATTGGAGAGAAGATGGGGGTTGTGACACAGGTCATGATGTCGCATGAGGCCTAATAAGCACAAGAGGTGCCCAGGATGCCAGGTCAAGGATATCAGGTCAAGGATGCCAGGCCCAGGATGCTAGGTCAAGGATGCCAGGCCCAGGATGCTAGGTCAAGGATGCCAGGCCCAGGAAGCTAGGTCAAGGATGCCAGGCCAAGGATGTCAGGTCAAGGATCAGGCCCAGGATGTCAGGTCAAGGATGCCAGGCCCAGGATGCCAGGCCAAGGAAGTCAGGTCAAGGATGCCAGGCCCAGGATGCCAGGTCAAGGATGTCAGGTCAAGGATGCCAGGCCCAGGAAGCTAGGTCAAGGATGCCAGGCCCAGGAAGCTAGGTCAAGGATGCCAGGCCAAGGATGTCAGGTCAAGGATGCCAGGCCAAGGATGCCAGGCCCAGGATGTCAGGTCGAGGATGCCAGGCCCAGGATGCTAGGTCAAGGATGCCAGGCCCAGGATGCTAGGTCAAGGATGCCAGGCCCAGGATGTCAGGTCAAGGATGCCAGGCCCAGGATGCTAGGTCAAGGATGCCAGGCCCAGGATGCTAGGTCAAGGATGCCAGGCCCAGGATGCTAGGTCAAGGATGCCAGGCCCAGGAAGCTAGGTCAAGGATGCCAGGCCCAGGATGCCAGGCCCAGGATGCCAGGCCAAGGAAGTCAGGTCAAGGAAGTCAGGTCAAGGATGCCAGGTCAAGGATGTCAGGTCAAGGATGCCAGGCCCAGGAAGCTAGGTCAAGGATGCCAGGCCCAGGAAGCTAGGTCAGGGATGCCAGGCCCAGGAAGCTAGGTCAAGGATGCCAGGCCAAGGATGTCAGGTCAAGGATGCCAGGCCAAGGATGCCAGGCCAAGGATGCCAGGTCAAGGATGCCAGGCCAAGGATGCCAGGCCCAGGATGTCAGGTCGAGGATGCCAGGCCCAGGAAGTCAGGTCAAGGATGCCAGGCCCAGGATGCCAGGCCAAGGATGCCAGGTCAAGGATGCCAGGTCAAGGAAGTCAGGTCAAGGATGCCAGGTCCAGGATGCCAGGCCCAGGATGCCAGGTCAAAGATACCAGGCCAAGGATGCTGGGCGCCAAAGTGAAGCATAGCTCCCTCTGAGGACCGCACAGGACGTCGGACATGGGCATCACAAATCTAGTTGCTATATATCTAGTGAT
This sequence comes from Oophaga sylvatica, assembly GCA_033576555.1. Classification (NCBI taxonomy): domain Eukaryota; kingdom Metazoa; phylum Chordata; class Amphibia; order Anura; family Dendrobatidae; genus Oophaga; species Oophaga sylvatica. The sequence continues at coordinate 100,322,209 of JARQOD010000009.1, read as the reverse complement.
CAGCGTCTGATTGCTGCCACCAATCATTACAGCTGAGGTGCCATGTCCCCAATTTAAAAGCGAGTCAGTTGCACATGTGCTCTGACGCTTAACGTCTCATGATTGGTGGCAGCGATCAGATGCATACATACTTTCCAATGGATTGATGCAAAGTTTTAACCATAAGAAAACCCCTCTAACGTCATAGGCGTGCGTCATACAGACATGTCCTGAAGCCACAGGGCTCCTTCTCCGTCAGCCGCCTCACTCTCTGTGTCATCTATGACAAATGCCACACATCGGCTGCTCAGGACACCAGGCTGGAGATTTATGGCTGCACAGGAGTATAAGGTCGGCGACAATGCTGCAGTGGAGGACGCACTTCCCCAGCCGGATCGGTCCCAGGCCGCTGCATTTCGTATTTGTCAGAAATGGATCCAGCAAAGAGGAGAAGTTCTTCCTTTGTCTCCACTTTTGGTTTTGCACTAATCATTAACAACAGCAGGATACGTTTCTACTTCTAGATTTCAGGGCTCGGTTTTGTGCTGTCGAGGTCTCTGCCTATGATGGATGCAGCCGCTGTGCCCGGATTACAGGTTACATATACGCACACGATGCGCCAGCACACAGCGACTAATCACATACCTTATGTGTAATGGTTGCAGCAATATTGCAGTTCATGTATTGGTTAGTCGCAGCGTGCTGACGCACCGTGTATGTATATGGCGGTATATTGGCCACATAGCGGATTTGTGCCCCTGTGCATTAATTTAATACTAAGGGCCCTATTTTTCTTTTTTGTGTAGGCTACAAACAATCCTAGTGTCGTCTGGATGTGTTACCTCTGCTCTGGTATCCAACTCCTGAGGTCAGCACTATTCACACACAGCAGGTTATTTATCCCCGGGGAGACGTCCCATAGAAATCACAGCTTGCATTTGTTATTTTAGTGTGGAAAAGTGCAGGCAAGAGTACTAGGGACAGGAAATGCCCAAAAAGCTGTGACCTTGCAGCTCTGCAAGCAGAAAGCGAAGAAAGCAGGATGCCTACCTGCCAGCTCTGAGAAAGAGGAGCCACAACGCAGAGCGCCCCGCGGCAATGGTAGTTCCTCACCAAGCCCTTTATATGCACCACACAGAATTATCATCCCCCTGAAGACCATTAGTGTCCTCCCATAGCACTGCACCCCATTCACGGACCCAAATGTGCCCCCCATGTAGTAGGATACCCCCTTAGTACATTCCCACCACACAAATTATGATGTCCCCCATACACATTGTGATACCCCCATACTCAGTATAAGGCCCCATGTACATTCCCTGCATACAGTCTGATGCCCCACTCAGACTCTAACCACAGACCCCCCACATAGTCTTATGCCCCCCACAGCTCTGCTTCATAAACAGATACAACTTTGCTACAGCAAAATAGATACAACAGTGTTACTACGAAACCCACACAAACCACTCCGCTGCGGCAAAGCGCGCCCCAACTCTGCTGCGGCAAAGCGCGCCCCAACTCTGCTGCGGCAAAGCGTGCCCCAACTCTGCTGCGGCAAAGCGCGCCCCAACTCTGCTGCGGCAAAGCGCGCCCCAACTCTGCTGCGGCAAAGCGCGCCCCAACTCTGCTGCGGCAAAGCGCGCCCCAACTCTGCTGCGGCAAAGCGTGCCCCAACTCTGCTGCGGCAAAGCGCGCCCCCAATTCTGCTGCGGCAAATCGCACCCCAACTCTGCCGCGGGAAAGCGTGCCCCAACTCTGCCGCAGCAAAGCGCACCCCCAACTCTGCCGCAGCAAAGCACACCCCAAATCTGCTGTGGCAAAGCACACTAACACTGCTGCGGCAAAGCGCGCCCCAACTCTGCTGCGGCAAAGCGCACCCTCAACTCTGCTGCGGGACCTGAAGACACAGATGCAATTAAAGTCAGTAGATACCCCTAACTTTCTGGTACAGCTCCCAGAAATAGGGAAAGTCATTCTGAATCAGGGATGGGTGGGAGATATATGTAAAGAATCCCGACCCCTGTTCATATTCAGAGTATACGAGTCATGGAGGGCGGTCACCTCTTCTATCCTGCGTGGATCGTGCCTGCACAGAGCGGCTCCTGCTGCATCACATGGGCTCTCATTATTTGGGTAGTCATATGCAGTTGACCTCTCGGAAGCTTCAGTAGAATTAGAAGGGATTTAAAGAATAACTAAAGTGTTTTTTTCATAACTTTGTTCAGCATGGAAAGCTATGAAACTTTGCAAATCACTTTATGATTTTCCTTCATTCATTCGATGGTTTCCCAACTCTTGCTTTTCCCCAGTCAATCTGCATTGCTATTATAATGTGCTCATCAGGAGTACGGCTGATGGCAGTGATGGGTGAGCTCAGCCCCTGTGTCTCACTAACTCTTGGGACAAGCTGCTGCAGGAGATTATTGTGATAAACAGAACACTCAGGAGGAGACAAATCACTGCCATCATCTGTACTCCAAATTCACATTGAGTTAGCAATGCAGCTGAATGCAGGCAAATAGACTGGGGAGAAGCCGGGGTTTGGAAACCACTTACATGTCATTTATTTTCTACGGGAATGAAGACAAATCCCCTAATAAAGTGATTTACACAGTTTCATAAATTTCCATGCTGGACAGAGTTATTAAAACATGTTGAAAGGTTAGTTACTCTTTAAAGGAGTTTTCTAAGATTTGAACAATAATGGCTTATCCTTACAAGGACAGGACATCAATATTAGATTGGTGGGGGTCAGTATTTTACCCCCCCAACAATTAGCCAATAGAAGTGGCTGCGTCGCCCCCCGGAGAGCTGCATCCTCTTCACTGTGAGCCCCCTCCGCTCTGCACAATGACGCAACCTATCAGAGGTTTTCCTTTTCCCGAGGCAAATGTTCAGCCCTGTGTCTACAGCATATACCATGGCCAAAGCGATGTGGCTTGTTGGGTGCTCCTCTTGGCACCAAGCACCCACTTCAGCTGTCCGTCCCTAGACGCGGCTGCAAAATACATTTATAAAATGTATGACGTGCTTGTGAACAGAGCAGTGTAAACTAGAAGAGTCCGCTAAGCTCACCGGAGCACTGCAGCCGCCTCAATCAGGTGATCAGCGGGAATGCCAGGAGTCTGACCCAGCCGATATAATAATGATGGCTATTCATCAGTATGAAAATCATGGAAGCTGAGCGCCCAGTATCAATTTTAAACTGTGTGGAAGTAAATGGGTTAAAGTCTTGGAGCCTCAGAGTCAGATCCGATGATACTCGTTATGAGCAGTGTAGGACAAGTGTCTGTGCTTTGTATATATGACATATACGCAGAGATAAGGCAGGTGCAGAAGGCAGATAAGGGGCTGCAGGAAATGAGGAGGTGTCACCACAGGCACTTATCAGTGGCTGTGCACACACAACAAGCTGTCATTCATGTTTATTCAGCCGGGATGCTGCTCTACTCACCAGCTTCAGAGATTGCAGTGATGGACTCTTCTTTATGGCACCCAGCTTCTCACATCCAACATATGAATCACTGTCCCCATTTGCTGTTGAGTGTCCTTTATGGAAGTCTGGAGGAGATATCTGCTCCAAACTAGAAGACTGGAACCGCTCCAACTTGGGTCTTGACGTTAAGCCAATGCTGGAGAAGATTTTTCTCATTCCGCTACGGAGGTCTCCTTTTTTAACCTCAGACTGAACTTTGCTGTAAAAAAGATCACAAGATGGAGATTGTTTAGCACCAGCTTCATTCAACATGAATATCAGATGGATGATTCCTCAAAGGGGAAGTCCACATTTTAAGCCACATTAAAGTGAATCTGTTAGCAGGTCTTTGCTATTTAATCTGAGAACAGTGTAAAGTAAGGGCAGAGACACTGATTCCAGGGATGTGTCACTTATTGGGCTGTGTGCTGTAGTTTAATATCAATCAGTGTTTAATCAGCAATAAATTATAATTGCTGGACTAGGTATCACGTGCAGGGCAGTCCAGCTAATCTATGTCACCCCGCCCCCACCACTGATTGGCAGCCTGCTGACAATACACTGTGTACACAGAAAGCTGCCAATCAGTGGTGTGGGCGGGGTTATACACAGCTCTGCATTCATAGCACTGCTACATTTACAGCATAAAAAACAGGGATTTTATCAAAACTACAACAAGTAGCCCAGTAAGTGATACATTGCTGGAATTAAGCTCTCTACCCCTACATCATGCAACTCTCAAATTACATATCAAAAAACTTCCCTTTAAGGATCAGTAAACTAATAACCTGCAGAGCAGGCACTACTAGTAGCACCAGGATATTTGTAGTCACGAATATATTTGTTTCTTAGGGAGCTTGATCAAATCAACATGGCTGCCATTTTAGGTACAGCAGGGATTGTCAGCTTCGTTATATATGATGGAGCAGTGGTGCTCCGCTCTGTACTTGGTTTCCATCCGGCAATTGTATAGACTTCTCCCCTATAAAGGATGATGGGGCAGAGCAGGATCGGGCAGTTTGCATTTTAGACTCCCGATCCTGTTGGTCTTCATTCTCATCGACGACACAAAGATTTGGGGGATTCAGGGTTCTGCATTCAGCACCCAGCTCTCTTGTCTGTGTGGGCATCTTTAGGGTGATAACCTGTGTGATGAGCAGTAATGGTGACCATTGTGGTCAACCTTCTTTGGCAGAAATCGTTGCATCTAAAAACTGCAGTAATCAAGCAGAACAATATAAGGATTACTATCCATGGATACATGTGCCTTCTCAGCTCACCTCTCTTGTGCCAGCTCTATGCACCTGTCTTTGGTTGCAATCACTGGACCAAAACCTTAAAAAAAAAAAAAAAAAAAGGCAAACGGTAAGTGAAATGTATCATTAACCAGAACCATAATGACTCTCACCACGTCTGTAAACCCTTACAGAATATTGCATCAGATTAGCTTTACCCCTATGCCCCCTGCGGCTCCAGTTCTGGCCTAGATTCTGAATATCTGCGGCTCATATCAGACATAAATATGGACTTTATTTTATATGGACCACGATAAATATCAGACTTTCTTACCGATGCGCTCATTGTTTGCAGATTGTTGGCGGTTTGTTCGAGGTTTCTCCGTGCACTTTTCTTTTTTCAGAAAACTCCCTTCATTTGAGGTCTCCTCCCTGGATGGACTCCTGACCTTAGGACCAGGCCCAGATTCCCGAAGTTCTTTAGTGGAGTTATTTCTCTCGCAGTGCACATGTCTGTTACCGGGGTGAGAGCTATCATTGTCCCTTAGTTCCTTTTTCACCGGTTTCTTCCCAGAAGCCGTTCGGTTCTCCTTGGCTTCCTTGCTCTTCTTCTCCTCTGACTGTTTCTTACAATTTGAAGATGCTTCCCTACCCCTAGGCTCCATGACTTTCACACTGGAGGTAGACAGATGATGATTGTCTATGTCTCCAAGAACATCAGGATTAATCACTTTGGAGTTTGGCACTAAGTTGGAGTGAATTCCCTTTTTGTCCTGAAAAACTGGTACCGTATTTCCTCCATGTAATAGCTGTTGGCTAACACCCTCTGTATGGACTGCCAATCTACCAATTCTAGATAACACTGCGGTGGGTGCTTTCCCAGGTGGAGGAATAGGCACACGGTTAGAAAGACCGCCTTGCATTTTGCCAGAATCTGATGGCGGGACCACAAATGGCATGCAAGGAACCATGGGAGCAATATGGGCCCTACCGTCTGTCCGATCCATTGCTCCTTGTCTACCATCTAGATTTAATACAATGTTCCCTGTTTCTATTTCTGCATGTAATGTATTGAACCCCTTCTCCATATCCAGATTGAAACTCTTGGGTTTTCTTGTGGTTTTAGCTTCCAGGTCTTGTTTTATTTTTGCTGATCCAGTTTTACAAGGATCAACGTAGTACCCACCAGTCATGGCACCCAACTGTGGATTAGATTCTGAGATTTTTAGAACAGAATTGGGTTCGAAAATAGAAGACTTCTCCCTAAATCTGCTTTCTAGAGCAAAAACAGAGGTACCATTTTTTCCTTTAATGACTTTTTCCGAGTGTGATCCTCCAGTTTTTGTTGGAGCGTCTGAGAATGAGCGCGTTGGGCGTAACGTGGCACCGTGCTCCGGTGTATTTGGTAAACTGTTGTATAATTTGTGTGTTCCCCATCTAGAAGTCCTGCTGCCATCTTCTTCTCCAGAAGAGTCTGCAGTAGAGTCACCGCCAATGTGCGTCTCGCGGATCAGCTCTGTATGAACTCGCCATGGTTGGGAAGGTAAAATCCAGTGAGGAGAGGGCTTGACCCCCATAGGTGAGCTGAGGGAGCCATCCTGAGTAATTTTTGAACCTAAGTGAACACTTCGTAGGTTAGTACCATGAGTAGCAGCTGGATTGGGTCCCGATACTTTGATGTTGGATCCACAACTTCCACATTGTCCATGACCAGATGGTGACAATTGCTCCGTCCAGGAAGGAGACCCATTTGCCTGTCTCTTTGGCGGAGGAGTGTTGGTCACAGAAGCGTCTGCGGAACATGTTGCCGTTCTCGATATCTCTCTTCTACGTCTCTCTCAGATTCATCCTGAAACCGTACATGAGATGGTGAACTCCCACGAGAACCTTTGTGCCAAGAACAATAGTCACTGCTTGAGCTGTCACTTTGAGATCCTCCGTCGGTCACACCACCAGTGGCACTGAAAGCAGAAGAAAATATACCCGAAAGTACATTATCAAAACTCAATTTTCAGGATGACTTCACAGTTTCTGGACATAATGTGAACATACTGGTTAGTGGTCTATGGCAATGGGCATGCGAGGACAATGGACTATACGTGATGATGTAGGAAAAGTCATTTTCATTTACATAATGTACACAATGAGTCCTGTGAAGAGACATATACGGCCTGAAAGGCTCCGATATTTCAGAGAAGATATAGTTAGAAGATTCGGGACAATGGGCAGAGATGAGACTAATCTGGCTCTGCTCCTGGCCGGCTCTTCCCAGCGTCGCTGCCGGTGATTGACATGGGAAAAGACATGGTACCAGGTCTGACTTACAAAGGATATCCTCCCTGAAACTCCTCAGTGTTTCAGAGAAAAATATACCTGGCTGAAATTGTGCAGCTAGGATCTGATTCATGCTGCGCACGGTTTGGCTTTCCTTCCCGCCATATAAAAGAATCACCCGTTGCATCTCCAAGAGGAATATCAAGAGGGCCCAACATACACATTAGACTGTTAGCCAATATCGACAGGTTGAGACAACTTTAGTCTGAAGTATATGGGGGCCGTAATGGGATTGTACTAACTTTAGAAGTTATATCCTATGAATGGGATAGTGAATAACTCTCCAATCACTGGTGGTCTAATTGCAAAGACCATTACCGATCACAAGAACAACCTCATCTGAATTGAGCGGAGAGCGAGCATGCACACCTCTGCTCCATTAATTCTTAAGAGGCATGTCAAAAATCAGCCCAACGCCGCACTCGTCTACGAAAATGAATGGAGTGGGGGTGCACATGTTCATCCTTCACTCCATTCAGACAGTGCTCTGGAGCCCCATTCCTGATATCAGTGGGGTCCGGGCAGTCAGACCCCCAGCGATCATGAAGTTAAGGCAGAAAACTAGATATTTATCCTGGTGAAAGAAAGATGGCGACTTTCAAAAATTGGTAAAATTCCTAGCATGAAAGTTCTCACTGACTCATAATAGGAAATTTGCCTGGCCAACCTTAGAGAAAAATCTGGCAGAGCCCCTCAATCTCAGCGGGACCAGTTGACCACCTAATGTGAATACGGACCTCCTGACTATCCCAACAGATAATGTCAGTGATAAATAAGGATTGGTGATCTAGAATTTCAACCCCAATAGATAAGAAACCACCAAAGTTGTCGCAGTAATTTATCCCCCTCCTTCCATTGACAACACATGTACTTGTGCGACCTGAGCATGCACGTTGTGTCTGCGAGCGGTCAGCCACGGCATCCATGTATAGGGCAGAGGTGCATCAATAAAAATGGCCCAGTGGTAACGAGTATTGTTGGCGAGCAGAGACGTCTTACTGATGGCTTTGAACGAGATTTCCTCAACATTTGGTAAATTATGCAGGAATTCCTGCTGAAGTTTACAAATGATTAACCCAAGAAACGCGGGAAGATCTTCAGCAGCGTATTCTCATGGGTTACGTAATATAGACAGAAGCACGGGGTATTATTACAAGGCTGGGACCATTACTGTCATACGTGAAGCTCGACTCCTCCATAGGAAATAATTACTGTGCATACGACGGCTGGAAACGTTTCATTAGCATCGTCTTTCTAATGAACAGGTTTATGGGCTGAGTAACCCAACATGAAACAACGGCACAGACATTGGTATTGTATGGAGGCAGGCGGCTGGGTATAGGTATTGTCTGAGCTCAGTCACCATGGCGGCTCGTTCACAACCTATAGGAAGGGTATAGATAATGTACTCAATGGGGCGACTGATCGGAGGACGCCGGTGATACGGGCGACTCTCCCCGACTCAGCCTCCCTTTTGTTACGGCTTGCTTTGGATTTTGATCTTAATCCCTTCAATCCCATTCTCTATGTTGTCTGGTCCCTTCCTACATTTTACCATCTTCATTTCTTTTTTGCACTCTCCCCCACCCTCCCATTCTCTTTTGCTTACCGGCGTGGCGGAGGCTGCGAGTGTGGATGTGGTAGTACGCAGTGGGAGGCTCGCAAGGGACTAGCCCCCTTTGCTTTCATCCGTGCTCTGTGCAGCAGCTGCTTGGCCTGTTCGTGACGGACACTGAGCTCCCTGGGAGAGGATTAGAAAGGATTTTATAATGACGCCACTTCCCTGAGTGCATCAGCCAACGTCAGACTGTATATTATATATAATATATATAAAAAAAAAAAAAAAAAAAAACAGGGTGAGAGCGGAGACTGCCGCAGATAGCGCCCCCTAATGCATTTTTGTTAGAGATACAAAAATAAAATGCAGCAAGCTGTGAAACTAGGACATATCCCATTTTAGGAAAGGAGATAGGGATTGTGATACATGGACATATGGTTTAGGCTTAAAGATTACAGATGTTGGTCACGTCTAGCTGCACATTAATAGTTAGCGGGGGGAATCTGCCGTAGAGTCAGTAAGTAGATGTCCATCTACCAGCAGATGCCGCAGGCTAAAGAAGAGCAGAGTCCTAGCAACCCAATATCGGCTTCTCCTGCGTAAAAATATCTGCCACGCACCCCACAATATTCCCGAATGTCAACCTCTCACTGGTCCATACAAGAAGAGTCTAGACAAACTTGAAAATTACAGAAGCTACTGGAAATTGGATCTGCACTGGTGAAGTGTATAAAATACTACATACAATAAGAGCTGGTGCAAAGCACCACGCAGTCCATCAGCAACGACGGTAGTCTGCATTCTTTGAACAGAAGCGGAAGAAGCGTCTCTTTTACCTGACAGCTCGGCTCTTCTTCTGATTACCTGGCCCAGCTACTCAAAAGAAGAGCCACGGTAAGGAAAGAGGCAATAGTCCCGCTATCATCCAGCGGACACACACCACCTTCGTGGCTGATGGACTAGGTGGGGCAAATCCATCTCTACAAACAATTTGATATGTTTTGGGATAGTGTTTTTTTTTTTGTTAAACATGTTATAAAATGAAATATTAATAGAGAAAATAAATCCATTAAAACACCATGAAAAAGCTTTTTATGTATAAGAAAAAAAAATGACATTTTAAAATGCTAGAAAATAAAGCCAGACATGGTACTCGAAGCAAGGATCGCCAAGCTACGACTTGTCTACACTGGACACGTATGAAGAGAGCAATCACTGGAGAGGGACATCATGGTCAGAAGAATAGAAGGAACAAGGCAGAGAGGAAGACCGGCAACCCGATGGCTTGATACCCTCAAGATTACGGTGCAGAAGACCCTGGTGGACCTATCTAGGTTTGCACAAGTCTGATCTTCCTAGAGAGCGTTCGTCCATCCAGTCGCCATGGCTCGAGTCCGAGCCAAAGGCCGTTAAACAAAATGGATAAAGAAAAGAAGACTGTGTGAGGGCGCTGTACTCCTCGGCCTGTACAAATCCCACACAGAGTCAACTCCTGGTCCTAAAAATGTTTGATATCATCGGTCTGGGGACACAAACTTATCCAACAAGTAATCTCTGAAGGTGGATTTCTACTTTGAGGAGTTTTATAGGGTTACAAAAACATTGGCATGTTTCTTTTAGCCCCATTCTAGTCCATGGACTACGTCTCGTATTGCACCCAAGTCCTATTTACTTCAATTAAGCAGAACAGCAGTGACTGAAAGCAAGCGGCCATAGTTTATACAATATCCCAAACAGGAATGTGGGAAGATCCAAATGTTAAAGAGGCATCCACACTTTTGAAAATGATGGCTTTCATCAATATAAAATTGTTGGAGGTCTAAATATCAGCAACCCCTCCGATCATGTATCTGAAGCGGCTGTGGTGCCATAGTGACGGCCTTTTCATTGCCGGCAGCGGCTGTAGGATAATTTGTACTTGTTTGCGCAATTATTTTTTTTAGCGACTGTTCAAAATATTGCAGCATTTTTCCTCTGAAGTGAACACAACAACGACAGGAAGATCTTGGAGGAGTAATTTAGTTTGGAGGCCCCCATCATCAGATGTCAGAGGTTAATACGCCTCAGTGATGTGGTGTTACTCACCGGCAGTCATCCGCTAGGGGGATCGATACACCAGAATCAGCGTCTATCTCTCCGGGGAAGAACCCTACAATACAAAACACTACTTATTCTATATAATGAATATCTGTAGACTATGGAGGTGTAGCCGGTCTCGCCCACATCCATACTCACAGCTGACGTCTTTGGACACGTGCCCTTGACTGGCTGAGCCGCCATTTGCATTGTCCACGTTGTGACAGGCTGTTCGGTTCAATTTACATCTCAGCTCCTTCCGGTTTCTTTCTACTCGTTCCGCCAGGCTCAGCGCAGAGTGGGGGTCCCCAGTAGTGTATGGGGTATCAGACGACGAGTGCAACAAGTCGTGAGAACAGGATTGTGAACTGCTCTCATTACTATGAACAGAGGTGGACAAGTTTTCCATTTGGCAGTTGTTGAAGCGACTCAAGGTAGATCCACCGATGTCACAAGTTCCCCAAAGCTCATCAGCCCCCCACATCTCCGGCCGAGACCCAGAAAACAGCTCCTGCTTATTACAATCCAACAAGTCTTCAGTCAGGTAAGTACGAAGCTGTGGAGACACCAGCGCATCTTCAGCAATGTCGTCTTCACTGCCGGGGCTCTCACGGCCTCTCGGTTCCTTCTCCTTCATCTGTTTCTCTTCAGGGCCTTCACCTTTCCCTGCAGTACGGTTGTCGTCATCCCACGTTCTTCATTGCTCCCCGATCTCTCAGGTTGTTCCGTACCTCTCGTCTTCACACTTGCAGGTCTTAGTTTTCTTGGGGATTTACTAACCCGTCCTGTGGACCTCCTCTTGTCAGTGGGGGAGACACATTCTCGTGCGTTAACCTCCATCTCCATCTTTTCCACAAATAAATCTTATCTGCAGATTTAACAGAAACATCTGAGTATCATAACAGGAAAAAAAAAAGGGTATGAAGCTGTGCAAGAAAAAAAATTGTATTGTACCGATATAAGAGATGCGGTGTCATCAAAAGCTTTATCATAAGGATTGTGCTAAGAATGCATTTAAAACTCTTTAAATTCTCAATTTATTGAGTAGATTCTCATTGAACCTAAAAGTTATGCACGTCTATGCAACCCTGTATCATTGCTTCAGTGCATCTAAAATAAAAAAAAAAAAGCAATTACTTTCAGCAGGCTCATTATCATCAGAGGAAGGATTACAACAACAAGTAACAGCTCTATACACAGGAAAAAAAAAAAAGGCAAACATGTTGACGTAAAAATAAAGTTAGGATTCTTGGAAGAAGGTGAGGGAAAAAAAGGGTAAAATAAAAAGCACAAATTTAAAATTGGACCTTAATGAGTTAATAAAAAAATGTATATTTAGATCTTTTAAAATATTAAACTAATTAGCCAAAACTATATAAATTGAAAAGACAGAATTTTATTTTTTTTTCCTGTCCACACCTTCCTAAAATACAGCATAAAAAGCAATTAAAATGTTCTAACCAAAAAAAAGGTATCATTAATAAAGTCAGCCTGCCGTGCAAAAAACAGACAGTCTCACTGCTGGATCCACAGAAATATTAAAAAGTTACAGGCTTTTTTTTTTTTTCCCACCACTTGCATATTAAAAAAAACAAAAGAAACAAAAAAAACAGTACGTTTGTTATCCCCATAGTTGTACTGATGGGAAGAATCATGATGCCGGGTCATTTTGTCATTTTTAACAGACAATGACACATTTTGATATGGCAAAACTCAAAACTACAAATGGTCCAGCTAAAAACCCTCTGACAAATTACTATGTTGCTCAAAAAGTACAAAAGTTGGGAAAAAGGGAGGAAAAAACTGAAGTGCAAAAATGAAAAAAAAAAAAAAAAAAAAAAAAAATCGCACAGGAGTGAAGGGGTTAAGGTGCAGCTAGGCTATAAAAATAAATCTAATATACAGGGTAATCTTATATTTTAGCTTTTTAAGGGTTAAACAACAGACTTAAATATACACTTTTGCTAATAAAACCCAAAAGGACACTTGTTATTGTATTTCAAAGTCTTCACAGCTCCTGAATAGTTCAGCTGCGAATAGACCATCAAAGCATTCCTGCCAAGGAACTTGCAAGTGTTTGCTCCACTAAAAAGAGGTTTGTTCAATAGGAACATTTGTCTTACACATTTCTGGATTGCAAGGAATGGTCTAGACTGAATGGCCGCCACCTTAGATTATGTAGTAGGCTGAGATGTAGGAGGATCGGGAAGAGAGGAGTCGGGAAACGCCATCAGAGGTGGCCTGCATGGAGACCCGAGTATGGCTCATCAGCCATGGGTACAAGGATTGGGCTGAGTGTAGTTATAGAATCATAGATCATAGAACGGTAGAGTTGGAAGGGACCTCCTGGGCCATCTGGTCCAACCCCCTGCTCAAAGCAGGATTCTCTAAATCATCCCGGATAGATGTCTGTCCAGCCTCTGTTTGAAGACTTCCATTGAAGGAGAACTCACCACCTCTCGTGGCAGCCTGTTCCACTCCTTGATCACCCTGTCAAAAAGTTTTGTAGTAACCTCGGTCAGTTCTCCGTGTTTCAGAGTCAAATATACCTAGCTGAAATCATGCAGCTAGTGTCTGATACATGTTGCGCATCAGCGCGAAAAATACCTGAAACGCGTAGACGGAGGTTTTAATCTGATTTTTAAATTGCACTGATGTCTTTGTTCTCCTTCACACTGGAAATAAAGATTCATCGTGATCATGAAGCTGGAGTCCCCTCACTTTATTTGGACAATAACTATGCCCCCGCCGGGATCTTCATGGCTGAACAACTACATGCAAGCCTTACATCACCAAGCACAATGCCAAGTGTCGGATGTAGTGGTGTAAAGTCGACACCGTTGGAGTGTTCTATGAAGGGATGAATCACTCTTCCCTATCTGGTAGTCTGTTTGGTGGATGCCTGGAGAAACTTACTATTGTACCAAAATTTAGTGGAGGAGGGATAATGCTATGAGGTTTTTTTTAGGGGTCGACCCTAGTCCCTTAGTTCCAGTTATGGGAAATCTTAATGCTTCAGTATACAAGACATTTTGGGCAATTGTATGCTCCAACATTGTGGGAACAGTTTGGCAAAGGCTATTTTCTATGCCCCATGACTTTACTGCGTGCACAAGGTCCATAAAAACATGGTTGGAAGAGTTTGGTGGAAAAACATGACCGGTCGCGCAGATCTCGGACCTAAACCCCATCCAGCATCTTTGGGATGAACTAAAATGGAGATTGTGAGGCCGGCCTCTCCTCCAACATCAGAGTCTGAGCTCACAAACGCTCTTCTGGATAAATGGACAATAACTCCCACAGACACCTCCAAAATCTTACAGAAATCCTTCCGAGGGAGACCGACTCCTATGGATTTACGGTGGGAGGCCATAAAGCTCTGTAGGTATCCACATTACACCTACAGGAGCTTTCATGACATCTCATTTTATATCCACAAAAGCTCATATGGAGTTGCTTGGCTTTACACCACTCCATCTGACATTCGGCATTGTGCTTGGTGATGTAAGGCTGCATGCAGCTGCTCGCCATGAAACTCCCCGCAGAGGCGCAGTGTTTGTGCTGATTTTAATACCAGAGGAGGTCTGGATTCTGCATTTATGGAGTCAGCAGAGTGTTGGTGAATTTTCTGCCACCTGCTCCTCATCACTCGGTGACCCCGCTCTGTAACATTTCGGGTCTCCACTTCATGGTTGAGCTGCTTCCGTTCATTTAATTTCTCAGTAATATCACTCACAGGTGATGGGGGAAGAAATGTTATGAACGGACTTATTGCACCGATGGCCCTATTACAGGACCGCGGTGGTATCAGTGAGCTCTGCACCACCAGCTTTTTGTCACATTTGTAAAGGCAAATGGCAAGGTGAGGGGTAGATGTTCTACACAGGGGGGACAATGGGGCCGGATGTTATACACAGGGGGGCAATAGGGCCAGATGTTATACACAGGGGGGACAATGGGGCCGGATGTTATACACAGGGGGACAATGGGGCCGGATGTTATACACAGGGGGGCAATAGGGCCAGATGTTATACACAGGGGGAACAATGGGGCCGGATGTTATACACGGGGGGACAATGGGGCCAGATGTTATACACAGGGGAACAATGGGGCCGGATGTTATACACGGGGGGGACAATGGGGCCAGATGTTATAAGCACGGGGGGGGTAATGGGGCCGGATGTTATACACAGGTGGGGACAATGGGGCCAGATGTTATACACAGGGGGGGACAATGGGGCCGGATGTTATACACGGGGGACAATGGGGCCGGATGTTATACAAAGGGGGGGGCAATAGGGCCAGATGTTATACACAGCTGGAACAATGGGGCCGGATGTTATACACGGGGGGACAATGGGGCCAGATGTTATACACAGGGGGGTAATGGGGCTGGATGTTATACACAGGTGGGGACAATGGGGCCAGATGTTATACACAGGGGGGGACAATGGGGCCGGATGTTATACACGGGGGGGACAATGGGGCGGGATGTTATACACAGGGGGACAATGGGGCCAGATGTTATACGCAGGGGGCAATGGGGCCGGATGTTATACACAGAGGGGCAATGGAGCAAGATGTTATACACAGGGGACCTTGGGGCCAGATGTTATACACAGAGGGGACAATGGGGCACGATGTTATACACAGGGGGGCAATGGGCCGGATGTTATACACAGGGGGGCAATGGGGCCGGATGTTATACACAGGGGGGGACAATGGGGCCAGATGTTATACACGGGGGGTAATGGGGCCGGATGTTACACACAGGGGGGGGGACAATGGGGCCGGATGTTATACACAGGGGGGGGACAATGGGGCCGGATGTTATACACAGGGGGACAATGGGGCCGGATGTTATACACAGGGGGGACAATGGGGCCAGATGTTATACACATGGGGGGACAATGGGGCCGGATGTTATACACATGGGGGGACAATGGGGCCAGATGTTATACACAGGTGGGGACAATGGGGCCAGATGTTATACACGGGGACAATGGGGCCGGATGTTATACACAGGGGGAACAATGGGGCCGGATGTTATACACAGGGGGGGACAATGGGGCCGGATGTTATACACAGGGGGGGACAATGGGGCCAGATGTTATACACAGTGGGGTCAGTAGGGCCAGATGTTATACACAGAGGGGGCAATGGAGCCGGATGTTATACCCGGGGGCAATGGGGCATGATGTTATACACAGGGGGGGCAATGGGGCCAGATGTTATACACAGGGGGCAATGGGGCCAGATGTTATACACAGGGGGGCAATGGGGCACAATGTTATACACAGGGGGGGCAATGGGGCACAATGTTTTACACAGGGGGGCAATGGGGCCAGATGTTATACACAGGGGGCAATGGGGCACAATGTTATACACAGGGGGGGCAATGGGGCACGATGTTATACACAGGGGGGGCAATGGGGCACGATGTTTTACACAGGGGGGGCAATGGGGCCAGATGTTATACACAGGGGGCAATAGAGCAAGATGTTATACACAGGGGCAATGGGGCCAGATGTTATACACGGGGCAATGGGGCCAGATGTTATACACGGGGGACAATGGGGCCAGATGTTATACACAGGGGGCAATGGGGCCAGATGTTATACACAGGGGGGCAATGGGGCCAGATGTTATACACGGGCAATGGGCCAGATGTTATACACAGGGGGCAATGGGCCAGATGTTATACACGGGGCAATGGGGCCAGATGTTATACACAGGGGGCAATGCAGCCGGATGTTATACATTGGGGGCAATGGGGCCAGATGTTATACACAGGGGGCAATGCAGCCGGATGTTATACATTGGGGGGGGCAATGGGCCTGAATGAGAAACCTGAATTTAATAAGGAAGATGTGTGTTCCAGTACTTTTCTCTGTACAGTGTATATACTATGACTAAGAACGTTCTTGCCAGAAACGCGTCAGTTTTTTAATGTCTTTCATGGACTTTGTTAGTTTAATATTTACCGGATGAATGTGCTCCTTTCCAACCGCTTTCTTCCTATGTTAGTATTTTGTGTAATTTAAATCAGTAAGCACATGGGGCCTTTTTTTGCCACCGACAATCCCTTTTAAGGCTCATATTAAAGAATTAGCGATCACGTGGGTTCTATAAATATGGACACTTCAGGTTTGGAGGCCAATGGTTTGAGCACGGTTCTGCGCCATCACTGCCCACTCATCGTGACCTGCCTACTGTCTATGTGGCATTAATACTTTAGCTCATGATTATTGCCATTTTGTCTTTTGATACCCTATAGGTGTGTACAAACCGTTCACAGGAGGCGGCCATATAATATATGTATAAATGTACAGTGCAACAACCCCAAACCACGTTACCCACAAGGTATTATAGAAATAGGTCTTTTATGGCGTCTTGCTGCGTCGGGTGCAGTGGGTAAGGTTGGCTCTGAGCTATAAAAGCAGCAGAACTTTCTTATTCTTTCTTAGTAGGAAGCATTTTTTTTTTCAACACGGGTTTAAGGAATAAGAGAAGACTTGATAAAATCAGCAATTAACGACAAGCGTTAGTATTACGGTTGCTTTGCGGAGAGCTATGGAAACGCCTGGGGGGGGAATAACATACGTTGTGGGTTTACGAATTGGGACTGGGCCTCAACAGGGCGGAAAGAGTTAAAGTAACAGTGCAATGGAGACCGTTCACACAAAAAGAGTTCTGTGCCAACAGGTCTGATACTTTCCAGACATTGAGTAACAAGATGGGACTTTAACCCTTGAGAAATCGGCTTTCGGTATTTGACCCTACGCCTATGTAACGCTTTGGAGCCTACTGATGACAGAGAGCCATCCTCCGGGGCATTGGAGGCCAGCATTATCTTTCTTACCAGTTGTCCAGTGTCTCTGGAGTCCTCCTCTGTCTCCATGTGTTGTTGTGGCCCTTCTAGCTCTCTGGAACCCACTGGCACACCTGGCTTCTGCTGCAAGGGTCTTGAGATCGCGAAGCACGCTGCTGTCTGCTATGGCTGACACCCTGGCACATCTCTGACGGAGAGCCTGGCAGCTTTAGCTTATCCTTTCCATCCCAGGCTGGAGAATGCACAGCATCCAGATGTGCCAGGAGGTCCAGGGGAAACTCACGACTTCTAGCACCAGATCTGATCCTCGCTTCCCATGTTATTTTGTAGCCCACATTGCTTCCATATCATCCTGTGTCTCCTTCTCTGGCCATGGCTCCCTCCCCTCCTTCCTTCACTCACTATGACCTCCTCTCTTCTTCCCTCCTCCTCTGAATGAAACTCTCACCCCCTCTCTGCCCTAGGAAGCGTATACTTCTCAGTCAATATCTAACCAGCCCTGGGTACACAAGAGCACAGCTGGCTTCTGAAGACCTAGAAGTGTCGAAGCCGCAAGCCAACTCATCAGAGGGGCAAGATGGCCTGGAATTACAGCCGAAGGACATATTGACAGAGGGGTTATATCTAAGGAAGGAGGAGCGGAAAGGAAAACATTGGAATAGTCAAAGTTTTAGGAATGTTTCACTTTTTTAAAAAAAATTTGATGGTTCCTACATTTATCGAAATGGATGGTGGTCATCAAGCACTTACCTCGTCAGTCTTACGAACCTCCCAACAAGTGCCATCTTCCTACGTTAATCAACGCTTTTTAGGAGCGGTTTGTTTGCCCCTATATAAGGGCCTTGGCCATAAGATTCAGGTCCAGTAGATCTGCAATAAATTCATGTTTTGTGGTTTTATTAGGGCCATCAGACGAAGCACTACTAGACAAAATGTTTAGTTTTTAGGGAGATTTTCTTCACTTTTTTTTTGGTTTCCCTCTACGGGACACTTTGGTCGGATATACAGCATTTAATGAAATATTGAAATTGGCATGGTGGTATGCGTAAGCCCCCCCAAAAAATATATACTTGTGTGAATGAGCTATAATACTGCATTTAGACAGGCACATAATTGGGGAACAGAGCGTCTTTGCAATGATTTTTAATCTGGCTTTGTCTCATCATTATTGGCAGCGCATGGTCCCGAGTAACTAAGAAATGTGCTGCCGATATGATTTATGGGCACAGAATGATCATATTAATGATCGTACTGAGCACATAGAAGTGCGGGTCAGAGGGTCTATGCGGGCTAGGAAACGACACGCAATTAGCATGAACGTAGCCGATCGGCGGATGTTTGATGGCAGCGGTCTAACTAGAGTAACGCCAGGATGAGAATGTTCATCAAAAACCGCTTCAAATAATTTTTGAGTAAACTCCCTACTGAACTCACACCAGCACATGGTGCTGTTATTTTTTCCTGCATAAAAAGAAAATCAACATATTCACTCGTGTTTCTGAATAAAACTCTTCAAATTTGACCATGAAACGCAAAACAAAATCTGACGCGTTTAACAGTTTTAGCAAAGTGGATGCGATTTTATGGAAATTAATTTCTACTGTGCATTTAAAGACGCTGTTGAATTGTCCATTTTTGGTGCCATTTTTCCCTATGTGGAGCCTGAAGAAATACTTCTAAAGAGAAAACAATTGTGGTTTAAGTGCAGAATCCCAGCGGTTTTGAACTACAAGAATGCCGTCTCAAATCTGTACCAAAAATGCATTAATAAAAAAAAGAGAAATTGTGTAAAAAAAAAACATCACAAAAACACAGATCTGATTGCCATTGCATATATTGGGGCTGCCACCTGCAGAATAAAAAGCATTTTTGCACAATAGGACATGGCCTTAAGCTAATTATACAGAGGCAGATGTCTGATGAATGGTTAACCTTAGCGATCCTGCAGCTGAACACTGCCCTCTCTCTTTTCACAGTCAAACCTCAGACGTTCCGGCTTCCCTTGTGTTCCGTACGTGTCTTTCACAGAGTGATACAAAGAGTACATGACCTAACAACCAACAACTAGTGCTGAGCGAATGTGCTGGGATAAGGAGTTATCCATGCTCGTGTGCTAACCGACTGTCTTCGGCCTGCTCGAATAATATGTTTGAGTCCCTGCGGCTGCATGTCTGGCGGTTGTTCGACAGCCACAACACAGTGGACCTACACCAGCAGATGACATGGCTCCCAAACCATCACTGATTGTGGAAACTTCACACTAGACCTTGGAAATCAAGGTCCCAGAGTCTGGAGGAAGAGTGGAGAGGCCACAATCCAAGCTGCTTGAGGTCTAGTGTGAAGTTTCCACAATCAGTGATGGTTTCGGGAGCCATGTCATCTGCTGGTGTAGGTCCACTGTGTAGCCATCTACCAGGAAATTTTAGAGCACTTCATGCTTCCCTCTGCCAACAAGCTGTTTGGAGATGAAAAGGTCATTCTCCAGCAGGACCTGGCACCTGTCCACACTGCCAAAAGTACCAATGCCTGGTTTACAAACAACAGTATCACTGTGCTTGATTGGACAGCAAACTCGCCTGACCTTAACCCTATAGAGAATCTATGGGATATTGTCAAGAGGAAGAGGAGAGGGACCAGACCCAACAATGCAGACGAGCTGAAGGCTGCTATCAAAGCAACCTGAGCTTCCATAACACCTCAGCAGTGCCACAGGCTGATCGCCTCCATGCCACGCTGCATTGATGCAGTAATTGATGCAAAAGGAGCCCCGACCAAGCATTGAGCGCATTTACTGAACATACATTTCAGTAGAACAACATGTAGGATTTTAAAATCATTTTTCAAGCTGGTGTTATAAAGTATTCTAATTTACTGAGATAATGACTTTTGGGTTTTCATTGGCTGTAAGCCATAATCATCAACATTAACAGAAATAAACACGTGAAATAGATCACTCTGTGTATAATGACTATATAATATACAAGTTTCACTTTTTGTATTGAAGAACTGAAATAATTTTTTGATGATATTCTAATTTTGTGA
The DNA here is from genome assembly GCA_033576555.1 of Oophaga sylvatica. Classification (NCBI taxonomy): domain Eukaryota; kingdom Metazoa; phylum Chordata; class Amphibia; order Anura; family Dendrobatidae; genus Oophaga; species Oophaga sylvatica. The sequence continues at coordinate 100,301,678 of JARQOD010000009.1, read as the reverse complement.
GATGCACCTGTAGATCAGTGTCTCATTGCAACATCGCATTTGACCCCCTCCCTATGACAGATGTACAGGTGCAGGTGTAAGGAGAGGGTTTCAACTCATTCCACAAAAAAACAAGCCCTCATATCTATTTGCCACTGGAAAAAAAAAACCAAAAGCATGTTCTGTCACGGCTTGTTACAAGACACAGACCTTTATCCATCGTCGGCGTCGCTTTCGTTTCAACGTCCCACCAGAAGGCACCCGAAAAAACAAGCATATCACTTCTTTTAACGTCTTTAGGGCTTCCAAACCCTGAAATTGTAAAAAGAAGTGACAGAAGACAAAACATGTGCACAGCAACGTCATTTTGACGTTGCTGTGCATTACGTTACTTTTATGGGGCGTCTTTTCAGGTGGACTCTGGAAGGAATCCACCAGAAAAAGACGCTGTGTGCACTTAGTCTTTTGTGACTTGAAAAGTGAATTCTTGGTAGTGTTTGGAATCTCAATAAGCGTCTACATATTTAGAGAAGATGCAGAAGGTAAAACGGACGTCTCCGGCTCCATAAGTGGAACAGAAGAACAATTCATACAGAATCATCCCCGACAACTAAACTTTCACTGGAGCCTGTAGACCATGCACCTTCGCGCTCCACCACTTGCCATGGTATTCTTATTACAAAGCTCTGCTTGTTCTTTTCCTGGTCTTGTCGCACACTATTAACGGACTGTAAAATTCCTAATTAGCCCGGCATTGCTGAAAATCAATCTCCGTACTGGGGGAGGATCACGTGCACTGCAGACGTTAGGACACTTTCCCCAAAGACACAGCACCGTGTCGTAACAGTAATAACAAAATCATTTGTAAAGAAAACACGGATTTTGGTAAGAACTTACCTGTAAAATCCTTTTCAGCGAAGGAAGGAAGAGAGACACAGTATTCATTACTGATGGGTAGGCGGAGCCCCAGATCAGGATGTTACCTCAGATCAAAAGAGTGATGACTGGCTGGCCCCTCCAGCTCAGGCTCCTCCTACTCAGCTCCAGTCGTACCAAAGCTTTTAGGAAAAGAGCCAAGATCACCAGCGGAGCAACATAACCCCTTCTGAAGGAACTTCAGAGAAAAAACACAAGGATACAGGTTATGCATGCAAAGAAAGCCAAAAACCACAGAGTTCCAGGTACTACTCACGGAACCTGACTACTGCGATGAGCTGGCGATGCTGGAACAGAGCCTTAGCGCGCTGACCTCAGCCCAGATAATCGCTATCAGATAAGGGTCGCGCTGCATCTGAAAACATCAACACACTTCTGCCTTGGGAGGGTGCTGTGTCTCTCTTCCTTCCTTCGCTGAAAAGGATTTTACAGGTAAGTTCTTACCAAAATCCGTGTTTCAGCTGCAGATGGAAGGAAGAGAGCCACAGTATTCATTACTGATGGGACGTCCCAAAGCAGTTCAAAAATAAGGGTGGGAAAAACCAACAAAAGGCAGAAACCCAACAACCTTAACAACAAAGCGCAACCAGCGCTAAACACAAGTTCATCCAGAACTTCAAACTACAGCTGCCTGCAGGACCCTACGTCCGAGGGCTGCATCAGCGGAAGCACTGACGTCCACTTTATAAAACTTTGTAAACGTGTGGACAGAGCGCCAAGTTGCCGCTCGGCAGAGCTGCACTGCCGAGGCACCTTGATGAAAAGCCCACGATGAGGCCACAGCTCTCGTAGAATGGGCTCGAATCTTAATCGGGCAAGATTCACCCCGAAGACGGTAAGCTTCCAAAATAGCTGACCGGATCCAACGAGCTATAGAATCCTTGGAAGCTCGTTGACCACGCCGACGACCTGCTGGAACCACAAACAGGGAGTCCGTCTTACGAAAACCTTGAGTAATAGATAGATAAAACTTCAAGGCCCGCACTAAATCCAATGTGTGTAAATCTCGCTCTTTCGCATTCTTCGGATCCGGACAGAGTGAAGGCAACACAATATCCTGGTTAACATGAAATTGTGACACCACTTTAGGCAAAAAATCACCCCGAGTGCGAAGCACTACACGATCCGGAAAAAACTCCAGAAAAGGAGGCGAACAAGAAAGAGCTGCCAACTCAGAAACTCTCCTCAAGGAAGTGACTGCAACAAGGAAAGCCACCTTCCAAGAAAGTAAAGAAAGGCTAGCAGAAACCATAGGCTCAAAAGGTTTATGCTGAAGAGCCTCCAAAACAAGGTTGAGCCGCCAAGGAGACACGGGTGCCTTCCGCGGCGGAAACTTACGAGAGATACCTCGGAAAAAGGAGAGCACGTCTCTATTTGAAGCAATGGTTCTCCGGAACAATAGGGACAGAGCAGAAATCTGACCTTTCAGAGTGCTGACTGCCAAACTCTTGTCTAGCCCATGCTGCAGAAAAGCCAACAGGTTGGGAATGGAAAATTTTCTCGGGTTCCGAGAGGACCCCAAACACCACGAAAAGAAGGTTTCCCAAATTTTGTGGTAAATCCTAGTAGTAGCCGGACATCTTGCAGCACGAAGGGTAGCAATGACCTCGGCTGAAAAACCTCTACGGGTCAAGATTTCGGTCTCAAGAGCCACGCCGTCAAACGCAGGGACATCAAGTCCGGATGACAAACGGGTCCCTGAGTCAACAAGTCCGGTTGAAGAGGGAGTGGAAAAGGAGGTGCCGCCAACAGCGACATTATTGTCGAGAACCACACCCTTCTTGGCCAGTCTGGAGCTATCAGAATAGCTGGAATTCTCTCTAGTCTGATCCGACGCAGTACTAGAGGAAGTAAGGATATCGGCGGGAATACATAGATCAGCTCGAACTGATCCCACTGAGCCACTAGAGCATCCACCGCCACCGCCTTCGGGTCCTTGTACCTGGACATGAATGTCGGTAACTTGGCATTGGACCTGGATGCCATCAAATCCACTTGGGGGGTTCCCCAGCGAGAGCACAGTAGTGCAAAAACTTCCGGGTGGAGGCTCCATTCCCCGGGATCCATCCTTCTGCGACTGAGAAAGTCCGCTGTAATATTCTGAACCCCTGGAATGTGAATCGCCGAAATGGCTGGTACACTGGCCTCTGCCCAAATCAGAATTCGGGGCACCTCTACCATGAGTCTGGAACTCTTTGTCCCACCTTGGTGATTGATATACGCGACAGCCGTCGCATTGTCTGTCTGCACTCGGACTGGCAGACCGCTCAAAGGGACCGTCCAATGTTGGAGGCAAAGGAAAATCGCCCTCAATTCCAGGATGTTGATCGGAAGAAGAGACTCTTCCGATGACCATACCCCCTGAATCCAGAGATTGTTCCAAACACCCCCCCAGCCCGTCAGGCTGGCATCGGTGGTTATAACTGACCACTTCGGAGGGAGGAAAGACTTCCCCAGGGAGAATGCCCCTGGACGTAACCACCATTCTAGAGAATCCCGCACCGCGCGAGGAATGGTGACACTGCAATCCAGCGATTGCGACTGGTTCCATCGACTCAAGATGAACCTTTGGAGAGTCCTGGAATGGAACTGGGCAAAGGGAATTGCCTCCATGGACGCCACCATCAGTCCCAGAAGACGCATACACTTCCGTAGGGACATTGCCGTTGAGGATTTCATAGTCTGTACATGTCGAAGAAGACATGACTGTTTGTCTGGTGGTAGGGAAACTACCGACCGAAACGTGTCGAGATGCATTCCCAAAAAGAGAATTGTCCTCGATGGTTCCAGGGACGACTTCTCCCAATTGACCAGCCAACCGAAGTCCTTCAGAAACTGAAGAGACAAATCCCGAGCCGTCAACGCCTCCTCCTCCGAGGAAGCCACGATCAAAAGATCGTCCAGATAAGGGAGAATCGTAACCCCCTGTCTTCGAAGGATTGCCATGAGGGGCGCCAGAATTTTTGTAAAGACCCTTGGCGCTGAGGCTAAGCCGAACGGCAGAGCCACGAACTGGTAATGATTCTGACCTATGGCAAATCGAAGAAAGCGCTGATGAGCCTTTCCGATGGGAATATGCAAATAGGCGTCGCGAATGTCGATTGACACCAAAAAATCGTTCCGTGACAGAGCTGCCACAACGGAACGAAGCGACTCCATGCGAAATTTCCGGGCATGGACATGCCGGTTTAATCGCTTGAAATCCAGAATCGGGCGAAATTTGTTCTCCTTTTTGGGAACTATAAAAAGGTTGGAATAAAAACCTTTCCCTCGGTCCTCTGACGGAACCGGTATCACTACACCCTTTTGTAGCAGAGATTCGACCTCTCGCTGTAGAGCGACAACAAGCTCGGGTTCCGACGGAACGCGAGACTGACAAAAAACATTTGGGGGTCGAGAAGCAAACTCTATGAAATAGCCTGCCGACACTATCCGCGTTACCCAGGAATCTGGAACGCGAGCCATCCAAGTCTCCTTGAAAAGAAGCAGGCGACCCCCCACTCGAGAATCCTCGAGTGGACCCCTGGCGTCAATCCGACTTTGCGGGCTTCTTGTCAAGTTCCCGCTTGTCCTGGCGGAAACTCTGCTTCCAGGGAGTACGAGTTTTCTGAGAGGATTTCTTTCCTGAGAAGGAAGGACGACCCGATCCCCACGAGGAGTGACTAGATCGTCCTCGGCCCCGAAAGGACCGCCGACCACTATAGACACCAGGCTTACTGGACACAGAGGCCATGGCCCTACGCTGTGGTAATGCTGATTCCTTCGCCTTAGCCTTGGAAATCAGCTCTGTGAGGTCGGATCCAAAAAGATGGCCACCCTTGTAAGGTAAGGCCAACAACCCTTGTTTGGAAACTGCGTCCCCGGCCCACTGTCTGAGCCATAAAGCTCTTCTGACTGTGACCGCTGAAGCTTGCGCTTTGGCCAGCAGAGATGCCGAATCCAGACCGGCATCAAAGATATAACAGGCTGCCGTTTCTAACCATTCACAAGTTTCCCGTATCTCAGATAACGGAGATTCATTTTGCAACTCCGTCTTCAGACGTGCCAACCAGCTTAGAGAAGCTCTAGCAGCACACATGGATCCTAGCACTGCTCGAAATCCATGACCCGCAGCCTCATAGCTTGCTTTTGCCGCCACTTCTGCCTTTCTATCCAAAGGCTCCTGTAAGCTCGCTTTTCCCTTAATAGGGAGTAGTGAGGATTTACTAAGCTGAGATAAAGACACATCCACTTCAGGAGCAGAAGTCCAATTAGCCTTTAACTCCGCAGAGCAAGGATAAAGTGTATCAAAGAAATGCGTTCCATGAAAACGCTTATCTGGACATAGACGTTCCTCCTCTATTACACTATTAAGCTCATCCAGAGCTGGCAATGTTGTACGCGAAGCACGGGACTCCTGGAACATGCGTGCTGATTTACCAGGACGACTAGTTACCTCCTCCGGTAACTGTAATATATCTCTCATGGCTTCAATTAATGCCTCCGTACGCTTCGCCATAGAGGAACGCCCCTGCGGCTCGTCCGCATCTGAATCGGATATTTCTCCATCCGAATTTAAAGGGGAACTCTGTCCAATATCAGATACATCTGACTCGCTCCGTGTAGAGGCCGGTAACGGCCTGCGTCGCTTCCTCTGAGAGGAATTAGCAGACACATATTGACCTAAAAGGTCAGACAAGTTGCTGATCGATCGAGCGATATCGTCCAATTTTCCACCGCTGTCGACCGCAGCGCTAGACGCTGTGGAGGTCTGCGTATCTGATTGCCGTAATGGCACTGGGACGTGGTCCGCGGCATCTGAACCCTGTTCAGACATGTCTCACCTGTATGAGCAGGTCAAAGCGGTAATACCAGCAAAAAACTATGCGGTTTTTTTTTTTTTTTTTTTCAAACGCTGAAGGGTTAACACTCCACCAAGCAGGGTTACCCCAGCGGTATTCAGTCAAAAAAATTTAGCTGGTAGAAATAACCCTCAGAGGGGTTAATATTGCAAACTCACCACAATATATATATTTGTGAGCCCCAGCCAATTTTTATGTCTCTAATGAGACTGCAGCTGCAGGATAGCGATCGCTGCGCTGCAGGGTGAGGAATCAGCACTCACCCAGCTGGCCGTGGTGTCTTATGAGGAGAGGAGCGGTCTGAGGAGCCCAGGAGCCTGTGTAATGGCCGCCACAGTGAGGGAGTCGCAGGAGAAACGCCAGAGCGCGCGTCTTCCTGCTCAGAAGACCGGGAATAGTTAGGCCACGCCCCCCGCTAGCTCAAATATTGAGCGCGAACTCCCCGCTCCTGCTCCCTCTCTGTCCTGCAGGTATCTGCCTGCGGACAAAAGATCACCACATCTACTTGTAACAGCGCTGTCACAGCAGCGCTGAAGCATACTGACATACATGTAGTAGCGCTGTCACAGCAGCGCTGAAGCATACTGACATACAAGTAATAGCGCTGCTCATCCAGACGCTAAAGCACTCACACATAATTATAATAATAAAATTTGTGTGGAGTACTCACCAGCCAAGGCGCCACAGGGACCCTCAGGGGTTTCTGGCGCTGTGCCCATGCTTCCCCCCAGGGCGAAGAACGCAGTGACAGCACGTGTGGTTTGCGTCCCCGCCAGGGAAGCTCTCCTCATCCCCCAGGGCCGGCAAGGATTCTGCAGGGACTTTAAGTAAATACAGATCCGCCAAGGGAGAGGTTGGGGTACAGCAGCGCTGGTACCCCTGAGACCTCTAGACCAACTAGTGATCCAAGTCTCCTGTCCGAATATAAAATAATAAAATCTTCTGAGGAGCTGCATTAGCAGCGACCATCCTCTGGGACCTCAAATCTTAGACTGGAGCTGAGTAGGAGGAGCCCGAGCTGGAGGGGCCAGCCAGTCATCACTCTTTTGATCTGAGGTAACATCCTGATCTGGGGCTCCGCCTACCCATCAGTAATGAATACTGTGGCTCTCTTCCTTCCATCTGCAGCTGAAAAAGTGATGACAACATTAATTTCACGTAAGACAAAGTCAGAATGTAAACTCAAATTAATAAAAAGTTAGTGGAAGTTTAAAAAAAAAGTTTCCTTTTTCTTCAGCAGAATTAGCGGCCCACATGTATCATGCCTCGTAATGTAGCACAGCATTAAATGGGGGCATTGCAATAACGGACATGGCACCAAAGAATGAGGAGCGCTGGTGTTGGAGGAAAATATAAAACTCTCTTTTCCAAACATGGAACAACCCCTTTAAATTTGGTTTTACAGCAGGCCTTTCACCAGATGAAGAATGTTAAACTTGCCACCATCATGGAATAGCGGCCGCCGAGCTGAGTAAAACAGTTTCTTTTAACTTGTTCCCTCTGTTGTGGAGAGATTAGCGTGCAACGTTTAGACTCTAATTTTCCCTTTAACGAAAGGGGCATTAGCAGAAATTTGTCCCTGGGGGTTTGTACTACTTCCCCTGCATACATTATCCAATCATAAGCAGGAATCATCATGCAGGGGAGAAAACAAGCTCCCAGAGAACGTCAGAACAGACTTTCTCTTGTGAGACTTGTAATAATACGCAGCCCAGCTCTATGTAATCTCTGAATAGAACAGGGCCCTGTGTCATTACAAACACTTCTTCCAGCTTTTATCTCACAGCATTATCTATGTGGAGGGAGTAGAGCAGAACTGACAGTGCCTTGAGATGAAAGCTGCAAGAGTCTTTTGTAAGGATACACAGCTCTGCTCTACTCTTAGTAGGTGCAGAGATCAGTAAGGACAGCAGGACTGTGTGTCATTACAGGTCTTACAGCTAAACGCTGTCAAACCTTCTCTAAGGACTCTTTCACACGTTGGTGTGTCCAGTACATGTGGTAACAGTTTTCACATGTTCCGGAGACACTTACATACGTATGTGTGCACATGTCAGTGTGTTTCCACGGACCTTGTGTCTGCGGGCAAAATACGTTGACATATCTGTTTTTTAACAGCAGCAAAGGCCGCAAAACGTCCAACATATGTGCACATTGATGACATCCATGTTCATCTGTATGACATCCATGTTCATCTGTATGACACTTACTGGCGCCTGGGAAGCAGTGTTACTGTTATAGCGCTGTTCCCCGGCGCCGGGAGCTAAAGATCGCCCTCATAATTCTCCCCTGAATGTGCTGCGATCAGCGCTAGCAGGGGACAATGTTGAGAGTTATATTTAACTGATAACAGCGAGAGCAGGTGGCGGCTGATGGGACTAGTACTCCCATCAGCCTACACCTGCTGCCGCTAACAACAGTGAGAGCTGGTGGTGGCTGATGGGAGTATTCATCAGCCGCCACCTGCGCTATAAGTAAATAAATGGAAAAAACGATGTTGATTCCCCTGTATTTTTGATAACCAGCCAGGCAACACTAACAGCTTTGGGCTGCAACCCACAGCTGTCAGCTTCAGCAAGGCTGGTTATCAAAAATAGAGGAGTCCCCTTTTGTTTTGTTTTTTATTAAATAATTTTAAAAAAAAACAGCGTGGGGTCCTTCCCATTTTTGACAGATAGCTGGGGGCTGGTATTTTCAGGCTGGTAATGGCCATGGATATTGAGCCCCCCAGCCTAAAAATAGCAGTCCGCAGCCGCCCAGAAAGGGCACATCTATTAGATGCGCCAATTCTGGCACTTTGCCAGGCTCTTCCCACTTCCCCTGTAGCGGTGTTAAGTGGTGTAATATTTGTGGTGTTGATGTGACCTTTGTATTGTCTGGCGACATCAAGCCCACGGCTTAGTAAGGGAGAGGCGCCTATAATAAACTTATCCATTACTAATCCTATAGTTGTATGGTAAATAAACATAGTATAAGAACGCAAACCAGCTCACCGGTTGACAGGTGCACGGAACCTCCGCTTGATCAAGCGTGTAGATGCAGGAAAAAAAGGAAGAAAGGCCTGAGCCTGTCCAGGAGCATATTTTCATTCATGTTTTTTATGAATCAATAAAGATGAAGATTTTATTGGAGCTGGATCCTTTCTTCCTTTTTTTCCTGCATGGTAAATAAACACACAGCTAGGAGAAAGTCTTTTATTTGAAATAAAAACAAAACACACTTCAATTTTTAATAGAAAACAAACAGTTATACTCACTCAATGCCCATTCTATTGAAGCCCTTGTCTCTGTAATAAAACAAAAATAGAAAACCATATCATTCACCTATCCGACGTTCTGTCCCACGCTGTAATCCATGTCTGAGGATAGTTTTCAACCTGGACAGTGCCAATATGTGACCGTCCAGGCTGAGAACCACTGATGAATGAGCTGCTGCAAGCGCAGCATCAGTGACTAGCAGTGATATCATTGAGGTTACCGTGGGTCACTGAGGCTGCTTTCCCAACTGAACTGAAAGTCACCAAATTCACTGCAGATCACCAAGAGAATGGTAACCTCGATGACGTCGCTGCTAGCCACTTCCCCAGTGGTTCTCCGCCTGGATGGTCACATATTGGCACAGTCCAGGTTGAAAACTATTTATCCACCAAACATGGATTATGGCGTGCGACAGAATGTCAGACAAGAGAAGGATATGGTTGTTTTTTATTTTTGTTTTATTACAGGAGACGAGGGCATCAATGGAATGGGCGTTATACTCACCTAATGGTTTTTGTTATTTTTAAATAAAAATGGAAAAGTGTGTTTTGTTTTTATTTCAAATAAGACTTTATACTTGCTGTGTCTTTGTTTACCATACAACTATAGGATTAGTAATGGATAAGGGTCTTATAGATGCCTCTCCATTACTAATCCATGGGCTTGATGTCATCAGACAATACAAAGGTGACATCAATCACACAAATATTACCCCATTTGCCACCGCCACATGGCAAGTAGGAAGAGCTTGGCAAAGTGCCAGAATTGACATAATCTAATATATATCTTTTCTGGGTGGCTGCATGCTGCTATTTTTAGGCTGAGGGGAGTCCATATGCATGGCCCCTTACCAGCTCGAGAATACCAGCCCTCATCTGTCATATAGCTTGGCTGCTTGTCAAAAATGGGGGGGATGCCACGTCATCTTTTAAAATTATTTATGTAAATATTGTAAAAAAAAACAGCGTGGGGATCCCTCTATTCTTGATAACCAGTCTTGCTGAAGATGACTGCTGAGGGTTGCAGCCTGCAGCTGTCAGTTTTGGCTGGCTGGTTATCAAAAATAAAGGGGAATCCATGCGTTTTTTTCATTTATTTATAGCACAGGCGATGACTGATGAAAACTCCTATCAGCCGCCGTCTGCTTTCACTTATCAGCTGAATACAACTCTCAACATTGTCCCCTGCTATCGCCGATTGCAGTGCCAGCAGGGGAGTATGGTGCGAGCGGTCTTCAGCGCCGGGGAACAGTACTTGTTTCCCAGGCGCCAGTACATGTGGTACTGATGCGCCACACGGGCGCCACTTGTATGCCACAAGTATTATACACATGTACACATGGACTCTGATATCTCTGGTGCTGTTTTTTCCAATACCGGAAATATCAGGATGTGTGAAAGAGGCCTAAGGCGGTGTTCTTTTTCACCATGAATGATGCCTCCTGCTTATGATTGATCAATGTCATGCAGCGGAAGAAGTACACACTCCAAGACACAAATCTTTGGTAACACCCCTATGGTTGAAGAGAGAATTAGAATTCAAACTTTACAAGCCAATATCTCCACAACAGAGATGGGAAAAAAACAAACAAGCTACGCTTTATTCAGCACAGCAGCCGCTATTCCATGAAGCGGTCAGTTTAACATGCTCAAACTGGTGAACGGTCCCCTAGAACATATTTCACAGAGTTTAATGAGGACAGAGATGCAATATTTTGAAATGTTTTATTCATTTTTATTAATAAGAGCATGTTTGTTTGTTTGTTTTAAAGTGTGTACTTTTGAAAGCATATTTAATTTTAAACTTTCAATTTACTTTTGATGTCCTGACAGAATCATACGAAATAGCCCAGAGGATCTTCATTAGACCGTGGACTTTCCCCTAAATGGAATCCGTAATCAGAAAAGGTTTGCATGGTTGAGTGTTTTATTTTGATTGTAGATTTTTTTAAATTATATTTTCTGTTCATGATTTTTTTCTGAGCATCTGTTAACAGCGTTTAGAGATGCTATAGGCAGCAACAGACATTTCTAGACATGATCTTTGACGTGTGGTGGTCACTGAGCAGGGAGGGGGATGAGTTATGACACATTACATATTGTGAACAGTGTGATGCTGTGTTTTCTACTGTGTATAGAAGTGTTAATTGTCATTGTAATCCTGCCTATGATGATAATGAGACTGATGAAAATTGATCTCTACAGAACAGGAATTAGGAGCCTAAAATTAGGCTCAGTAGCTAAAATTTAAAATTGCAAGATTTCTGATTTTTTTTTAACAATATTGATGGAATATTATTATAATAAGCAGGCATCTGATTCTTGGTATCCCAATTGATCAGCAGTTTGAAGAAGCTATAGATCTCCTGCCATCAACATATTCCCTTCATTGGTTACCAGACACCGTTTCAGACACAGCCATGCACTACCCAGCTGCAATATCAGTATACCATGCTTCTTCTGTTGAGCACCCTGTATTGATGCCCAGCTGATTACACTTTTAATATATATATATATATATATATATATATATATATATATAAGCTTGGCAAGCTGTATCTCCCGGTCACAGTAACCGTTCATTCAGATAGACAAGGTGGACAGCAGTGTGAGCAGACTCTTCTTACCTCAGCACCTCTGTTATCTCCAGTATTAGAAGATATACAGGATGGACAGCAGTGTGAGCAGTCTCTTCTTACCTTTACACTCCTGAGATCTCCAGTATTAGATTAGACAGACAAAGTGGACAGCAGTGTAAGCGGCTTCTTTTATCTCAGCACCCCTGGTTTCTCCAGTATAGATAAGATAGACAGGGTGGACAGCAGTGTGAGCAGTCTCTTCTTACCTCAGCACCTCTAGTATCTCCGGTATTAGATCAGATAGACAGGGTGGACATCAGTGTGAGCAGCCTCTTCTTACCTCTGCACTCCTGAGATCTCCAGTATTAGATTAGATAGACAAAGTGGACAGCAGTGTGAGCAGCCTCTCCTTACCTCAGCACCTCTAGTATCTCCGGTATTAGATCAGATAGACAGGGTGGAGATCAGTGTGAGCAGGCTCTTCTTACCTCGCCAACCTCTAGTATCAGTCCGGTATTAGATCAGATAGACATCAGGGTGGACATCAGTGTGAGCAGCCTCTTCTTACCTCTGCACTCCTGAGATCTCCAGTATTAGATTAGATAGACAAAGTGGACAGCAGTGTGAGCAGCTTCTTTTTATCTCAGCACCCCTAGTTTCTCCAGTATAGATAAGATAGACAGGGTGGACAGCAGTGTGAGCAGACTCTTCTTACCTCAGCGCTCCTAGGATTTCCAGTATTAGATCAGAATATCCATTGGAGCATATCTTCTTACTTCACATGCTCATAGACTCCTGTTCTATCATTCTTGTACTGTTTTTTTGTCAGTCTACCGAGGAGGCGGTTATTTTAATTCTACGTGATTATCTTCACAAGACAGAATGAACGCGATTTGCTAATTAAAGGTATGTAATAAAAGGAAATGTCTTTAGAAATAAATTATTTCTTTTTTTCCATTCCTAGAGAACCCCTTTAAATGTTTACCTGATATTCAGTCCTTGCCGGTTATACATTTTCATACAGACGCTAGAGCACTGTATATTTTACGTGATACCTGACCCAGCTTGTTCTTTACCCCTTCTGTCTGAGCCTTGGATTGCTACAGGTAGCTGACCCTGTACTGGTTTAACAATTCGCTTGCCTGATGATTCTTCCTCCAATTCCGTTCTTCTGGTTTAACTTTTGACCCCTATTTCCTTGCATTTTGTCTGGTCTTATTCCTTTTGGTTCTGATCCAGCTATGCAACTACTATACTGCCAACTTGTTCCACCAGCCAGCAGCTACTCTGTGGATGCAACCTAGCGATTTTCACAAGGGCTAGATCGCTGTATAGGGATTGAAAGGTAAAAACCAAAGCATTACCTGGGATTTGTTAAACTAGCTGGGAAAAAATGTCTGTGGAAGCTCTCTTAAAGGGATTCTCCGAGATGTCCAAAATACCCATCATTACATATTTCAAACTGCAACCGATCCTAGGCACACAGTAAGATGGGTTGCCTGAAGAAATATTGCTTGAGACAGATGTCTTTAACAGCAGGGCACAGAGACTGAGCAGAACGGGTTTACAACTGAGCACAGAGAAGGACTGAAGCAGGAGAAAAATAAGCCCATTATGCTTAGTCGTCAGCTAATAATGTTTTTTTTTTTCCTGCTTCAGCCCTCCTCCTTGTCCAGTTGCAAACTTTTTAGGTGAGTGAACAGATAAGTTATGCTCATTGATGATGCTGCTCCTCAGCTTGCCTGGAACTTGCTCTAATATTGCTTAAAGACATGTCTTGAGCGGTGTTTCTTCAGATAATCCATGCCAAGAATGGGTCGCAGCTTGAAATATGTGATGACGGCTATTTTGGACAACAGTTTGATAAACCCCTGTAAGAGGAGCCAGAATTCCATAAATAGTATTTAACAGTATTAGAGTTTCATCAAGGGAATGGGACTAAATTGTGAAACCTTACAACAGCACGGTGCATGTTATAAGGGGCAAGGAGGGGTGTGTGATGGAGCATGAAGTACAGGTACTGATGCTTTGCCTAAGCACTAGCCACATAGAACCAAAGCAATCGGTCACTGTGCAGATGGACATGTGATATGGATTTAGTAATTATCCTGGGAAACAAATTATCACCAGATTTTATACATTTCTAGCTTACCTTCTCACCACTGACTTCTACTTCCCACAGGTTGTGAACAGGAGGGTCACGTTGACAGCATGCGCGAAATGCCCAAATGTGTCCATCATCTTACTGCTTTGCTCAGTCTTGGCATCTGCTCCACAGCTCACAGTGTAATGCAGCTTTTAATATTACTGATTGATTTCATAATCCCAATAAAAAGAAATGGGCAGGATTATTACAATGTACAGATCATCCCTGGGAGGAAAGGAGATAAAATGCAAAGGCAGATTCCAGTGCTGACTAAATTGCTGTAGAGCCTAAGTGATCACGATTTGCTCTTTTCAGCAGATAAACTTTTTTTTGGGGGGGTTTTAAAGGGGCTGTTCATTTTTTACAATTCCCTTATTTTAGAAGGATCTTCAACATGGTAGCAAGTGTTTAATCCCCTGCAGCACCACTACATGATCAATGAATGTCCGTTGCGGACCCCGATGTCTGGACCCACCACGAGTTTTAATTCCCTTATATATTCAGGTCAAACGGTCCTTAAATTGAAGATGACGAACATTGGGCTTATGGAAGGTGATGCTATCTAAATATTTAGTTCTTTCAAAGACAAATCCAGCAATAGCTTTACATGACCAGATCGTTCCTGTTTCTGAGAAATCAGCATTTTATTTAATATGCAAATGAGGCTGAAGAGCTATAATAGATCTGAAGCCTCTGTCACACCAGCTCTATTCCTTAACCAGCGCCGTATCCTCCTGCTTGACCGACAGCCTCTATGCTGTGTGACTTCAAGCAAAGGAGCTCTAGTCAAGGAAGAGAAGGCGGCACTGTGCAGAGAATAGAGCTGGAGTGACATAGGCTTCAGATCTACCATAGCTCTTCATCCTTATTTGAATATCAATTCAGATGCTGATTTTTGAGGCATGGACTGAACATGTAAATGGTATTGCTGGACTTGTCTTTGAGAGAGCTAAGTGCACATGTAAATAGTTTTGGGGTGTGTACATATGGGTGGGTGATCCTGCATAATTAAATGTAACCTGTCACTAGATTCATGCTGCGTGAACAGCAGACAGCACATATCAGAGCCTGGCTGCACAAATGCAGTCGGGTATATCTGTGAAACACTGAAGCAACACATGGGAGAGACCTATGAATCACCTGGAGTGGGACGAGGAGAATCCCTGGCGAGCTTTCCAAAGTACAGTACAGACCAAAAGTTTGGACACACCTCATTTAAATATTTTTCTGTATTTTCATGACTATGAAAATTGTACATTCACACTGAAGGCATCAAAACTATGAATTAACACATGTGGAATTATATACTTAACAAAAAAGTGTGAAACAACTGAAATTATGTCATATTCTAGGTTCTTCAAAGTAGCCACCTTTTGCTTTGATGACTGCTTTGGGCACACTTGGCATTCTCTTGATGAGCTTCAAGAGGTAGTCACCGGGAATGGTTTTCGTTAATAAGTGGGATTTCTGGCCTTATAAATGGGATTGGGACCATCAGTTGTGTTGTGCAGAAGTCTGGTGGATACACAGCAGATAGTCCTACTGAATAGACTGTTAGAATTTGTATTATGGCAAGAAAAAAGCAGCTAAGTAAAGAAAAATGAGTGGCCATCATTACTTTAAGAAATGAAGGTCAGTCAGTCCGAAAAATTGGGAAAACTTTGAAAGAGTCCCCATGTGCAGTTGCAAAAACCATCAAGCGCTACAAAGAGGACCGCCCCAGAAAAGGAAGACAAAGAGTCACCTCTGCTTCTGAGGATAAGTTTATCTGAGTCACCAGCCTCAGAAATCACAGGTTTACAGCAGCTCAGATTAGAGACCAGGTCAATGTCACACAGAGTTCTAGCAGTCGACACATCTCTACAACAACTGTTAAGAGGAGACTTTGTGCAGCAGGCCTTCATGGTAAAATAGCTGCTAGGAAACCACTGCTAAGGACAGGCAACAAGCAGAAGAGACTTGTTTGGGCTAAAGAACACAAGGAATGGACATTAGACCAGTGGAAATCTGTGCTTTGGTCTGATGAGTCCAAATTTGAGATCTTTGGTTCCAACCACCGTGTCTTTGTGCGACGCAGAAAAGGTGAACGGATGGACTCTACATGCCTGGTTCCCACCGTGAAGCATGGAGGAGGAGGTGTGATTGTGTGAGGGTGCTTTGCTGGTGACACTGTTGGGGATTTATTCAAAATTGAAGGCATACTGAATCAGCATGGCTACCACAGCATCTTGCAGCAGCATGCTCTTCCATCCGGTTTGCGTTTGTTGGACCATCATTTATTTTTCAACAGGAAAATGACCCCAAACACACCTCCAGGCTGTATAAGGGCTATTTGACCAAGAGGAGAGTGATGGGGTGCTACGCCAGGTGACCTGGTCTCCACAGTCACCAGACTTGAACCCAATTGAGATGGTTTGGGGTGAGCTGGACCGCAGAGTGAAGGCAAAAGGGCCAACAAGTGCTAAGCATCTCTGGGAACTCCTTCAAGATTGTTGGAAGACTATTTCCGGTGACTACCTCTTGAAGCTCATCAAGAGAATGCCAACAGTGTGCAAAGCAGTCATCAAAGCAAAAGGTGGTTACTTTGAAGAACCTAAAATATAAGACATATTTTCAGTTGTTTCACACTTTTTTAAGTATATAATTCCACATGTGTTAATTCATAGTTTTGATGCCTTCAGTGTGAATGTATAATTTTCAGTCATGAAAATACAGAAAAATCTTTAAATGAGAAGGTGTGTCCAAACTTTTGGTCTGTACTGTATGTTCTCTGTCATGCTGCAGGGATGCAGAAGTATTTTGACCAGATCATCATTTTAATGTAGATTTTCCAGCTCCAAAGCTGTATAAACGTGAAAGCTTACTGGATGAAGCAGATCAGCTGATGTGTATTTGTAAAATGAGGGAGGGTGAGGCCTTAGGACAGAACACCCCTTATCCAAAGTGCAGAAGTATTAGGCAAAATGGGCCAAAAAAGAGAAACAGGAAGTCTCTTTTCCCTACTGACCCTGCTGCTCCGCTCCTCCCCCTGCCATGGACTTTGCAGTGATGTAGAATTGTAGTTCTAATGAAGACTCATGTAGGGAATATAGACACCTTGTTTTTACATAGAGCCAAGAAGGATTCAGCTTGTCTGTTTCTAACCACATAATGTCATAGACCTAACAGAGAAGGATAGAAAGGCAAAATGAGCAATTGTAAGAACCCAGTGATGTATAATATGATGAGTGCAATATATTAAGAGGAGGAAAAATTTTACGGCACGGCTTCTTTAATGTGCATTTTTTTTTCCTGCAACACATTTTTTGCGACCCGGTTGAATATTTGCACTAAAATTCTGTGATCGCGTCTCTTAGAAATGTCAAAAGTGCTGCACCCCTCTGTAAGAATTGTAACAATTTTTTACTTTTCAGAGAATCCGTTATCTCTCACTTTTGGCCCATTTTGCCTGAGGAAAACAATCTTGCCTAATAATTCTGCACACCCTGATATAAGGCGTTATATCCTCCGGCCGCACCCCCCTCATTACACAAATATACATCACCTGATCTGCCTCATCCAATAAGCATTCAGGTTATACAGCTTACATAAAAAATGATAAAATACATGCCTAATTATTGTCCACATAATGTACTTATACAAGTTTTTTTCTTGGGTTTTGTTTGTGAAATGACTGCAGTGTGAAGCTGCTCTTACACATTGCACGTATGCCAATTTATGCTCCGGCTCATTTCTTTGGTTTTGCTGTAGTTTCTTGTACTTTGTACAAACAGTGAATCCTTTCTGAGCTAGACATTTCATCTATATAGCTTCCTATGGGCAGGTGTCTGAACAGTCTGTGCCCTCATCTACATTGAGGTTGGCTGACACAAGGCGAGATTTTAATACTAGAGACCGGATAGGACGTCCCCATGGGTACACTTTGTTGGGGTGGAATGGCTTTCATGCTTCTTGATCAAAACAGTGTTAACCGAGTACCCCATGTTATTTACATGTATTATTACTATCTGCTTACTACAGAGTACATGCTCATTTTTTTCGTGGGTTGTATTAGTTAAATCTCTATTTTAGATCATTTTGCCCAAGGAACCAATTTGCCTAATAATTCTGCACACTGTGTACCTGACTGCACTGAATGACAGGTTTCCTTTCACTGCTATCTTCAATAGGAGGCACTACAGACCCCGTTCTCTTCCTCTGTTAAGAGGCCATTTGCATATTGCATCAAGCTCTGCACTAGTTCTTTTAATACATGGCTAACATGTAAAAAAACTATAACAAAATGAAAGCCCCTCATGATTTATATTAATATCTGATGTTCTGAAATTTATTGTAAAACACCATTATAAATGATGGCTATTGCAAAGGTTAGAATGGCCCACATATATTATGTATACTAAAGCGCCATCTAATGTTGGAAAATGAGTATGACGTGCATTTCTTACTCAAAATGTCTAAAATGTAAATGAGACATGACCCTGCACAAAACAGAAGCTAAATTATGATAATAATTATATGGGACTCATTCAGATGTCTCTGCAAATTGGACCAGACTTGGATCACTAATGAACCAACTGAGCACAGCTCTCCTCACCAGAACGTGACAGCTTTAGAGACCTACACAAAGCAGTCATGCTCCGGTCCTGTAGACCTACACAAAGCCGTCATGCTCCGGACCTGTAGACCTACACAAAGCAGTCATGCTCCTGTCTCGTAGACCTACACAAAGCAGTCGTGCTCCGGTCCTGTAGACCTACTCAAAGCCGTCATGCTCCGGTCTCGTAGACCTACACAAAGCAGTCATGCTCCGGTCTCGTAGACCTACACAAAACAGTCATGCTCCGGTCTCGTAGACCTACACAAAGCCGTTATGCTCCGGTCCTGTAGACCTACACAAAGCAGTCATGTTCTGGTCTTGTAGACCTACACAAAGCAGTCATGCTCTGGTCTCGTAGACCTACACAAAGCAGTCATGCTCCGGTCTCGTAGACCTACACAAAGCCGTCATGCTCCAGTCCCTTAGACCTACACAAAGCCGTCATGCTCCGGTCTCGTAGACCTACACAAAGCAGTCATGTTCCGGTCCTGTAGACCTACTCAAAGCCGTCATGCTCCGGTCTCATAGACCTACACAAATCAGTCATGCTCCGGTCTCGTAGATCTACACAAAGCCATCATGCTCCGTCCCATAGACCTACACAAAGCATCATGCTCCCGGTCTCATAGACCTACACAAAGCCATCATGCTCCGGTCTCATAGACCTACACAAATCAGTCATGCTCCGGTCCTGTAGACCTACTCAAAGCCATCATGCTCAGGTCTCATAGACCTACACAAAGCCATCATGCTCCGGTCTCATAGACCTACACAAAGCAATCATGACTCGGTCTCATAGACCTACACAAAGCCGTCATACTCCAGTCCCATAGACCTACACAAAGCAGTCATGCTCCGGTCTTGTAGATCTACACAAAGCCATCATGCTCCGGTCTCATAGACCTACACAAAGCAATCATGACTCGGTCTCATAGACCTACACAAAGCCGTATACTCCAGTCCATAGACCTACACAAAGCAGTCATGCTCCGGTCTTGTAGATCTACACAAAGCCATCATGCTCCGGTCTCATAGACCTACACAAAGCAATCATGACTCGGTCTCATAGACCTACACAAAGCCGTCATACTCCAGTCCCATAGACCTACACAAAGCAGTCATGCTCCGGTCTTGTAGATCTACACAAAGCCATCATGCTCCGGTCTCATAGACCTACACAAAGCCGTCATGCTCCGGTCTCAGACCTACACAAAGCAGTCATGCTCCGGTCTCAGACCTACACAAAGCAGTCATGCTCCGGTCTCGCTGACCTACACAAAGCAGTCATGCTCCGGTCTTGTAGATCTACACAAAGCAGTCATGCTCCGGTCTCGCTGACCTACACAAAGCAGTCATGCTCCGGTCTTGTAGATCTACACAAAGCAGTCATGCTCCGGTCTCGCTGACCTACACAAAGCAGTCATGCTCCGGTCTTGTAGATCTACACAAACCATCATGCTCCAGTCTCGTAGACCTACACAAACCATCATGCTCCGGTCTCGTAGACCTACACAAAGCTGCCATGCTCTGGTCCCATAGACCTACAGAAAGCTGTTATATTTTGTGCTTTACCATAATTAAAGGGGTCTTCCACTTGAAGAAAAGTGAACCCCAAATAATTCTGGTAATGAGAAATAAAGCCAAATAGTTCTCACCCTATCCTGGTTCCAGCACTGGCTCTCTGCCATTGCGCTGGTTTCAGTGTTTTGGCTGTGGCGCTGTCACTACAGCTCACAACACCGCTGCAGCCAATCACTAAGCTCAGTGACTCATGCTGTCTACAACTGTACAACCCCTTAGCTCGGTGATTGGCTGCAGCAGTGATGTGCACTGCAGTTGTTACATCACTGCTGCAACCAGTCAGAAAATACTGGAGCACCAGTGGAGAGCCAGTGCTGGATCTGGAGAGGGAGTGTAGACAGCTAAGCTGCTGAGCACTATGGCAGCCTATGCATTACACATCACTCAGTAAGCGTCATTTCATTTGGTCTGACCATGTAAACCAGCATTTAAATGCTCAGTAAAAGTTCACCGATCAGCAGTCGTATTGTGTCATCAGTTGCTCCATGTAAACGGACCCATAAGTAAAGAGAAAGGTGAAAGATTTCACCAAGACACATAAAACCAATGGCAGCCCGATGCCAAGGAAGAT
Organism: Oophaga sylvatica; assembly: GCA_033576555.1. Lineage (NCBI taxonomy): Eukaryota > Metazoa > Chordata > Amphibia > Anura > Dendrobatidae > Oophaga > Oophaga sylvatica. Next base: position 100,281,192 of record JARQOD010000009.1, on the reverse strand, counting down.
GTGATACACACGATGGCAGATTATTATTCTGGGATTGTACTGGGGTGGGATTATTATTGTGGGATTGTCCTGGGGTGGGATTATTATTGTGGGATTAATTTTATGTGGGAATTGTCCTGGCAGATTTCACTCCCGAAAGTTTTACATAAAGATCTTCTTGGGTGTCAAAAGACTGGAAAGTCTGTATCATAAGTAGAGACTTTTCATGGTTTTTTTTTAGAACTGCTTCACGTCTGTGTTGCATACAATCAACCAACTTCTGGCCCGTCAGCTGTTATTCCAGCCCCGGATCCTCAGACTACATCCCACTATTTTTTGGCATTTGTTGGCTTTGCCTCAGACATGACATTTTTTATGTCACCCTACAAGTATTCTAGCGGATTAAGGTCCGGGGATTGGGCCGGCCACTCCATAACCTCAATTTTGTTGGACTGAAACCAAGATTTTGCTCGTTTACTGGTGTGTTTAGGGTCGTTGTCTTGTTGAAAACACCCATTTCGAGGGCATATCCTCTTCAGAGTAAGGCAACATGACCTCTTCATGTATTTTACTATATGCAAACTGGTCCATGATCCCTGGTATGCGGTAAATAGGTCCGGCACTATAGTAAGAGAAACATACCCATATCACGATGCTTGTACACCGCCATGCTCCACTGTCTCCAGAGAGTACTGTGGCTTGAATGCAGAGTTTCAGGGTCGTCTGACGAACTGTCTGCGGCCCTTGGACCCAAAAAGAACAAGTTTACTTTCATCAGTCTACAAAATGTTTCTCCATTTCTCTTTAGGCCAGTTGATGTGTTCTTTGGCAAAGTATCTGCTTCAATACGTCGGGTTTTTTTTCTTAACAGTGGGACTTTCGAGGACTTCTTGCTAAGAGATTAGCGTCACACAGGCGTCTTTTATCTGCCAGTCCTCACAGGTAATTTGAGACTGTCTTTGATCATCCTGGAGCTGATCAGTGGCTGAGCCTTTGCTATTCTTCCATCCATTCGAACGGTAGTCCTCCATTTTCTTCCACGTCTCTCTGGTTTGGCTTTCCATGGTAAAGCATTGGAGATCATTTTAGCTGTACAGCCGATCATTGTCTGCACTTCTTTATAAGTTTTACCTTCTCCAATCAACTTTTTAATCAAAGTATGCTGCTCTGAACAATGTCTCGAACGACCCATATTTCTCTGGCTTTCAAGGAGAATACACGTACGACATGTCCTGGCTTCACCCTTATATAAGGGCCACCTGGTTCACACCTGTTTCTTCACAGAATGATTGACCTCACTTTATAGCCATGTTGTATACAATGTTATTGGTTATTAATATATTCTACACTTTCAGGGTCCGATTCATTATTGCATTTACATATTTTTTATTGAATTTTTTAGGTGTTTTTAGTGCTTTTTTTTCTTTTAATTTGTGTATTTCTCTTAAATTCTATTTAAAAGGTGTTTGTCTGTTTCTGTTTGTTCACCGTTGCGATTAGGTTTTCCAGATGTATTTCAGCCGATTCATCACTTGCAACTTTTTAAAGTTTTGCAACATTTTAACGGAACATATCTTTTGTGCTATAAAGTCGAAAAATGCGCTATAAAGTCGGCTGAATTAATCAGAACCTGCCTGTACAATTGCTGCCAAGTATCTTTTTCTCTGAATCGTTGTGACATTTTAACGGAAATAGATTTTAATGTCCCGGTTGGAAGCTAGATAAGTCCGGCTCTGCCCCATGCCGTCTCCTTTCAGCGCTGCTGCAGGTGATTGACAGGTCTCTCGCTATGGAAGAGACCTGCCAATCACCAAGAGCAGAGCTGGGAAGAGGCGTCCAGGGCAGGGCCAGACTAGTCTGGTCTCTGGCTGGAGTATTAAAATATATTTTCTTTAAAATGCTGGAGCATTTCAGAAAAAAAATATATATACCTGACTGAAAACAATTTTGAAGAATTTGGCACAAAACGTCACCGAGTACCAGAAAATGGAGAGAAAACAAAAATAACCTGCAAAGGGTGAATCAAGCAGTGTTATAAATGTCTCAGTGAAATGGCAATAGTGCTACAGCGCCCCCTATGGCCTAGCATTCTAAGATGGTTGGTTGCTATGGGCAACAAGGTTTGTTATATTGTTAGATAGCACTGACAAATGAAACCCATTGTGCTTTTGCTATGGTAAAGGCAGTTCGATTGAGCTGCCCGTTAACAGCCATAGGAACAATATGAAGGGAGCGGAGCAGATCCATGCAGGCTCCATCCATCTGTATTGCTGCATCTGGTGTATGTAATACTACTAGTGATGCGCGAACATGCTTGGATAAGGCGTTATCTGAGCATGCTCGGGTGCTAACTGAGTGACTTCGGCGTGCTCGAATAATATGTTCTAGTCTGCACATTTTGTGACTGTTCGAGAGGTGCAACACATGCAGGGATGGCCTGTTAGGCAATCCTTGCATGTGTTGCGGCTGTCAGCCACGAGACATGCAGCCGCACGGACTAACATTTACACCAGCCTGATGAAGAGACGTAAGCAGTCTCGAAAGCTTGCTCTGTAATATCATTCACTATATTTTGTTAGCCATTAAAAGGTATCATACCCACAAGATTCCTATTTTGGTTCTCCCACTGAGAACACTATGTTTTTTTCTACTGGCTAACACGGTACCAAACCAATTTTTTTCTTTACTATGGACCACCCAAATGTATTACATATTAACCACTAAACCACTGGAGACCACTAAAAACTTACCGTAAAACCACCTCATGTAAAATTGTGTGATGCAAGTGCATCTGTCAGTAAGATCACTGCACCTAAGCAGTCCATACATGTTCATGTAGCTCAGAGAGAGATTAATAAAATCATACCTTGGTTTCTGCAATCCGATGTATTATTTCAGAGGAATCCATTTTTATTATATGTAAATGATCTGTTAAGATCTATGGGCCGGGCATAGATCTCCTGAGGAATCTGGCTCTATGGATTATTTTAAATGACAGGAGGAGATACTAGTATGGCCGCCACAGCTGCCAAATGTTGGACTTGAGCGACGCAAAAAAAAGCTGCCTCCAGTGATGGACTGCAGCGTTCACATGCTCTGCCAAAGTACTCGAGGGTGCAGCAAAGCAGCAGGCACTTCAATGGATAAGTAATGCTTAAAGAGAATTTGTTACCAGGTTCTAGTCCCAGCAGTGATAGTCTTCAGGTGATAAAACATTCATTGTAAGTAAAACAACAGCACACATCTTAATAAATGACACATCCCTGAATCCTGTGTTTCACCCTCATCTCCTGCTGTTTTCAGATTACATAGCAAAAACCTGCTGACAGATTCCCTTTAATTTATTTTCAAGTATTAACTTTTGCAACAACTACTTTGACTCAAACTGTAAATGTTACCTGATGCCTAAGTGTCTAGAAACTTCTTCCTAGAGAAAGACCGACTCGACGCCTCTCCTATGAACGCATTAAGAACTTTCCGGGTGTACACTCCAAACAAAATAAAAAATGTGAAAGGGCCAAGTTGTAACTTATTCACCGAGATTCCCTGCTCAATGTGAGCTTATGAGTCCAGTGGGCGGTCTTACAGAAAATGATAGCTATATATTCACAAAGGAAAGGCCATCAATCACAGCGCCACTCTGCCCACTGGAATCCATGCCCACAATGAACAGGGATATTAACCCCTTTACGAACTTGGACATAGAGGAACGTCCAAAGTCACATCCCCCTGCTTGATGCAGGCTTCGGTGAGTAGTCCGCAACTTTTCCGACACATTAGCCGATTTCATCAGCTGACATGTGCCCCCAACACCCGTGGGTGGAAGCGCAATCCACCCGTGGCTGAATGTGAAATGCCGCTGTCAATCTTTGACTGCGGCATTTAACATGATCACACTGGAAGAGCATCACAAACCCCAACCATCGGCGCCCATGTCCGCGGGTCGCCGATGGGTTGGCATGACAACCCGGGGTCTGCAGGAGACCCCTGTGGTTATCGACGAACTGCTATGAGTGATGCCCAGTGGCCGACGCTCACAGCAGATGAGCACTTTAGCTACCAAAAACAGGGCAAAAGCGATCAGAAGATCACAGCTTCTAGTCTCACATGGTGGCTATTGAAGACAATAAAAGTTAAAAAAAAATAATGTTATTAAAAATATTTAAAAAATATAGAAGTTTAAATCACTCAAAGTAAACGAGTGAAAAAAAATAATACACACATATTTGGCATCGCCACGTTCAGAATCGCCTGATCAATATATAAGAAGAATTAATCCGATTGGTAAACGGCGGACCGAGAAAAAGTTTTTCTGATCGTCGCAACATTGCATTAAAATACAATAACGAGTGATCACAACATCATATCTACACCAAATGGTATCAATAAAAATGTCAGCTCAGCATGCAAAAAAATCAGCCCTCACCAGCCCCAGATCACGAAAAATGGACAGGCTACGTTCTTTTTTTTCCAACACTTAAATAAAAAAGAACCTAGACATGTTTGGTATCTACAAACTCGTAATGACCTGGAGAATCATAATGGCAGGTCAATTGTAGCATTTAGTGAACATGGTAAAAAAAATAAATAAAATAACAAAAAACAATTGTGGAATTGCACTTTTTTGACGGAAAAATAAAAAAGTTATGGCTATGAGAAAGAAGGGGAGCAAAAAAACGGAAACAAAAACAGAAAAACCCAAGGTTGTGAAGGGGTTGATCAATTACAACTTTTTTGATAAAATTAGACAAGTACCTGTGTCAGATAAAGACTGTTATCCCGTTACCTTCCAGAGTTTGAAATATTTTTCCAGTTTCTGAAGCTTGATCCCGGCCAGTCCTGGCTTCTGTTATTATTAGGAAGTTTCAGTTCAGCTCAGTTTACAGTATTTTTTTTTGCCTATAACTATTTCGGACTTAACCAGTTTGCTTACTCTAAAAAATAAAGAGAGAACTCTGTAGTGGCAAATCTCAGGGATGTTACACGTTTCTGGCTGATTCGTTAGTAGATGGCGCAAAGATGGTCTAATTATGTGAGCAGGAGCGGATGCAAATGAGCGTTCAGTGTGTGCACTGCTCTGCACTTCCATTAGGGCTTTAACCTGCTGTAAACGCACCCGGGGAGTAGACACCATGTCTCATGTCAGTGCGCACATATACAGTAGTGTATAATCATTTCCTTTGGGGCAGTTCATTATAATTTATTGCTTTTTTTTTGTTGTTATACATTCTAAGTGCCTATATCTACCTCTAGGGGGCGCTTTCTGAATACAGATATAAACAGCTGACATGAAAGAACAAAGCGGTGTAAAATCCTAGTGGTTACAAGCAGGGTGCATTTTTACCACAGGAGGAGAAGAGCTGCTCTAAAAAAAAATTTAGAGCTAACTTTTAGCAAAGTTATATTAAATTAATGGGGTTGTATCGGATTACAAGTTTGGTAGATGAGGGTCCGATTACTGGGATCTCCACAGATCACAAAATTGGGATTCTCATTTTAATGAAGTGGTCTTTGAGCACGTGCACCGCTGCTCCGACTTTGAAAAAAAAAAAAACGTTTTGATGGTCCAAATCTGCAAGAAAATAAATAAGGAGCATGTGCATGCGATTTCCGTAATCTCATTCACTTTGCTGGTGCTGTAAAAAGATTTTCTCCCAAGTTCTATATAGAAAGGAGGAGCTGGAGGCAGACACAGACATTCTGCTGCAAGTTCTCCTGAAACGACAGTTAGACTTTAAACTGTAACTGTTGTTTCAGGAGAACTTGCAGCAGAATGTCTGTGTTTCTAGCTCCGCCCTTTCCCACAGAAGAAACGTCAGTTACAATTTAAACTGTAACTGTTTCAGGAGAACTTGCAGCAGAATGTCAGTTTCTAGCTCCGCCCTTTCTCATAGAAGAAACGTCAGTTTCACTTTAAACTTTAACTGCTGTTTCAGGAGAACTTGCAGCAGAAAGTCTTTGTTTCTAGCTCCGCCCTTTCCCATAGAAGAAACGTCAGTTTCACTTTAAACTGTAACTGCTGTTTCAGGAGAACTTGCAGCAGAATGTCAGTTTCTAGCTCTGCCCTTTCCCATAGAAGAAACATTTGTTTCACTTTAAACTGTAACTGCTGTTTCAGGAGAACTTGCAGCAGAATGTCTGTTTGTTTCTAGCTCCGCCCTTTCCAACTGTAACTGCTGTTTCAGGAGAACTTGCAGCAGAATGTCAGTTTCTAGCTCTGCCCTTTCCACAGAACAAACGTCAGTTTCACTTTAAACTGTAACTGCTGTTTCAGGAGAACTTGCAGCAGAATGTCTGTGCCTGTTTCTAGCTCCTCCCTTTTCCATAAAATCTTATCAGCACCAACTGTCATCTATCTCAGTACTGGAAAAATCTGTCTTCACCGAACACAGATTTTACCAGTGAACACAAAGTTTACATCGAGCATTTTCAAGTGTACTATTGATTTAAGAAAAACAATCAAATAATCACTCTTTAACCTGATTCTTAAATCTTAATTAATCAAAAAAAATTCAACCAGACAAGTCATTTTTTTTTCTTTTACCAAAAAAGACACAAAAAAACAAATATAAACACATATAGCCACATAAATTTGTTTTATACAATCTACAAACCAGAAGCACTTTGTGCCAAAATGTTCCTACTGACCAGAAAGTACTCCACAGTATTTAAAAAAAAAAAAAAGTAATCTTAATATCCATCGAAAGGGAACAAAAATCTATCAGCACAGCCACAGAGAAGAGCAAGCAAGGATTGTCCCGTGTTCTTAATTTTCAGAGAGAACAGGGTGGAAGAAAAGAAAGAAGGGTAGGGCAGGCATGGCGTGGATAGGAGACAGGTGAGGAGGGGAAAAAAACGCAAGTGGAAGAAAAAGAAGATCAAAAGGAGATGGTGGGGTGCAGGGACACGACGAAGGAATGCACCAGAAAGAACAAGTCACAGTGCTGATACTGAAGACATCTAGCAGGAAGAGAGCTTCACAGTGGACAGAGAGCTGGAGAGGGGAGCAGGGAGGGACGGAGTGTGCTTTAATTCCCCTTTATTCCCTGGCATTCCACGTTCCTCTTCCAGACACGATTCCCTTGCTGCACGGACTTACATCACATCGTACACGAGAAGAACACATTGGTTACGTCACGGCTACCAAGCTTGAGCTAGGCCGGAGTCAGGGAGGGAGGCCCTGTTACAGCTGACCATAGGAGCAGTAGTCCGGTCTCTCTCCCGGATGTGTGCAGAACAGAGTGGACCAGTCCGGTCGTAAATCCACAGTAGTGCCACCGAGTAAACTGCAGAGGTTTACGTGGCCGTCATAAATTGGCTATCCATCCAGGTTCTTCTCCAATTCGAGCCAGTATCGTCCAAGTAAACAGTAGTTATATTTTAGGGAATGTAACCAATAAATGTTAAAATCTAATCTATAAACCTGGCAGTAATGTCAGGACTCCATCCTTGCATAAAGACAACAAACCAGGTAGCTGCCATTCAATACAGCTGAATGTTGTGTTGTCCTGGGTCGGAAGTCATGTTATACACCCGACGTGCAACAATCAATGACTCTTGGAAGTCATAGTAATTTCAGTGGGATAATATATTCCCAATCCCGTTGAATGGATTATTCATAACGAACAGTCGCAAACAGGAAGGGCTGCTAAGACTACCGGCGCCTTCTCCCTATACTCAGCGGCTGAGCTCCTTTCTAGAAAAAAAAAACACTAATTATTCCCTCCGTGACGCGGAAGGAACAAACAAAGCATGCGCACGGACGAGAGAAGCCAAGCTGAACAGCAATGCACATATACAGCTACAGCAAGACAAAGCAGCGGTCACAACCCTCAGTATCTCTTAGCACTACTACCACCACCATGTTCCCTTAGCTGAAGAGCAGGAGGGAGAAGTGCTGAGAGGCAGACTCTTGTAGAGGTAAATTGTCACCAAGCAGAGGTCTAGTTCAAAAGATTGTCCTTGCACTAACTGGAGAAAGCAAAAAGTTATGAGAGGGGGCAGCATGGTCGTAACTTCAGGACCTGTCTCATGGAGAAGGTGCAAATGAACCCTTCAAAGCCAAGCACTTGATGCATTTTGACAATCTGCTGCCCCTTTCCAAAATGGCTGCATTGTGCATCCACTGCAGTGCTGAATAAGGAGGGGATGGGGTTTAAGACTGGTTCCCTATTGTCAGCCCTTGTGGGGGGAGATCTGCTGGCAAATGTGGGTAGAACCCAGAAGGCAGCAATGAAACGGTTGATAGCGTGAGCCTGCACTTACAGAAGTCACGGCGAATACTTGAGACATGCTTTGCATTTCAATATGCATCTCCCGCATGTCGCTTGTCTGGCAGTAATATAGAAGAATGATTAAACCACTCCGCTCGAGGAGGCCTGTAATCCCGTACCCACATGGCTCTAGTTACCCAGCAGCAAAATGGTTAGGCACACTTCCCCGAGTGCAGGCTGTTGAGGCTATGAGAGGGAGTGCTCAGCTCTTACAAAGAGCAGAATACAGGCCCCTTTGGCAGGATTGGCTTCGGTCGATGGCGGAGGTGGCGGCACACCATGCGGACTTCATGGAGGATCCCAACAGGTCCAATAAGAAAAAAATGGAAATAGAAGGTCAAAAGTAGCAACAAAAACATAACTTTGGTTTAAAACAACGGACTGATGATAGCTTAAATGAATGAAGAAAGTTAATATCTTCAAGTTCTGTCACTCCCCCAGCCCCTTTTCTTTGGGACCCCTTCCAGCACTGCTGGGGGGGGTGGGAACACAAAATATAAATGACGGCAAACAAACACGTGTAGGGAAGTGAAGATGGGGACAGTGAGGAGGAGGATGGACGACGAAGATGATCGGCTGCGACTAGAACAACAATCCCAGTGCAGTTTGCTGTATGTGGCACCACAGAGGGGAAAAAACAGAAACTTCAAGTCTTTTGTAGTCAGGCAAGAATATAAGATTGGAGATTTGGCGGCGAGGTTTTTCTGACCACCCACCAATTCTCGACAGTCCTTTCCAGCTTGGTACACTTGGGTATGGAAAGGTCTGTCCTTGGCTTCCTTTGTTACCTCTGTCCATGAACTGTCGTGGGACCGAAATCTTTTAATGGGTTAAAAGGGCGAGCAGGAGGCCAGCCCCGTAGTGATGCAGTGTGAGGATAAAAAGAAGCCTGGTAGGGGGATGAAAGCCTGAAAAAGATGGTTGGAGAGTGGAACGTGAAAGCAGTAACTGCTTCATGTGTTGGCTTCATCATCGGTGTCATCAATCAGGATCTTGGCATCTCGGCCCTTACTCCTATGGGATACAATAGATAAGGATGTTATTATACGGACTCATAATTGCCTGCTTGTCTAAAATCTTTAATGACATTGTATTCTGAAAGTACTATGGCATAAATCAGAGACAAAAGGAGAAATAGATTTAAATAAATTGGATGCATGGTTGTCACATCCTAAAAGCATGCGCCATAGTGATCAATAGCCAAAGTGCTGTCACACTGGACCCAGGTGGCCACAAACCGTCCAGCGAGAGATCACTGAACCATCGATCAGATGTAATAGCAGCCCCTCTGTATTTTACAACAGTGGCAGCCATTGTTTTACTTACTGTGAGGACAGGCGAGGTCTGCGCAACGATATGCTCTGGCTTCGCTTCCATGTCTTGCTCTTGGCTCGGTTCTTCACACCATCCTCTTGATCCATCATCTGCTCCAGCAGCGTCTGGTCATCGGCATTCATAGGGGCCACAGAGATATCACGTACGGCACGGAATTCACCACAGTTATTCAGGTGCTCATTCTCCAGACGGAAGAAGTTCCACACAAAGCGGCTAGTGGGCAAAGAAAGGACGTAATGAGTCAGACAACATAAGGGGACATGCGAGATCAGAAATTGTGTAATATGGGTGAACACTACACCCAATGCTTCCTTACAATGCTGAAAGCCTATAAACACCTGACATTTAAAACATGAGTTTTCCATAGGTTAGTAGTTCCCTTTAATTAAATTGCAATAAATTTTAGTTGCAATCTTCATTCACTTTGAGAACCCCTGTGTATGCAGTTTGCAGTCTGATCCTAGTTCAGGTTTCTGTCTTGTGGGAATATCTCTCACGGTAATATAGGTTGGATGTGAGGTCTGAGTGCATACAGGGTGCCTCTGTCTTCAGTATTCATTTATCAGTACAGCTTCTACTCATCACTTACTTCTCTGTGCTTTCCTCCTTTTCTATAGTTTTTCTCTGCTCTCCCAAAGACTGTGCATGCTTTCCCCCCTCTTTACACTGTGGAGATGTGTGGACAACCCCCACCATATTTCTGCTGCTTTGAGTGAGAGGAGAGAGGGAGAGCGAGCTGTCAAGAGCTATGCTAGATTTGTACATTTGTTTTTGCATTTTGCACTAAGGTATTCTCACTTTTTCATCCCGCGCTGTTATATTAGGGCCACTCTGGTTGTTACTACAAATCTCTGTTTACTTCTTGCAGCGATCACACACCATAAATCATTCATAAGACCCCAGGTAATCAATGGCCTTGGCAAGCAAGCAGGCACTTGATAGCTGCAGAAAGTAAACAAACCCACTGGGAACAGCCAAAATGGCACTGATAAAGCCATCAAAGAGGTGAGATAGAAGAGGTGAGCAATGCGTTTTTATTTTTCAACTTCAATTAAGAAAAGACTGGCGCTGCCACCTACAAGTCCCACATTTGTGAGGACTCCATGGTGCTCAGTCATATAATAATCCCGAGTCTAAACATGCAGTACTAGGAGAAGTGACCACAGCACTCACTGGTCAATTAACCCCTTATCGACATAAGACATAAAAGTACGTCTTAGGGACATGTGCCCATGTATGACGAGGGCTCAGATGGCAGCTGTAACGCACAGCTTCCATCTCCCTGCAGCTGCAGAGGCTGGACTGTGCTCCGATCGCTGCAGTTTAACCACTTAAATCCAGCTGTCAATCTCTGACAGCGACATTTAAATAGCACAATTACCAGTGCGTGCGGTCACAGTCTTCCTCCGGCTCGAAGTGGCGCAATTGCGGGGGATGAATGGGTTGTCATTGCAGTTGGGGACCTCCTGAATGCCTACATTACCACCATCTTGGTTCACCTCCTATGAAACCCAGCCTGTGGATGGACTTCTTAGGAAGAAAATGTATTTTTCACTATATAAAGCAGTACTATATAAAGCAATAGTGTGGTATTAACAGTGGCATTTAAAAATTTGGACACCCCAGTCAAAATTACTGTTATAGTGAAGAGTTAAGCAAGTTGAAGATTAAATGATCTCTAAGAGAGCTAAAGTTAAAGATGGCACATTTCCTTTGTATTTTAGGAAAAAAAAAAAAATATATATATATATATATATATATAGATTTTTTTTTTTCATTTTAAAAACTACACAGAGGAAATTGGGACAATGCAAAAGTTTGTGCACCCTTGGAGATGTGTGCTCAAATAACTTTGACCAAGGTTTCAGACCTTAATTACCCTGTTACGAGTTATGGGTTGTTCACAATCATCGTTAGGAAAGGTCAGGTTTATAAAAACCCAGGCCCCTCTAAACTTGTGCCAAAAACCAGCAGCCATGGGTTCTTCTAAGCAGCTGCCTAGCACTCGGAAAACAAAAATGGTGGTGGACCACATAGCAGGAGAAGGCTATAAGAAGGAGGCAAAGTGTTTTCAAGTTGCCCTTTCCTCAGCTCCAAATGTAATTAAGAAATGGCAGTTACCAGAAACAGTGGAGGTCAAGATAAGGTCTAGAAGACCAAGCAAAATTTCAGTGAGAGCTGCTCATAGGATTGCAAGAGAGGCAAATTAGAACCCTGCTTGACTGCAAAAGACCTTCAGAAAGATTTAGCAGATTCTGGAGTTGTGGTACATTGTTCAGAGACACCTGAACAAATATGGCCTTCATGGAAGGGTCATCAGAAGAAAACCTCTCTTGCATCCTCACCATATAACTCCATCAGAAGTATGCAGAAGAACATCTCAATAAGCCTGATGCATTTTGGAAATATGTTAAGTCCTGTGGACTGATGAGGTTAAAAACTCTTTGGCCACAATGACCAAAGGTATGTGTGGAGAAAAAAGGGCACAATTTCAATAAAAGAACATCTCGCCAACCATTAAGAAAGGGGTGGATCAATCACGCTTTGGGGTTGAGTTGCAGCCAATGGCACAGGGAACATTTCACGGGTAGAGGAAAGAATGCATTCAATGAAAATTCAACAAATTCTTATGCAAACATAAAACCATCTGTAAAAAAGCTGAAGTTGGAAAGAGGATGGCTGCTACAAATGGATAAAGATCCTAAACACACGTCAAAATCCACAATAGACTACCTCAAAAGGCACAAGATGAAGGTTTTACAATGGCCCTCACAGTCCCCTGATCTGAACATGTCTGAAAATCTGTGGATAGCCATCAAAATAGCAGAGGATGCAAGACGCCCCAGGAATCTCACAGAACTGGAAGAACTTTCCAAGGAAGAATGGATGAAAATCCCTCAACAAGAATTGAAAGACTCTTGTCTGGCTACAAAAATGTTTACAAGCTGTGATACTTGCAATAGGAGGTGCAAGTAGGTCCTAACCATGCAGGGTGACCAAACTTTTGCATTGGCTCATTTTCCTTTTTGCAAATATTAAAATGTAAAAAAACAACCGTTTTCCCCCTAAATTACAAAGGAAATGTGTCATCTTTAACTTTATGTATAAAAGGGACATATGGCACTCCTGGTAGAGCGACTCTGGTACCTAAGTAGGGTTCCAACCCGTAATCCAAGAGCAGCAATAAACCTGACATTCAAGATAGCTTCAATGTATAACAAATTTATTTGGCAATCCACAAATTAATAACGTTTAGACCGTCATCAGAACTGTGCGAAATATACAGAAAAAAACAAAAACGATAAATGATAAAATAAAATGCATAGGACATAAATAGCATACATTATGACAATAAGTTCAGACAGGTCAAAAAGATATCACAAAGGATCTGGGGCGAGGTCTCAAAAGACCATATCACAATAGAAGCCTGTCCAAACAGAGAAAGAATTCGCAAAAGTTATAATATTGTCAATAGGTGAGGCATCCACATAGCGTCCACATTCAGCTTGGATGCCTCACCTAGTGACATAACGTATGCCTTTGGAGGTCATATTCCTCATACTTCTGAAAAATTTACTTTGATGTGTTTAGCTGTATCCATCTCGTCACAAATGGCGCATCTGTGCATGTCCTGTGCATTTTACTTTGTCATTTATTTTTGGTTTTTATATATTTCACAGTTCTGATGAAGGTCTAAACAGACTGAAATGTTAATTTGTGGATTGCCAAATGAATCAGTAATATGTTTAAACTATCCTGAGTGCCAGGTTTATTGCTAGTGTCATCTTTAACTTTAGGCCTTCTGAAGATCATTTCATCTTTAACTTGCTAACTGTTCACAATAACAGTAATTTTGACCAGGGTGCCCAAACTTTTACTTGCCACTGTGTATGTAGCATAAGTGACTGACCAGAGATCCTGACCTAGAAAGACGTATCACTTAGTTTACTGGGTGCAGCGGTTCGGACACAATGAAGAGTTTTTAGATGTAGGATGTAGCAGAGCTGAGAAAGCTAGCCCCGCCCATACACTGTCTGTATATATAGACAGTGAGCTGCTTATTACAGGAGGGGGTGGAGTCAGACAAGCAGAGCTGGCAATGATAATCTCCTGGTGATAAATCCTTCAGTATGTAAACAACAGGACACAGCCAAAGAAGCGACACATCCTTGAATTCTGTAGTTTTAACCCCTACCTCATGCTATCCTCAGATTACATATAAAATCTGCTGACAGATTCCCTTTAACCCAATTGGCAAATATCGTAAAGAGAAAAAAAAATTGAAACGCCAAGATTGCCTTTCTTCGGTTGCAACAACATCGTAACAAAATGCAATAAGAAGGGGAATTCTTGGAAGAAAGAAGAAGAAAATTGCCATGTTGGAAAATGGTTAAATTTTGCAAATGCTTTATTCCATGTGGTGCAGGTTGTGGATACAGAGGCCAATGGCCATTTCGTGCATTCACACATTTGGAACAAAGACGCTATTAGAGGAAAGGTCTACCTTTAAGGCCGGCTTCATACATCCACATCTACCAGTCAGGGTCTCGCTCTGTCTCCTGACCCAAACGAAAATCTTCATAAGCATAAATGAAGCTGTACATTTGGCTCCGGAGATTCGCAGACGGTCTGGAATTTGTGGTCCATGAGCAGAAGGTAAAATGCAGATGTGTAAGGCCGGCCTAATGGTGCCGCCTACACGGCCCTAAAAATCCAGTGCACAAGCACATATTTCAGAAAGCCACATATCAACGCGAACTCGAATCAAAGGGTCTACAATGCCAGGATGCCTGAAGCCCCTCGCGGCAACATAATAATTGGAGTTCTTACCGGAAGACTTCCAGAGGAGCCAGGACGGTGGAAATAATATCTGAAGCATTATTATGAAGGTTCAACTGAGTCAGCGAAATCTGTATGGTCCACGCAAAACGGAGGATGACGTCTTGAATGATCGCACAGTAGTAGTAAGCCTGGGAAAGCGAAGAGTCGTTTCAATGGCTGAGTGATAAAAGCAGCAGACAAGGAAGCGTGATACTCAGAGCTCATACCTTCTGGGGGTAGACAATCTCCTCTCGCAGGAAGGTGTTCTCCCCTGCATTACGGTCAAACAGGCCCCAATCCATTTTCAGATCCCATATTAGAGTATAACAAGAACTGACAAAGTAACTGACGATCCACAGGTAGAAGAACACCTGAGCATCCGTGTGATCACGAACTAAGGAAGAAATACAGGATAGATTACACTTGTAGCTATTTGTTTAAATATGGTTTTAAAAGAGAAAAATGTATACATAAATAAATATAAAAACACAAACAATGGTTTTCATGGTGCATGCACTGTCTGCAAATAAAGCAACTTGCAGGAAGCAGGTCTGAAGTTGTGGGTAAGGAGAAAGCGGTCATGCCCCAGCTCCTCCGCATGATCACCGGTGGCACAGACGGGAACTGCTAGATCTCACTGGTAGTGATGAGCCAGCGTGCTCGGATAAGGTGTTAGCCGATGATGCTGGAGTGCAAATAGAGCATTTCGGCATGCTCGAATACTATGCTTAAGTTGCTGCGGCTGCATGTCTCGCGGCTGTTTGACAGCCGCAACACATGCAGGGATTGCCTAACAAACAGGTGCATGTGGAACAGCGGCGAGACATGCTGCTGCGGCGACTCCAGCATAGTTTTCTAGCACGCCGAAAATACTCGATTAGGGCACGGGGGTGCTCTTATAACACCTTGCTCGGGCATGAAAGGATCCTCCTTACCCAGAAGATCAAAGAAGACTAAAATCAGGTCAAATGCATCCAATTAGATAGAAAAAAGTGGGGAAGATAGGTTCAGTAAATGCCTAATGAAGAAGTCTGCTCACCTAAACCCTTTAAGAGAAATCCTCTCGGTAGCGCTGCTGAAATCGATTCAGTGGCATGTTCACACTTGTAAAGGCCATTCCCACTGCGGGGTTCACGTTTCTCAGGAAAGATGTATATCTTTGTACCGTGTTAGCCAGTAGATAGAAAAATATTTAGAATTGAGAGTCCTCAGTGGTCTGAGGACTCTCAATTCTAAATATTTTTCATGTTTCTCAGAGCATTTTAATCTCTCTGAGAATTGTTAGGGGTCTAAGTTTATGCCCCCCAAACACATCACTACATAGGCTTCCATGATACATCCAATGGCACGCACTATCACACTCTGGTCACTAGAGGGCAGTACAATACCACATTTTGCACTATTGATGCGCACATTATGGCACCTGCAGAATTGACCATTGCAGTAACTTCATAAAAGACTAACTTTGTTTAAAGGGACCCTCCAGTCAGACTTCAAAATGTAACATTGACAAGGAATTGGTCAGTAAATAGACCTGGTGCTCTGTCACTGAGTCAATATGGCCGCACTGCTGCTCCAACTACCCGATGAACCGCATGGTTTGACACTTTCCACTTACTCTCAAGGCCACTTACCATTTGGGGAATGAGGGGTGGGAGTCTCGGACTGCCCCTGTGAAGTGCATTGGGGTAGTCTGAGAACCTTTGGGGCCATGTTGAGAAAGAAGAGAGATCGGCAATAGCAGCACAATAAATGAAAAGACGGGCACAAACCAGACCAGCTGTTATTTCACACCATCATGCAGACTATATAGACAAAACTATTGTGCCCCCTCCACATTGCACCTACAGGAGCTTTTGTGTCCTCCCATTCTACATCCATGGACAATAATATGGAGCCGGACCCTTTGCGGCTATAACAGATTCCGCTCTTCTGGGAAGGATTTCTACCAGATTTAGGAGGTGTCTGTGGGAGTTTTTGTCCCTTCATCCAGAGGAGCATTTAGAGACCAGGCTCACAGTCTCCATTCTGGCTTGTCCAAAAGATGTTGGCTGGGGTTGAGGTCTGGTCTCTGTGCGGTCGATCAGGTTCTTCCACCAAACTCCCCATCTATGTCTATACAGACCTTGTGCACTGGAGCAGTCATAGGGAACGGAAGGTCTTCCACAAAGTGTTCCCACAAAGCTGGAAGTTACAAGTGTCTTATATGCTGAAGTATTCAGACTTCCCTTCACTGCAGGCCGTCGCGTGAAAAACAATCCCACCGAATTATCGCTCCTCCACCAAACTTTGCACAATGCAGTCAGGTAGGTAACGTTCTCCTGATATTTATTGAATCCGACTCATCTGTCACTGCATGGAGTCCGGTGGTAGCGGTTTTACACCACTCCATCCGATGCTTAGCATTGTGCTTAGTGATGTAAGGCTGCACGCAGGAAGGTCTCATTGTGGGCATAGTCTTTGTGTTGAATTCAAGTCAAAGAAGCTTAGGACTCTGCAGCTTGAGATCTAAGCATGCCGTTTGTAAGGTTCTCCCACAATGCTTATATACATGGATAGATCAGGATGTAGAGATCTAGCGCCGTTTGGTAAGGTTCTCACACCAATGCCTCATAATACATGGATGATCAGGATGCAGAGATCTAAGCTGCCGTTTGGTAAGGTTCTCACACCAATGTCTCGTAATATATGGATGGATCAGGATGCAGACATCTAAGCTGCCGTTTGGTAAGGTTCTCACACCAATGCCTCATAATACATGGATGGATCAGGATGCAGAGATCTAAGCTGCCGTTTGGTAAGGTTCTCACACACCAATGTCTCGTAATATATGGATGGATCAGGATGCAGACATCTAAGCTGCTGTTGGTAAGGTTCTCACACCAATGTCTCGTAATACATGGATGGATCAGGGTGCAGAGATCTAAGCTGCTGTTTGGTAAGGTTCTCACACACCAATGCTTCATAATACATGGATGATCAGGATGTAGAGATCTAAGCTGCCATTTGGTAAGGTTCTCACCACCAATGCTTCATAATACATGGATAGATCAGGATGTAGAGATCTAAGCTGCCGTTTGGTAAGGTTCTCACACCAATGTCTCATAATACATGGATGGATCAGGATGCAGAGATCTAAGCTGCCGTTTGGTAAGGTTCTCACACCAATGTCTCGTAATACATGGATGGATCAGGGTGCAGAGATCTAAGCTGCCGTTTGGAAAGGTTCTCACACCAATGCTCATAATACATGGATGGATCAGGATGCAGAGATCAAGCTGCCGTTTGGTAAGGTTCTCACACCAATGTCTCTAATACATGGATGGATCAGGATGTAGAGATCTAAGCTGCCGTTTGGTAAGGTTCTCACACCAATGCTCATAATACATGGATGGATCAGGATGCAGAGATCTAAGCTGCCGTTTGGTAAGGTTCTCACACCAATGTCTCTAATACATGGATGGATCAGGATGCAGAGATCTAAGCTGACGTTTGGTAAGGTTTCACACCAATGTCTGTAATACATGGATGGATCAGGATGCAGACATCTAAGCTGCCGTTTGGTAAGGTTTCACCACCAATGCCTCATAATACATGGATGGATCAGGATGCAGAGATCTAAGCTGCCGTTTGGTAAGGTTCTCACACCAATGCTCGTAATACATGGATGGATCAGGATGCAGAGATCTAAGCTGCTGTTTGGTAAGGTTCTCACACCAATGTCTCGTAATACATGGATGGATCAAGGTGCAGAGATCTAAGCTGCGTTTGGTAAGGTTCTCACACCAATGTCTCGTGATATATGGATGGATCAGGATGTAGAGATCTAAGCTGCCGTTTGGTAAGGTTCTCACACCAATGTCTCGTAATACATGGATGGATCAGGATGCAGAGATCTAAGCTGCCGTTTGGTAAGGTTCTCACACCAATGTCTCTAATACATGGATGGATCAGGGTGCAGAGATCTAAGCTGCCGTTTGGTAAGGTTCTCACACCAATGTCTCGTAATACATGGATGGATTAGGATGCAGAGATCTAAGCTGCCGTTTGGTAAGGTTCTCACACCAATGTCTCATAATACATGGATGGATCAGGATGCAGAGATCTAAGCTGCCGTTTGGTAAGGTTCTCACACCAATGTCTCCTAATACATGGATGGATTAGAATGCAGAGATCTAAGCTGCCGTTTGGTAAGGTTCTCACACCAATGTCTCC
Organism: Oophaga sylvatica; assembly: GCA_033576555.1. Lineage (NCBI taxonomy): Eukaryota > Metazoa > Chordata > Amphibia > Anura > Dendrobatidae > Oophaga > Oophaga sylvatica. The sequence goes on along the minus strand of JARQOD010000009.1, from coordinate 100,262,569 downwards.
TAATACATGGATGGATTAGGATGCAGAGATCTAAGCTGCCGTTTGGTAAGGTTCTCACACCAATGTCTCTAATACATGGATGGATTAGGATGCAGAGATCTAAGCTGCCGTTTGGTAAGGTTCTCACACCAATGTCTCGTAATACATGGATGGATTAGGATGCAGAGATCTAAGCTGCCGTTTGGTAAGGTTCTCACACCAATGTCTCATATTACATGGATGGATCAGGATGCAGAGATCTAAGCTGCCGTTTGGTAAGGTTCTCACACCAATGTCTCGTAATACATGGATGGATCAGGATGCAGAGATCTAAGCTGCCGTTTGCTAAGGTTCTCACACTTCAGCTGCAGAAGGAACAAGGTCACACTTACCTTTGTGTGTTTGGTAGAGAGCAGCAAACGTCACCATGAAGAAGGTAGTGGAATACTTTCCGGCATTCACCAGATGGGGGAAGGCTCTCTTAGTATCTCTGTATCGTCTCAGGCACTGGATAAAGCGCAGCCAGGCTGGTATACACTGAACCACCGCACGGACGCCATAAGAATATGTGTTACACCTTCCAGTGGCTGTTAATAAGGAGCAATGGAACATAAGAACATAAAAAAATGGTATACTAAAGACCCAATATCTATGGAAATGACTACAATGTAAAATAAGAATGTATTCCTATGACGTTCGGTGGCCATCTTGGAAATGTTTTGTTGCAGACAGTAGTGAACATGACAGGCTTAGAAGCCAGGGGAATATCTACCACCATTAATGTCAGTGGCCTGACAAGTATCTGAAGAAGTATTTATAGAAGCACTTAGATGACGCTTAGGGAAGTCTCTCTCCACCAGAAATCCCTCTAATGTAATCTCACATTTTCTGTGGAGTGGGGGGGGGGGGGGAGGACAGCTTTGCTTTACCTCCAGTGATAAGACCCCCTGGACTCTCCCATTCCAGCTCAAAGCTGTAGAAGCAGATCATAAACTCCAAGTCCATGAGGATCACAGCCAGACTGTTCAGTTGATCAGCGAGCCAGAAATCTGCAAACTCCACCTTGTGGAAAGGGGCGGTGAACACTCGGAACTAGACAAAATAGAAAATAAGACACTTATTAGTAGAACAAGCCATGGTGGAAATATGTAAAGACTGCGGTGTATCCACACAAGAACAGAAAAATCAAATAGACCTCCTGGTAGAAATTATGTGGCCTTACAAGCTACACTGCTATTCGTTCTGACCTGCCCATACATGTATGCGCTCAGACAAACGAAAAGGAATTGTATTGCTGCATATTAAATGGAAATATACTCAGGATCACAGAACAGGAGAAAGACCTGGGTATTCTGGTGACAAGTAAGCTGAGCAGCAGGACTCAATGTCAGGCAGCAGCTGCTAAAGCAAATATGTTATTGGGGTTTATTTATAAAAAGAGGTGTAAAAACCTGTGATCTCAATGTATTATTAAGCCTCTATAAATCACATGTAAGGCCACATAAAGAAACCAGTTTTGGGCTCCACATTCTAAGAACAATATTGGAAAACTAGAGTTGGTTCAAATGCGGCAACTGGATTATTACATAGGGTAGAAGGCCTCTCCTATTAGGAAAGCATAGAAAACTTAGGCTTATTTAGCTTAGAAAAATAGATGCCTCAGAGGCGATCTCATTTACAGGAGCTTCTCACAAAATGAGAAAATCATCAAAAAGTTAATTTATTTCAGTTCTTCAATACAAAAAGTGAAACTCATGTATTATGTAGAGTCATTACACACAGAGTGATCTATTTCACGTGTTTATTTCTGTTAATGTTGAAGATTACGGCTTACAGCCAATGAAAACCCGAAAGTCATTATCTCAGTGAACCCGTTACTGATCTGCAAACGATGGAAAAATTTAAACATTTTAAAAACATCTCGATGTATTCAGTAACAGCACCCTCGCACAATTGCCCGCACTTAAATGCTTCGGCTGCCATCAATGATGTTATTAATGGTTTAACCAAACAAACCCGGACTTATATCAAACTAGCCGAAGAAGAGATCCAGTGAATAATATTTAACATGACATTTTTTTAAACAAAAAAAAAATAAAATCAAAATATGATGAATAGATACATATTAAATATTAGCAGAATGCCCAGAAGGGGGAAATCAAACGCCATCCATGTATAAAAGAAGAAAGTATTACTGTACTTAATCAATAGGACCGTATTACTCTTTTTACATATATGGTTCTACCAAATACATAAAGGACTATTAATTCTGTGTAAAAGACTTCTATCATAGTGAATCACCAAAATTGATTATTATCCCATCACACATTCAATAAATAAATGATGAGGTTTGTAATACAATATAAAGTCCTTAATATTAGGCAGAAATCAACACCCAATTACAATTAAATCTGCTGTCAAAACCAATAAATCCATGAAGTGCAAACAGATAGTGAAAGGTATACCTATTAAAGGAGCCCAGAAGAATGAAGAATGGCGTGATGGGGTCACACCATCCTTCATTCTTCTGGGCTCCTTTGGTGGTCAAAACTGGAGAAGCGAAGCCTAGAAAGTAACTTACCAATAACTTAAGAAGCCAGAAGCGAGACTTGTAGTAGAAGGTTTTAGTGGGATTAATGAGGAAGAGCAGCATGAAGCCGTACAGGATCAGTGGATTCACCTGCATTGGCAAAAGGATATGATGTCCGAAGACACAGGCGAAAAGGCTGAGGCACCACAGCATCCCAAGGAACCCTGCAATCTGAGGGAACAAGAGAACAAGACTTAAAGGACAGCAATTATCAGAAAATTACCTACTGGTGTAATTAGATTTTTATGTTAAACGTATTTTTTTAATGTTTGGCAACTTTTTTTTTTATTTATGCACAGCAAAATTAGTATTAAAAATTAAAATATGACATCTTGCAATATTCACACTGACCACTGGGGCTTTAACTTCCTCTTGTTTCAGGAAACAGCACATGTACATTAGCCACAAAGTTCAGATCCTGACCCTATCATTTGCACTGAAGTGTCTAATAAGCGGGTGCAAAAATCTTTGTGAAAGAAGGGGAAGATTGTGATTGGTGGATCCTGTGTTATCAGCTGTGTAATCCTGACTCCGATGATAAGAAAACTCCTGTGAACGCTTCCTGAAAGGACAGGAAGTTAAAGTCTAAAAACGACTGTGGAAATTGCAAGCTTACTAATTATTATTATTTTTTTTATAAAGATCATGATATGTGGAAAAAGAAAAAAAAAATCACAACATTGTTTTTTATAATACATGTAACTTAAAGACGGATTTTGGTAAGAACTTACCTGTAAAATCCTTTTCAGCGAAGGAAGGAAAGGAGACACACTAGTCATAACTAGTGGGTAGGCGGAGCCCAGATGGGATAGACACCTCAGATTAAAAAAGAGTGTTGACCGGCCCCTCCAGCTCGGGCTCCTCCTACTCAGCTCTCCAGTTGTACACAAGCTTAAGGAAGAGCAATATCACCAGCGGAGCAACATAACCCCTTCTGAAGAACTTCAGAGACAAAAACACAAAATACAGGTTATGCATGCATTTAGGTAAAAACCACACAGTTCCAGGTACTACTCACTGGACCTGACCACTGCGATGAGCTGGCGATGCTGGAACAGAGCCGTAGCGCGCCAACCTCAGCCCAGATAATCGCTTATCAGAGAAGGGTCACGCCTCATCTGTAAATACAACAACACACTTCTGCCAAGGGAGGGAGCTGTGTCTCCTTTCCTTCCTTCGCTGAAAAGGATTTTACAGGTAAGTTCTTACCAAAATCGGTCTTTCAGCAGCAGAACGGAAGGAAAGGAGACACACTAGTCATAACTAGTGGGACGTCCCAAAGCAGTCCAAAAAATAAAGGGTGGGAAAAAAACAGAAAAGGCAGAACCCAACAACCTAATAAACTGCGCAACTAGCGCAAAAACACAAGTTAACGAGAACTTTAAACTACAGCCGCCTGCAGGACCCTACGTCCCAAGGCTGCATTCAGCGGAAGCACTAACGTCCACCTTATAAAATTTTGTAAAAGTGTGGACGGAGCGCCAGGTCGCCGCCCGGCAGAGCTGAGCTGCCGAGGCCCCTTGATGAAAGGCCCACGATGAACCCACAGATCTCGTGGAGTGGGCTCGAACCTTAATCGGGCAAGGTTCGCCCTTAAGTCGGTAAGCCTCCAAAATGGCCGACCGAATCCAACGAGCTATAGAATCCTTGGAAGCTCGTTGACCGCGTCGACGACCTGCTGGAATCACAAACAAAGAGTCCGACTTTCGAAAACCTTGAGTAACAGTCAAATAGAACTTCAAAGCCAGCACCAAATCCAATGTGTGCAAGGCCCGTTCCTTCGCATTCCTTGGCTTCGGACAAAGAGAAGGCAACACAATATCCTGGTTAACATGAAATTGCGACACCACCTTAGGTAGGAAATCGCCCCGTGTGCGAAGAACTACACGATCCGGGTGAAACTCCAGGAAAGGAGGCGAGCAAGAAAGAGCCGCCAACTCAGAAACCCTTCTCAAAGAGGTGACCGCCACTAGGAAGGCAACCTTCCAAGAGAGCAAAGAAAGGCTAACAGAGTCCATAGGCTCAAAAGGCCCATGTTGAAGAGCCTCCAAAACAAGGTTGAGACGCCAAGGAGACACAGGCGCCTTCCGCGGCAGAAACTGGCGAGTTACTCCGCGAAAAAAGGAACGCACGTCCCTACGCGAGGCGATAGCCTTTCGGAACAGCAAGGATAGAGCAGAAACCTGACCCCTCAGGGTGCTTACTGCCAAACCCTTGTCCAGCCCGAATTGCAGGAAGGCCAACAAATTGGGGATGGAAAAAAATCCTCGGGTTCCTAGAAGAACCCGAACACCACGAAAAGAAGGCTTCCCAAGTCTTGTGGTAAATTCTAGTAGTAGCCGGACCTCTGGCAGCTCGCAAAGTGGCAATGACTTTGGCTGAAAAACCTTGACGGGTCAATATTTCGGTCTCAAGAGCCACGCCGTCAAAGGCAGAGACTTCAGGTCCGAATGACGAACAGGCCCTTGGGATAACAGGTCCGGGCGAAGAGGAAGTGGAAATGGAGGCGCTGCCAGAAGCGACATCAGTGCCGAGAACCACGTCCTCCTTGGCCAATCTGGAGCTATCAATATAGCTGAGATTCTCTCTAGTCTGATCCGACGAAGTACCAGAGGTAGCAAAGAAATCGGCGGAAACACATAGACTAGTTTGAATTGGTCCAACGGAGCCACTAGAGCATCCATCGCTACAGCCTTCGGATCCTTGTATCTGGACATGAATGTCGGTAACTTGGCATTGAACCTGGATGCCATCAGATCCATTTGAGGAGTTCCCCAACGGGAGCACAGCAGTGCAAAAATCTCCGGATGAAGACTCCATTCTCCGGGATCCATCTTCTCGCGACTTAGGAAGTCCGCCGTGATATTCTGAACTCCTGGAATGTGAATCGCAGAGATGGCTGGAACTCTGGTCTCTGCCCATATCAGGATCCGAGATACCTCCACCATGAGTCTGGAACTCCTTGTCCCGCCTTGGTGATTGATATATGCGACCGCCGTCGCATTGTCTGTCTGCACTCGGACAGGCAACCCGCTTAAAGGGACCGTCCAGTGTTGGAGGCAAAGGAAAATTGCCCTCAATTCGAGGATGTTGATCGGCAAGACAGACTCTTCCGACGACCATACTCCCTGAATCCAGAGATTGTTCCAGACACCCCCCCAGCCTGTCAGGCTGGCATCGGTGGTTATGACCGACCACTTCGGAGGGAGGAAGGACTTCCCCAGGGATAACTCTTTCGGACGTATCCACCATCCTAGAGACTCTCGTACTTTGTGGGAGATGATAACACTGCAATCCAGTGAAGTCTGCGACCGATCCCAACGGCTCAGAATGAACTTTTGGAGAGCCCTGGAATGAAATTGGGCAAACGGAAGTGCCTCCATCGAAGCCACCATCAACCCCAGAAGGCGCATACATCTTCGAAGGGACATCGCTGTTGAAGACTTCATCACCCGTGCATGTCGAAGGAGACATGCTTGCTTGTCTGGAGGCAGGGACACCACTGCTCGTACCGTGTCGAAATGCATCCCCAAAAACAGGATTGATTGTGACGGTTCCAGAGACGACTTCTCCCAATTGACCAACCACCCGAAGTCCTTCAGGAGCTGAAGGGATAGGTTGCGAGCCGTCACCGCCTCCTCCTTTGAGGACGCCACAATCAGAAGGTCGTCCAGATAGGGAAGGATCGTGACCCCCTGTCTTCGTAGTATTGCCATGAGAGGCGCCAGAATTTTTGTAAAAACTCTGGGCGCTGAGGCCAAACCGAATGGCAGGGCCACAAACTGGTAATGGTCCTGTCCTATGGCAAAACGAAGATAACGTTGGTGAGCCCTTCCGATTGGAACGTGTAAATAGGCGTCGCGAATGTCGATTGACACCAAAAAGTCGTTCTGCGACAAAGCTGCCACAACGGAGCGAAGCGATTCCATGCAAACTTTCGGGTGTGGACATGCCGATTCAATCTCTTGAGATCCAGGATGGGGCGAAACTTGTCCTCCTTCTTGGGGACCACAAAGAGATTGGAATAAAAACCTCTTCCCCGTCCTCTGGTGGAACCGGTACCACCACACCCTTCTGCAGAAGAAATTCGACTTCTTGCAGTAAAGCGGCACATAGCTCGGGCTCTGACGGGATGCGAGATTGGCAAAAACTGTTCGGGGGTCGAGAAGAAAATTCTATGAAGTAGCCTGCCGACACAACCCGCGTCACCCAGGTGTCTGGGACGCGGGAAACCCAAGTCAATTTGAATTGGAGCAGGCGACCCCCCACTCGAGAGCCCTCGAGCGGGACCCTGGCGTCAATCCGTCTTAGCGGGCTTTTTGTCAGATTCCCTCTTGTCTTGACGTAAACTTTGTTTCCAGGGAGTGCGGGATTTCTGAGTGGTCTTTTTTCCCGAAAAAGAGGGACGACCCGACCCCCAAGAGGGCTGACCGAATCGTCCCCTGGACCGAAAGGACCGTCGATCATTACTGGTACCAGGTCTGCCAGACGTAGAAGCCACAGTTCTTCGCTGCGGTAAAGCTGCTTCTTTTGCCTTTGCCTTGGCAATCAGCTCCGTGAGGTCAGATCCAAATAGCTGACCGCCCTTGTAAGCTAAAGATAGTAAACCTTGCTTGGAAACTGCATCACCGGTCCACTGTCTAAGCCACAGTGCTCTCCTGACTGTGACCGCCGAGGATTGTGTCCTGGACAGCAGTGACACAGTATCCAGGCTTGCATCATGGCCATATTGAATTGCACTCTCTAACAATTCAAACAGTTCGTCTACCTCAGGTACTTGAGGTTCACATTTCCTCCGCAAACGGTCCAACCAGACCAGGGAAGCTTTATAAGCACACATGGAGCCTAGCACTGCTCTGAAACCATGACCCGCGGCCTCGTAAATGGATTTTGCCGCCGTCTCCGCTTTTCTGTCCAGCGGGTCCTGCAGACTCGCCTTCCCTTTAATAGGAAATAAAGAAGATTTGCTAAGCTGAGATAAAGGGACATCCACTTCAGGAGAAGGAATCCAATTATCAATCAATTCCGTAGCACACGGATACAGTGACTCAAAAAGACGTGTCCCCTGAAAACGTTTGTCTGGACACAGACGCTCCTTCTCCACTGCTTGATTAAGCTCAATCAAGGATGGCAAAGTCGAAAGTGACCTATGCGACTCCTGAAACATCCGGGCCGACTTACCAGGGCGAGTAGTTACTTCCTCCTGTAACTGTAACGCCTCCCTCATAGCTTCAATAAAAGCTTCTACACGGCCCGAAAAAGAGGCAGAGTGCCTGTGCCGATCTTCTTTATCCGAATCGGATATCCCCCCTGAACTTAAAGGGGAACCCTCCACATCAGAGCTCTCTGAGTCGCTATATGTGAAAGAAGTCACCGGCCTGTGTCGCTTCCTGCCATGAGAAGGTTTGGCTGACACCCAATAACCTATAAGGTTAGATAGGCTATCAATCGAACGAGTGAGAGCCTCCATTTTTACATCACTGGGTCCTCCGACCGCTGCGCTTGACGCGGTCGATGTCTGTGTGTCAGATACGCGATACCGATCTTGTAGCGGAGACGGGATATGGTCCGCACCTGGGTTCTGATCTGACATGTCTTACCCAGAACAATGACAGGTTAAACCTGACAGTAACTAGAAACTGTGGTTTCCAAAGGAAGACAAAAAACGAACGCTGAAGGGTTAAACTCTTAAAGAGAGAGCTACCCCAGCTGTCCCACCATTAAGGGTTAACCGCCTAATAAGGGGTTAAAGTTACAAGCTCTCCACAATCTGTATTAATGTGACAGATGTGCGAGCCCCAGGTGCCTCTTATGAGGTAGCAGGTGCAGACAGGAACTCCTCAAGGAATGCCACACTAAAATAATCGCTAAAATATTGCGCTATTTTGCGCATCTCATAAAAACTTATGCGACTTAAAAACCGTCGCTAACGTTCAGTGTGGCAGACCAGTGCCCTGCGCTGCGGGGGAGAGAAGTTTTTAAGCTTCTGCCCTGATAGGCAGAAGCGACTCACAGAACTTCGCGGTGCTGTCTTCTTAATCTTGTGCGGGAGGAGCGGAGAGTGAGGAGCCCGAAGCGCTGTAATGGCCGCCGCACTGAGGAGGCAGCCGGAAGAGAAGGGCAGAGGAAATCCCGCGCTTAGGAGCGCTTCCTGCCCGGGAAGCGTGAAGCCACGCCCCCCGCCTTCAAAAAAAGCGCGGGACTCCTCCATTCTCCGGTCCCGCGATCCCCGTCCTGCAGGCATCCACCTGCGGACAAAATACAACAGTCACCACATGTACTGTGAATCACTCACACACCTTATAAAAATGTGGAGTACTCAACCCCGCCGAGCGCCACAGGGACCCCAGGGGTTTCTGGCGCTATGCCCATGCTTCCCCCCAGGGCGGGGGATCGCAGTGACCCCTGCAGCGCGGTTTGCGTCCCGCCAGGGAAGCCATCCTCATCCCCCCGGGCCGGCAGGGTTCTGCAGGGACCACCATATAGGGTAATACAGATCCGCCAAGGGAGAGGTTGGGGTCTAGCAGCGCTGAGACCCCTGAGACCTCTAGACCACATTTGGTGATCCAAGTCTCTTGTCCGATAAAAAATAATAAAATCTTCTGAGGAGCTGCTTCCAGCAGCGACTATCCTCTGAGACCTCAAATTGAAAACTGGAGAGCTGAGTAGGAGGAGCCCGAGCTGGAGGGGCCGGTCAACACTCTTTTTTAATCTGAGGTGTCTATCCCATCTGGGCTCCGCCTACCCACTAGTTATGACTAGTGTGTCTCCTTTCCTTCCGTTCTGCTGCTGAAAAACATGATTTTCACAGTAGGTCATTATCAGATAACTTCCCTTTCAAAAACAAGTGATCAGAAAAAAATGAAACCAGTGAAAGACTGAATGAATAATTACCTCGAAAAGATGCTGATGTGAGAGGTTGTTACGTGGGTTTAGTTCAAATATAAGGACGTGGTTGACCCCGGCTTGTCTCCAGCCGTAAGTATTGATGCCGAGGAGAAAGAGGAACTCCACTAGCAGAAAGCCACCCCGGTAAATCCGCACCAAGGGCCAAACCTCATTAACTTCATAATTCGTATAAGCTGGGAAAGGAGGTTGAGAAAGGGAGTTTACAACCTGATAATCCCAAATATCCAGCTCTATACACCAATCATATGTAGTGAGGACACTCACCTGTATAGACAACTGCACAGTTCAGGACAATAAATATACCACAGTACAGACCCACTCTGAATGTTGTCCAGGCCGGGGCGGGCTGCGGAAGGAGGAAACCAATCAGTGGTCATACAGACACGGAAACAACTACAGATGGGAAGAAGAAGGCAGCCGCAGGGAACTGGAGTCCTCCTACAATTGCTTTACCCTAGCTGGTCTCCTTAACATGAAACCCATACGAAAAATTTGGAGGAAAAAACAACAAAAAAAAAAAAAAACATTCCCATAGCTTTCTGCATTTTGAAAAAGATGGCAGAAATTTCTCTCTCTCTCTCTACATATATATATATCTCTCCCTTGAGAAAGCATGGTGACTTAGTGGGCGAAACGCGTGTTGGGGTTGTTTACTTACTATTGCTTACTATGCCAAACTTGCATATATAACTTTTTTACTCCACATTCGTGTTTGTACCTCTGAAGGCATAGTAATGATTCTTTTTGATATGGGAGATTTATGTAGTGTTTTCCCTATCTGAGGCATTATCTAATTAAAGGGATACAAACTTGCATAGTAGACCTTACCATAAAGAATTTTCTGAACTGTATCTGAACCTTCTGGAACTATACACTTCTGCGGAGAACCACTACTGTGTGTCCTTATTTCGCACTTGTTTGTGTGTGATTAGTATGTAATATTTTAGGTGCTAATAAAGTATTTTTGTACATTTTTAAACACTCCTGTGCTCCTCCTGTCACTCTCCACATGGAGAAATGTTACCCCTTAGATTCCAGTCTTAAAGGGATTGTCCAGTCCAAACTGAGAAGTATGCAGTCACTCTGCAGAATAAAGACTCCCCCCTGAGCAGACACTGTGCGCTGCGAGGATTCGCCTTGTATAGAGTGAGTCTGTACCTTCTAGTCGGCCAGACCTACTAAATGGCCGCATCACTAGACGGTGCGCAGCCTAGTACAAGTGTATGGAGAGTGAGGCCGCACACACTGGCCACTAGTATGTATACCTCATACATACCCTCCGCTCCCGGGTCAGACTGCAGGCTTATCGATTAAGACCGGAAAGCCCCTTTAAACCTCTCATCTGGCCAAATCAGATCTCAAACTTTGCACTGATGAGGGGCAAAACCCCTAAACACCATGCCTGCAAATAGAGATTCTGGTTTGGCTTTTATCCTAAGTCATGTGGCAACGCTCGTTAAAGGGTCGATATTAACTTTTAGGCTTGCTACTTCCAATAGGTGGCGCTAGTGTTCAAGTCCTCTTCCACTCTGAAGAGACAATTTGCATAGAAAGACATTAAGTGTCCAATTATTTGGCACAAAAATTATGTAAAAAGGAAGACAACAAAGAAAGAGAAATCTCTAACATATCAAGTAAGATGTGGGGAATGTACACACCTTTGGTTTGGCCTCTAGTTTCATGGTGTATAAATTTAAGACCATATTAATAAATCGGTGGCTGTGTTCACACCCGTGTGTCCGTCACTACACTATGCTGCTCTCAGTGAAGGAAGTCTGAAGTCCGGGACAAAATCCATTTAGGCATTAAAATAATAATGATAATAAAAAAAGAAAAAGACGCTTCTTTGTTATATTCTACCTATTTCCCTATCCTCTATGGAAGATTCTATATACTAGGGAGGAGGATATGGGGAGGCACGAGCTCTTTACTAAGTTCACTCACTTGTGCAGCTCCTAATGGTGGGACGCGCAGGCGTTTCATAGCTTTCTGTCGATCTCCATCTTCCAGCTCGTTGGTCACAACAGCCTGAAAAGAGAAATACATAAAAATGTAAAATTAAAAACAAAAACACAGTTGAAATAAAAGAAAAGCATAATTATCCTGCTGGAAACCGTTCGTACGTAGCACATTTTGGAGAAACCACGTACGTGCTGTAGAAGTGCAGGAGTCGCTGGCCAGCTTCACCATCACTCCATGCCTTTCCTTCCAAACAGCGATTTTTCAGGTCAAATTCATGAAGCAATGAAACCCCATGTTTTATTACAAGCTGTATTAATTCGTTTTGCTTCTTGATGAAATTAACATCCTGATACCGAGTGCTATGGATTCAGAATATCGCTACTAAGTGAATAGGCTGCCGATCACCCAAACACGCAAAACACTGGTTTGTTGGGTAAAATTATTTTTAATCTTGCTTAAAAATCATTGTTCTTGACAGCACATCCAAACGGGAACTTCGAGACCCCTGTTCTTGTGATCAGTCATGTTCCCAGCGATCTGACTCCCAGCAATAATTATTAATATTTATTATTATAGCGCCATTTATTCCATGGCGCTTTACATGTGAAAAGGAGTCTTCATAATAAAAACGAGTACAGTAATCATAAATAAGTGACTGGTCCAGGAGGAGAGAGGACTCTGCCCGCGAGCCTCACAATCTACAAGGGATGGGTGAGGATACAGTAGGTGAGGGTAGAGCTGGTCGGGCAGCGGTATGGTGGAGCGAGGGTTACTGCAGGTTGTAGGCTTGTCGGAAGAGGTAGGTCTACAAGTTCCTTTTGAAGGTTTCCACAGTAGGCGAGAGTCTGATATGTTGGGGTAGGGGGAATGCACAGGAGAAATCATGTATGCGATTGTGGGAAGACGAGATTTGAGTGGAATAGAGAAAAAGATCTTGTAAGGATTGCAGGTTGTGTGCCAGTAAGTATCGGGGTCCCTTCTTATTCAGCAATCTATAGCTCGTACCGAATAAGCTGCAGAGGGAACGCGGATACATGGAGCGCTCCGGTTGATCAGCTGTTCGGCTTCACGGCTGCATGTGTCGCTGCTGTGTCACAGTCACAACACATGCATGGAGAGGCCAACACACAGGGTGTCCATGCATGTGTTGTGACTGTGACACAGCAGCGACACATGCAGCTATGGCACCGAACAGCCGATCAGCCGAAGCGCTCCATGTATCCGGGTTCCCTCTGCAGCTTATTCGGTAAGAGCTATAGATTGCTGAATAAGCAGGGACCCAATCAAATTCGCTTATCTCTAGCAGTATAGCAGGAATAGTCCACATGGTCAAAGGCAGAGGGCAGGTCCAGGAGGAGGAGAACAGACTAGTGTCGCTTGGATTTGGCAGTCAGTAGGTGACTTTAGTCAGGGCAGTTTCAGTGGAATGGTGCAGTCAGTAGCCAGATTGTAAGCGGTCAAAGAGGGAGCAGGAGGAGAGGTAGTAGGACAGTTCACACATTTATCGTCTATCTAGTCAGCCATGTCCACTGGCCGGGAGCTTCACTAAATGGGGCGCAGCCTCGGTCAATACAAGTGTTTGGCAATATATGTATATATTTTGGAACAGTCCCTCTAAATCCATCAGATTTCTAGAGTCTGCTTATGTATGTTTCAGACTATTAGGAATTTGTAGGCTGCACTAACAACAACAAAAATAATAATAATAATAAATCACTATGATGCACTTTTTGCCTCCTTAATGACCAGGATTCCTAAAGTATCACGATACTGGACAAATCATTGCTCTGTGAATCGCCAGCTTTAGGCTTGTTCTGTTGTCAATAGACTGAATGATTCCTTAGAAAAAATACCTCCGTCTCGGAAATTAACTGATTGATCTTTTTGCAGGTGTAAAATGGTGCCACCTCCACGTGAGCCACTCTCCAGTCCGCACCACGACCGGTGTCCAGGATCTTGTCATGTTTCTTTAGGATTTTGCGGAACCCTGTGAAGTTGAGATTCTAAAAGAAAAGGAGAAAACAATACTAGATTTATATTTGAAATAAATGACATAGGAAATGTGAATGCTGCCCTGTTCCTGTAGGGATAGACTGATGTAGAGAGAAGCAGGCATAGCATAAATGCCCAACTTTTCACTGCATAGATTTTTCTGCAGAGTTTAACAAGGGGGTAGACACATAGGAGCTTAGATACACGTTCCCACCACAAGCATAACTAGATTATACCAATGTAAACAGCAGTCGATATTATTGTCTAACTTCTCAGAAATTGCAGTTTTATCGCATTTTTTTTATACGCAGATTTGTCACAAACTCTAAAGGATTTCCTAATACGAGCAAAGAGAAAGATTACTGGAGACTCGTATCTGCAGCATGTCAATGCTTTCAGCAATGTTTCTGCAGATTCTACCTATTTTAATGGGAAAAATGCATAAAAAAGTGTGCAAGAAAAATAAAAGACCAAAACGAATCACAAACACGTAAAAAAAACATGTATTTTAAGCTGAATTTTCCTGCTAACAGCAGATGTTTCTACTGCAAATAATGAATGTAAAAATACCCTAGGGTCTGTGCACGTTACATTTTTGCCTCGTTTTTGACGCATTTTGTTCTGCATAGTTATAGTCACAAAAACCGAAGTATTTCCTAGTGCCAGCAATGCGAATGAGATCCCTGAAGTCTCATTCACACATTGCTTTTTTATTGCAGATTTAAATCTGCAGCATTTCAGTTCTTTCAGCGTTTTTGCTGCAGATTTCACCCATACTGATGAGTAGGGAAAAATCTACAAAAAAATGCATATAAAAAACCTGACTAAATACAAAAAATAGTGAGGAGGGAAAAAATCAAAAATAAGGACGGTGCAGGCACCCTAACTCCGTCATCTCTTCATGTGATGAGGAGATGGACCGACCGCCTCCTTGCAGCACCACAGTCTAGCATTGGTGGTGCAGTGGGGGCCGCACGGACTATCTCCTGCCTCTGTACAGCCTAAGGTTTCAATACCCTAGGGTGGTCAGGGCTGAGTCCGGCATAAGTGTCCCACGTTGCGTGAGAGGATACGTGGAGGTGACACTCCACGTGCTCGCCCGTTGTTGGTTTGGGGAGATCGGACCCCTTCAAAAGGGTCCGTCGCCCCTATCTCGTCTCCATGGGAAGAGAAAAAAAAATGGTCTGGGTGAAACCAGACGTGTGCCTCCATCAGACACTAAGCATGAACTGGGATCGCCTGCGGCCAGTGTCGAGGTGTATACGGCGGAGGAGGAGCGAATCTTTTTTTATATCTACTTAGTGTCAGCCTCCTAGCGGCAGTAGCATACACCCACAGTCCTGTGTCCCCCCCAATGAGACGAAGGAGAAAACATGAGTAATTTAAGTTAAGTTCCCCTAAAAAGATAGACATTTCTGCTGCAAATCCTGAACGTGTGCACATACCCCAGAAGTTGGTGACCTGTTTATTTTCATGACCTTCAACTAATATCTATGACAGATTAAACCCCATTTATAAAATATTCTCAAGGTTGTCTATAGTAATATCAGCCTAGTCAAATGCTTGTGAGCCCAAACATAAGGACATGATCCTGCTCGGATAAGCCGGTATGGGAACGTGAATCAGACAGTCCATGAACCTTATTAAGTCTCTTCTGCTTCAGCCAGAAGTTCATTATGTCAAGCTGCTAAAGCTACCGTAATCCATGCAGTTCTTTAAAGGAGTTTTCCAGGCTAAATATACATTTCTGCAGTGACTGACTGCAGATTGCACAGCGTGCAATATGTACAGTGTCAGATTCTCCTCTTTTGCCAGCTGGAGCGGGTGTCTCGTGACCACCCATCCACGATTTGACTCAAGAGTCGTTTCACGCTTCCCTCAATTGAGAGGAGCAAAAATGGATAGTCGGCATGTGACCACCAGGACGATGAGCACATGAGCTGGTGAAGGTTTCCTGACAGTGTGCACAATGAACACGGTTAGGATTCAGCAATCTGCAGCCACATAGAGGCACCGCAGGAAAGTATGTTAAGCCTGAAAAAACTTTTTACACTTGGCAGCCATTCAATACCTGGTAATTCTGCAGTAAAATTAGGCTGAGATAGAACTCGCTGAAAGCCAGTTTCAGGTCCTTAAGGTTTCTGTGCTGGACTCTTTCTTCATGCGAGAGGGTGAAGACAGCCTTCCTTCGCTGCCTGAGCGCCGGCAGGCGGCTGCTTTCCTTCTGCGCGTCCAGTGAAGACTGCAGTTCATTTTGTAAGGTAGCTGAGCGCCGCTGAGCTTCCGCCAACTTTTCTGTAATCAAACATCAAATGAAAGGTTAAGGGAATGTCGCAGACAGGAGAAGAAGTTGCTGAAATTAAAACAAATACAAAAAAAATTAATGTCCCAGGGTTGTCGCTGTGGAGATGCAGAACCGCCATTACCCCCTGCAGTGATGACGTGACATAGCCATATGACTGCTGCAGCGGTCACGTGTCGTACACGCCAGCATCACTGTTATGGAAAGTGATAGGCTGCAGCAGAAATATCAAAGCTGTGGCAAAGCAATCAAAGACTAAATGGAAACATGGGAGCGCTGGAGCCGCAGTGATGGAACAGAGGAGTATGGGTTATTTTTTTTCAATTTCATCAAGTTCTTGTTTTTTTTATTTAATCCAGAACCCATCTGATATTTGGATTAGAGATGAAGCCATCGCTGTCTCGGGAATCACAAAGCAGTATTGCTAATCTGTAGCAGAAAGGTCTGGATGACCACAGGGTCTCATGTGCTCACCAGGGGTATTTCAGTCCAGTTACCTGAGTAAAATGTGTTGATTTTGGCAAGCTCCTTCTCACATGTCTGGAAGAATTTCTCTTCAAACTTGGCAAAATAACGTTTCACGTTGTCCTCGTCGGTGACTGCAAGACAAAAGGAAGGCGGACAGGACTGTGAACAAGGTGACCGCATAGCAATCATCACAAGTGTATTGGACAGACAGGCTTTCAATAAAGATCACCTAGAAATCCAGGTCCTTAGATGTCCTGGAAAGCTTAGGCAAGTCTACTTTCTATATTCTGTAAAAGGAAGCGATCGTCAGGATGTTATACCCTGGATGTAAAGGAGCTTTAATGCTGATTAAATCCTCACCTTTCATGTAGAATCGGGTTTTGAAGTTATAGAAATCCAGGGTTAAAATTTTATGCTAAAGAGCTGCAAGTGCAGAGGTGCTGGACCCTGCACCTACAGCTCTCCTACGTGCTGGACCCTGCACCTACAGCTCTCCTGCGTGCTGGACACAGCACCTACAGCTCTCCTGCGCGCTGGACCCTGCACCTACAGCTCTCCTGCACGCTCGAACCTGCACCTACAGCTCTCCTGCGCGCTGGACACAGCACCTACAGCTCTCCTGCGCGATGGACCCTGCACCTACAGCTCTCCTGCACGCTGGACTCTGCACCTACAGCTCTCCTGCGCGCTGGACCCTGCACCTACAGCTCTCCTGCGCGCTGGACCCTTCACCTACAGCTCTCCTGCGCGCTGGACCCTGCACCTACAGCTCTCCTGCGCGCTGGACCCTGCACCTACAGCTCTCCTGCGCGCTGGACACAGCACCTACAGCACTCCTGCGCGCTGGATCCTGCACCTACAGCTCTCCTGCGCGCTGGAACCTGCACCTACAGCTCTCCTGCGCGCTGGACACAGCACCTACAGCTCTCCTGCGCGCTGGACACAGCACCTACAGCTCTCCTGCGCGATGGACCCTGCACCTACAGCTCTCCTGCACGCTGGACTCTGCACCTACAGCTCTCCTGCGCGCTGGACCCTGCACCTACAGCTCTCCTGCGCGCTGGACCCTTCACCTACAGCTCTCCTGCGCGCTGGACCCTGCACCTACAGCTCTCCTGCGCGCTGGACCCTGCACCTACAGCACTCCTGCGCGCTGGATCCTGCACCTACAGCTCTCCTGCGCGCTGGAACCTGCACCTACAGCTCTCCTGCGCGCTGGACACAGCACCTACAGCTCTCCTGCGCGCTGGACACAGCACCTACAGCTCTCCTGCGCGCCGGACACAGCACCTACAGCTCTCCTGCGCGCCGGACACAGCATCTACAGCTCTCCTGCGCGCTGGACACAGCACCTACAGCTCTCCTGCGCGCTGGACACAGCACCTACAGCTCTCCTGCGCGCTGGACACAGCACCTACAGCTCTCCTGCGCGCCGGACCCTGCACATACAGCTCTCCTGCGCGCTGGATCCTGCACCTACAGCTCTCCTGTGCGCTGGACACAGCACCTACAGCTCTCCTGCGCGCTGGACACAGCACCTACAGCTCTCCTGCGCACCAGACACAGCACCTACAGCTATCCTGCGCGCCGGACCCTGCACCTACAGCTCTCCTGCGCGCCGGACCCGGCACCTACAGCTCTCCTGCGCGCCGGACCCTGCACCTACAGCTCTCCTGCGCGCCGGACCCTGCACCTACAGCTCTCCTGCGCGCTCCCCATTTCCCACCCGCCTATGGTCTCTGATGGAGAGGTAACTCTTGTCCCAGTGACCTGCCTCAGAAGCCAAAGATTTTGTGCAAGCACCGACACTGTCAGGGGTCGTCTCCTCAGAGGTGGTGCATACGGAGATCAGTACTACTGCAACCTCGTCAGGACATTACTGTACATTCACCGCACCAGGCAATGATGCCGCTTGCGCGAAATCTTGGACAGGGGAGGCAGGTCATGAACAAGAGGGACCTGTTCATTGCTTACATAAAATATAAACACTGGATTTCTCTAATACTTCAAACCAAAATTCTACAAGCACAGTAAGGATTAATCAGCATTAAAGCACCTTTACACACATGCCATTAGTTTGGGGTATAAAATACTGATGACGTTTTCTTTAAAGAGGTTGTATAATCTTTCTTCAGGTGTGCATCACTCCCCTGCCTTTCAAGGTTCTTGCTTGCTGGTGGGAAAGGGAGGGTGGGCTCCTAAAAATACCTCCATTCTTACGAAAATAGATTTTTAAAAAGAAGTAAATTGCAAAGTTGCTTTGTTTCGACAAGCACTTTGCAATTTTACCTGCTTAAGGAGATGAAACAACCCCTTTAAAGCCCCTTTCTTATATGAGAGAAACGGTTGAACAGTAAGGTCTAGAACAATCAATCCTGCGCTTGGCAAAAAGCCGATTTTGCTGAGGTCAGACACAGCTGGGAAGACATTTATTGGATTGCATTTCAAAGAGAGGGTGCTAATCAGTGGCATGGACCACCATGTGATGTCCACATCCCCCCACATGACTGTGGGCCACAAGTAACCAGCATCTCTTCCTCCAGCAGCAAGTTACATCCATGAATTGCCAGGAACTCTTGGGAACAGTCATCTGTGCCGATTACCACAACATTCCTCATATTAAAGGGGATGTCTGTGGCCAAAATAGCCCTTCAACATGTCTTCTATTAGAGCTCCTACTGTCACTAAGATTTTGCTGAGTCTTGATTTCCAAATCTGTTGCGCTATACAGGGACGGGCGCAGAATAAATCCAGAAATAAAGCAGGTAAACTCGTCATTCAGGAGTTTTGAGAAGTTTGCATGAAAGCTGTAATGACAGCCATAATGGTTAACACCTAGATTTCCAAAGAACATAAGTGGCGTCTGCAGAATAAATCAGACGGAGAGGACTCAGTGAACCCTTATTTTAAATGGATTTTTTATAAAAGCACTCATGTTCCAAGGAGCCAGTACACTGAGAATATGTGAGGATTTTTTATATTGGTCAGGCTCATAAGGAGCCACTCATCCAAAAACAAATGACACTATATGGTACATAACCCCAGCAGAGAGCTCGCACCGTCCACAACACATCGCTGCCGTCTGCCACATTAACGAACTGGGATTCTCACATGCAATGTGCTTATGATCACAGATACCATGTCCTTCGGGTCTTTGCTCGAGGATCATCACAAATGTTAGCTTTCTTGTGATGTAAAACTAATTCCACAACTAGTATAAAGTACATTTACAAAAAAAGAAGGATGCTTAATAATGGAAGCTACTGGAGCAGGGCCAAAGGTAATGTACATCTCCGCCAATTTGTTTCCATCATCTGCCATAGAACACGCCATGTTTCCTAGCAGCACTTCAAGGCCAGATCATGAAGACACGGAGATACATTAGGAGCGCAGGTCTAGATGGAGAAGGGGAGGGCGAGGGAACATGTCGGTACAATCAAGGAGCGGAGCAGAAATGAACGCTGATACTCTACAAGAATGGGACATATCTACATACATAATGCTGCCTAACCAAGCACAACAGGTTTTGTTCTTCTATGCACATAAGAGCTGAATAGTAAGGGTCAATTAGAGATGAGCACATCGATTCGCTGGATTATAGCCAGGTCAGTAGCACCTGGTGGCTAGACGGGGGGCTCAAGAATCGCTTCTGGCGTTCCCGCTGCAGTATAAGATTTGTCATGGCTGGCGCGATGACATTGTGCCAGGAAAGCTAAGAGATTTGTGAGCCTCCCGTCTGGCCACCAGGTATCACTCCCGCCAAATTTTATGACAGCTAAAGGAGCGCGGCTAGATCATGAATTTATTATAATTTATGCCATAAAGGTGGCAGAAATCCTACCTGAAATGACACTTTCTGAAGCTGGCGCTCGAGCAGCCGAAACACGTGAAAAGTTCATTAAGAAGTTCTTATCTTTATAGGTTTAACGTGATCGTTCTATCCCAGTACAGCATCTTGTTATCGGCAGCAGATCTCCCATTTACACCACAAAAACCAATCCAAACACCCGACAAATTACCTTTTTTGCTGACTTGTTGGGTGACAGGCCGATAATCAGGAATGAGCACTGACAAATGTCAGCTCATCTAAATGCTTTTACTGACCAAGAGCAACAACTCAGTCAAATGGAAGACTGGTAGGGCTAATAACTTGGCAACAAGGGCTCAGACAATGATTTAAAAGGAAATCCACCTATAGGTGGCACTAGAGACACTTTTTGGAGGAGCTAAAATCCAAACTACAGCACCAAATCTAGTTAGAACGTGGAAAAAATAGGACAAGGTCCACAACAATGGACTAAAATGGGATTAAATAGTAAAAGTATCTATAAAAATGCAATTTACAGCAGACCAGATGGATTTCTCCCCAATAGAAAACTATAAGGGTCATAGTAAATACTGTAGACAAGCCAATAGAGATGGGGTTTCGTGAGCAAAACAAGGAATGCTGAAAGCGTTAAACGTGTGGAAATTTCCCTTTAATAAAATCTTATAGCCTTGGTGTTTTCAGCATAGACTGTTCCGCATTAATGAACACACATGCATAATAGTAGACGCTGCAGAGAAAAATGTGTAACTGTGCGGCGTACGAGCTCTCCGCCAGTGGATGGATAATACTAGCTGCCAGCCCTGTAACAAATGCTACATCTCACCAGCCGTTCTTTATTGCTTTTTTAATATCCGGATGAGTTCATGACTGCTCACGATTGTAATATACTGAAATAACAAGTGTACTCGCAGGAACACCACTCGATAATTGGTCAGCCGGGCCCCGTGAAGCGGGCAGAGCGGTGCCATCCTGCGAGTGACCTCTATTAGAGCTCACGCTGGGGGGTCTGATTATTGACGTTCGCTCTTAAAATGTACAAAGGGAACAAAAGCCTGAATTATGCTCTGGTTGCCGCTGTAGAACGATATTAAAATGAATGATACAAACTGAGAAAAATCTGAGATTCTGAAATGGAGAATGAATGATATTTCTCAGAACAGGGACGGGGCCTTTATTATAGCCTAATTAATCAGACATCCACTTCACTGGAATCTGAGGTACTAACCAATGCCCCCGGGAACACAACACTACCCCTGCTGTTTTGGAGATGTTCTGACTTTGCTATCCAGCCATCATAATTTCGTCGCTTGTCAGAGTTGCTCGGATTTTGCCGCTTTGCCTCCTGCCATCACATCAACTTTAAGTACTGACTGTTCAGTTGCTGCCTAATATATCGCACCCCCTGACAGGTGCCATCATGTGGGGGTGTTTCACTATAGAGCATCTTTACATAAACCAATTCTACAGATATTCAGACAGGCTCCTCTTCATGTAGCGCGCTGTATAGCGGTCGTACGCTTTTACCGCATTCTAAGTAATGGTTATAAGTCAGCGATTTACTGAGCAAAAAGAGGCAAACCCGTCCCCATATCATCAATCTCATTCCTACTCTGTCACCCAAATAATCCTCTGTTCTGATGGGATGGAGTGTGAGAACACGAGACTTTAATGGACAAGTTATAGATATATGTAGTAGCGGTTGATGGGTTGGTTCGCACGGCAGTGGAATCTGTGGCACAATATCGTTCATGGGCAATGGGTCAGGACATGGCTTGGTCAGGGCAGAGCTTTTGTCAGATTATGGGATTACGTGAAGACGTCCTACTAATTTTGGAAATGTGGATTTTTTCACAGACTTTATATAATCTCATTCTGCATTTCTGCTGTTAAACGCCCACGCATGGTAACATCGGATACTCAAAACACATCAGAGGACCTATACTGAACCATGCAAGCTCTGCGACAAATACGGCTTTCTAAGTAATAAACTAAATGAACGGGATACCCAACAGAACAGGACCGACCATTTATTGTTCACAAGATTACGATAGAAGTAAAGACTGGATCAATTCTACAAGGCTAGACGTCTATCCAGCTTTTATTATTATCACTCAATTTAATAATTTTTTAAGATATCAACCGGCACCTACTTTGGACATATTTAGGGGAAAAAAAAGCAGCCTTTATCTATGGGAGCCTGCTGCATCCTGCTAGTGCATTTGGTCATTTGATCCGACTTGGTAAGACTGTTTTTCATGATGTGTTTTTGCTAAAAAGTTTTTAATGTGATTTTTTTGAATTTATGTCTAGTTAGTGACTCGCAATAAAATGGGGACCCTTGACGTTGGGTTGCGAGCTTATCTGCTTTGGCCAAAATAGTAACCAATACCTCATTTGATGCATTTATCATATGCATAATTTTTCGCACTTTTTATCAATTTTTGCAGGGTGCACCCAGGCTCCTTTTCGATGGCTTGGTTTAGTGTGTTGTGCACATTCAGTGCTGACCAGCCCACCTTCCATCATAGGCGTTTAAAATAGGCTGTTATCCAGACACTGTGCATGACATTCATGTCCTAAGCAACTTACATTTGTGTGCCCTTTTTTTTCCCACTAAGCAGTTAACACCTTCATCATCACTGTTTTTGTGATAGGGTGGCTGTTTTTATCAGTGGTAAGCACCTGTGCTTCTCCAGCCTTTATCTATGGGAGCCTGCTGCATCCTGCTAGTGCATTTGGTCATTTGATCCGACTTGGTAAGACTGTTTTTCATGATGTGTTTTTGCTAAAAAGTTTTTAATGTGATTTTTTTGAAAAAAAAAATTATCATCATTCTTTTAATTACAGAAATCATACATATACATCCCTGAAACATAATCAAGGAAGTACACGGACAAAAAAAGGCCGCTAAACAAAAAAAGGAGCCCGTCAGCTCAATCTCGTAGCTCACAGCCTTGTAGGAGATGTAGCCTCTATAAATAAATTAAGAAAAAAAAAATCACATCTTTAGTGATTTAATTACTGCCTCCATTTTGATGAAACTGAAATGTAGTCATATATCCTAATTAGGATGCTTGGTGTACCCTTGGTGTGGCCAAGAGGCTGAGTGCATCGTCCCACACCTTCACTGGTGATGGACATCATTAGATTGCCTGCAGTGTGCACTGTCTGATAGCACAAGCTTGCCTGAGCTTCATCTGCAAGCACCAGTGATGGAGGCAAGAACATGCAAAACCAGTGGGTAGAAGAACGGTGCACTGAGGCTCTTGGCCACACCAAGGGTACACCAAGCACCTATTTAGCGTATCTAGTTAGCAAGAAAAGAAGGGTGCTCAAGCTCTACAATAACCAGCAAGGTTGTCAACTTGCTTCTTTATACGTCTTCGACCTGGCTGTGTTTTGGCTTCTAATGAAAGTTTGAAAAAAAAAAAAAAAAGTCTTCATGTGCACCAGAAATTACAAAAACTTCATATTCTTTTAACTTTCCTAAAGCCTGTGATGATAATGGTAAATTTATTACTAATGAGCTATAGAAGGACAATGAGATCTAAGCTACAATTTTCTGGCGTGGCTTATTATACCGGTGTAAACGTCAAGATGTCCAAACTTCATGAACTACCGCCTATCACAATACCTCCTTTATGTACATTTCCTCAGTAAGAATCTGCCCACTACAAACAATGTATCATGAAATAGGGAATCTCTAATTCCACATTTCTCCATAACAGCTGTAACTTTTTCCATTTCACATCAAGACACCTACATCCCCAAAATATACTCCTGCATCAAACTTCGCACCTAGCACCTAAACCCTCGATATACAGAAAGATCAGTATGTGAGGGTCCGGATGCCATTCCAGGGACTGACATTTGCAAATTACTCCTTTCCTTCAAATGAAACCTGGTGAGAACGCTAAAGTTCAGTTAGTTAATGGTGAAAGAAGAATAGCTGGTTTGGCAAAAACAGTAGAAGTGTCTGCCAGCCGCATAGAGACAAATTCCAGGCCTCCCACCATCCAAAGTTTCTGGGCTCGGTCTCCGAGTAGGACAAGAAATCTGCCCGGGATACGGGACTGATTGGATTATTTCTGTGGACAGGAATCCATTAACGAAGCAGGCAGGTAATGGAAAGCATCAAAGACGTAACCATTTCCTGAGTCCTCCAGCGAGCTGAACGTCTGCTTTTCAATGAGATATGGGAACACCGCTGTTAAAAGGATCTTATACCAACTGATACAATTAGCAACTGAAGAAATGTGAAGCACAAGTCAATAGACCCAGTAATGCCATCAGCTCATCTAGAGGATCAAATACATTAAATATCTGGAAAACAAGAGTCAGAATAAAAACAAGAACACTGAACGGCAACATCATACACAACAGTAACAGCGCAACACAAAAAAAGTTAAAAACATATGAAGGTATTGATGTTAGCTCTCGAAATAACAAAGAATGTTTTATATGTGATTAGTGGGATTTCATTTCATTCTGTGGAGCCCGTTTCTTGTTTTGACCATCCGTAGTTCAAAAAGGACCTTTTTAGATATTACATAAAAGAGTTGCATTACTTCACCACTTTTGATATGGTGACAGGTCCTCTTTAAAAAGAGCAACATTTATCATAGTGGTTTATGCTGTTTCACAAGGGCCCTGTCTCACATAGCGACACATCAGCGATCTCCGACAACAATCAGGACCGCTGGTGTGTCGCTACAAGATCGCTGCTGAGCTGCCAAACAGGCAGCGATCAGGACAGCGACACTGCGAGTAACGTCGCCTAGTTACCCGCAGTGTACGTTGGATACCAGCCTGCTGATGCAGGGAGCTGGTAACCAAGGTGCACTTCAGGTTTCCAGCGCTGCGCAGTACCTGGAAACCCGATGTGTACCTTGGTCACCAGCTCCCCTGCAGCAGCGCGCTGGTATCCAACGTACACATCAGGTTTCCAGGCACAGCCCCGCGCCTGGAAACCCGATGTGTACCTTGGTTACCAGCTGATCGCTGGTCTCCTGCCTGTCACACGCAGCGATGCTGCTGGCCAGCGGGACACCAGCGATCAAAAAAAAGTCCTGGCATTTCTGACACGACCAGTGATTCACAGCAGGGGCCTGATCGCTGGTACGTGTCAGACATAGCGAGATCGCTGCTGAGATCGCTGTTTAGCAGCGATCTCGCTAGCGATCTCGCTATGTGAGACGGGGCCTTACTTTTAAGGTACTGTCACACTAAGCGAGATCGCTAACGAGATCGCTAAAGAGTCACCATTTTATGACGCAGTAGCGATCTTGTTAGCGACTTAGCTGTGTGTGACATGTAGCAGCGATGTGGCCCCTGCTGAGATGTCGTTGATCGCTTATGAATGTTCTGAGCCGTTTTTTGGTCGTTGGTGTCCCGCTGGTGAGCCTGAATCCTGAGTGTGACACCCTTTATGAACGACTTTACCAGCGTCAATGGTGGGACTAGGTTTTCCCAAAGACCGCAGAGGTCATTATACAGATTGATGATCTCTGATGAGATCTTTGTGTTTGGAAGCTAACTAGCGACCACATAGCAATCTCACCAGGTTGTGTCGTTGTCGTGATCGCTGGTGCGATCGCTAAGTGTGACAGTGCCTTAAGACTATCTAGTCTAAGTTCATGCCACCTATTAGTTTCCTTTGTTCCAAAAATGTGAGCCAGAATTTTTGGGCATGGTTGTCAGACAAGCTGAAAAAAGTGTCTAAAATGCATAAACATGGTGAAAGTCATTAAAAATTTTATGGAGCAAAATGCTTGAAAACATTGGCACATGAATCACACGTTTATACTATGTGATGCTAACAATAGGCAATAAGCTTGCAGATCGGTGCTTACATGGACCAACCAGGCTTCAGATGGTCAATGAAGGATCTGTAATATGATTCGGCTGTCCTTTCTCGGCTATACCGGACTATACGCTGCTGAGAAGATAATCTGTGCAAAACAAAAGACTATATCACCCAACGAACAAGCGTTTAGTCAGATCGGCAGCCTGTTTAGATTGCACAATTATCGTAAAACAAGCATTCCTAGTAACCAGGGCTATGGAGCTGGTAAGCCATACCTCCGACTCAGACCCGTCAATTTCCATGACTCCGACTCCACAGCACTGGTCACTACTGAGCATGTGCATAAAGTGCAGCACAGATTCATCTCAACTAAAATCCGAGATCCTTAGATCAGGAACAGAACAGACATTTATACGACATTTCATAACTTTCCCAAGTTCTTATGAAAACATTTACAGCACATCCTGTATTGTACTACTGTACCCAATGTATTACATATTTTAGGAGTAGGTTCATTTTATTCGGACACCAAAATGGACAGTAACTCAGACTCCACAGCCCTGGCTCTAACATACTCCCCAACAGGTAAGTTGCATATTATATGTCCGGTATGGCAGCTGGTTGCATACAGTAAAGTGTTACCTGCTATAGATTTTATAAAAATATTAGTATGAACCTCATGTTAGATAGGATGCTCATTTAACCCCTTCATGACCTTGCCATTTTTTTAAATTCTGACCAGTGTCCCTTTATGAGGTAATAACTCAGGAACGCTTCAACGGATCCTAGCGATTCTGAGATTGTTTTTTTTGTGACATATTGGGCTTCATGTTAGTGGTAAATTTAGGTCGATAATTTTTGCATTTATTTGTGAAAAAAATGGAAATTTGGCGAAAATTTTGAAAATTTCGCAATTTTCAAATTTTGAATTTTTATTCTGTTAAACCAGAGAGTTATGTGACACAAAATAGTTAATAAATAACATTTCCCACTTGTCTTCTTTGCATCAGCACAATTTTGGAAGCAAAAAATTTTTTTTTTAGGAAGTTATAAGGGTTAAAATTTGACCAGCGATTTCTCATTTTTACAGCAAAATTTACAAAACCATTTTTTTAGGGACCACCTCACATTTAAAGACACTTTGAGGGGTCTATATGGTAGAAAATACCCAAAAGTGACACCATTATAAAAACTGCACCCCTCAAGCTACTCAAAACTACATTCAAAAAGATTATTAACCCTTCAGGTGCTTCACAGGAACTAAAGCAACGTGGAAGGAAAAAATGGACATTTCAATTTTTCCAACAAAAATTTTATTTTAGCATCAATTTTTTCATTTTTGCATGGGCAACAGGATAAAATGGATCCTAAAATTTGTTGGGCAATTTCTCCTGAGTACACAGATACCTCATATGTTGTCATAAACCACTGTTTGGGAGCACGGCAGGGCTCAGAAGGGAAGGAGCGCCATTTGACTTTTTGAATGGAAAATTAGCTCCAATCATTAGCGGACACCATGACGCGTTTGGAGAGCCCCTGTGTGCCTAAACAATGAAAAAAACCCCACATGTGACACCATTTTGGAAACTAGACCTCTTATGGAACTTATCTAGATGTGTTGTGAGCACTCTGAACCCCCAAGTGCTTCACAGAAGTTTATAGCCCAGAGCAGTGAAAATAAAAAAAATCATTTTTTTTCCTCAAAAATGATTTTTTAGCCCTCTATTTTTATTTTCACAAGGGTAACAGGAAAATTGGACCACAAAAGTTGTTGTGCAATTTGTCCTGAGTACACCAATACCATATGTGGGGGAACCACTGTTTTGGCGCATGGGAGAGCTCAGAAGGGAAGGAGCACCATTTTGGAATGCAGACTTGATGGAATGTTCTGCGGGCGTCATGTTGCGTTTGCAGAGCCCCTGATGTGCCTAAACAGTAGAAACCCCCCACAAGTGACCCCATTTTGGAAACTAGACCCCCCAAGGAGCTTATCTAGATGTGTAGTGAGCACTTTGAACCCCAAGTGCTTCACAGAAGTTTATAACGCAGAGCAGTGAAAATAAAAAAATCATTTTTTTCCTCAAAAATGATTTTTTAGCCCGCTATTTTTTATTTTCACAAGGGTAACAGGAGAAATTGGACCACAAAAGTTGTTGTGCAATTTGTCCTGAGTACACCAATACCCCATATGTGGGGGGAACCACTGTTTTGGCGCATGGGAGAGCTCAGAAGGGAAGGAGCGCCATTTTGGAATGCAGACTTGAAGGAATGTTCTGCGGGCGTCATGTTGCGTTTGCAGAGCCCCTGATGTGCCTAAATAGTAGAAACCCCCCACAAGTGACCCCATTTTGGAAACTAGACCCCCCAAGGAGCTTATCTAGATGTGTAGTGAGCACTTTGAACCCCCAAGTGCTTCACAGAAGTTTATAAACGCAGAGCAGTGAAAATAAGTCATTTTTGTTTCTCAAAAATGATTTTTTAGCCTATTTTTTTATTATCCCAAGGTAACAGGATAAATTGGACACCAAAAGTTGTTGTCCAGTTTTCCTGAGTACGCTGGTGTCCCATATGAGGGGGAAACCACTGTTTGGGTGCACAGCAGGGCTCAGAGGGAAGGAGCGCCATTTGACTTTAATGGAAAATTAGCTCCAATCGTTAGCGGACACCATGTCGTGTTTGGAGAGCCCCTGTGTGCCTAAACTTTGGAGCTCCCCCACAAATGACCCCATTTTGGAAACAAGACCCCCTAAGGAACTTATTTAGATGCACAGTGAGCACTTTGAACCCCCAGGTGCTATACAGAAGTTTATAACGCACAGCCTTGAAAAAAAAATCATTTTTTTCTCAAAAAATGATTTTTTTAGCCCCCTATTTTTTATTTTCACAATGGTTACAGGAGAAATTGGACCCCAAAAGTGTTGTCCAGTTTGTCCTGAGTACGCTGGTACCCCATATGTGGGGGTAACCACTGTTTGGGCACACGTCAGTGCTCGGAAGGGATGTAGTGACGCTTTGAAATGCCGACTTGATGGAATGGTCTGCGGGCATCTTGTTACGTTTGAACCCCCACGTGCTTCACAGAAGTTTATAATGCAGAGCTGTAAAAACAAAAATTAATTTTTTTCCTCAAAAACTGATTTTTTTAACCCACAATTTTTTATTTTCACAAGGGTAACAGGAGAAATTGGACCCCAAAAGTTGTTGTAAAGTTTGTCCTGAGTACACTGGTACCACATATGTGGGAGAAAACTACTGTATGGGCACACGTCGGGGTTCGGAAGGGAAGTAGTGATGTTTTGAAATGCCGACTTAATGGAATGGTCTGCGGGCATCATGTTACGTTTGCAGAGCCCATGATGTGCCTAAACAGTAGAAACCCCCCAAAGTGACCCCATTTTGGAAACTAGATCCCCCAAGGAACTCCTCTAGATGTGTGGTGAGCACTTTGAATCTCCAAGTTCTTCACAGAAGTTTATAACGCAGAGCTGTGAAAATAAAAAATCATTTTTTTTTTCCACAAAAATCATGTTTTTAGTCCCCAATTTTTTTTCCCAAGAGTAACAGGAGAAATTAGACCCCCAAAGTTGTTGTGGAATTTTTACTGAGTACGCTGATACCCCCTATGTGGGGGTAAACCACTGTTTGGGCACACGTCGGGGCTCGGAATAAAGGGAGCACTGTTTCACTTTTAACAGCCAATCAGAGCGATCGTAGTCACGTAGGGGTTAAGCCAACCCCCCTGTGGTGAAGCACAAAGGGTCTTGTGCCTGTGTGTTGGGTGACCTTTCAGTGACCCCGGTCACCCGACCCGCAGGAACGCGATCCTTTCATGACACATACGCTGTGTCACAGGTCATGAAGGAGTTAAAGACATATCAAAAAAAGAAATACAGGTAGAATGACTGCAATGTTTGACGGATGTTATCAGAGTTGCAGTTAAAATATTCGGTAAAATCTGGTATAAGCCGCACCATGTTATGAGAACATCATCGATGAAGCGACCATACCAAAAAAGATTGGACACAAAAGGATTATGTACACTGTATAGATATTTCTCCTCACACAAATTCATGTATATGTCGG
Organism: Oophaga sylvatica; assembly: GCA_033576555.1. NCBI lineage: Eukaryota > Metazoa > Chordata > Amphibia > Anura > Dendrobatidae > Oophaga > Oophaga sylvatica. The sequence goes on along the minus strand of JARQOD010000009.1, from coordinate 100,232,649 downwards.
CCAACAAGGGGGAGAAATTTGCCCCCATGGAGCAGCCCTGTCACTGCAAATAACATTTTTCTAAAAAAAAAAAAAAAAAAAATTGTTGGTTAAAAGAAAATGAGTGACATCAATAGTAAATGCTTGTGTTTCATCCAAATAATGAGTATGTTTTTTCATTTGGTCGGTGAGTGCCACTAGGGCTAAATCGTGCAGTATAGATGTATACAACTTATTTACATATCACGTTAACCAAATAAACCTCTCTTGCTGGTCAACATTATCCCTAGCATTTAACATGTTTAGAGTCCCGAATGTAACTAGGTGATGACTGTGCCAGGGGTTGGAGTCTTTCATCCAGCCACTCGCAAAGGTTTTCCAAAAAGAGAGTCAATGCCGGACAGCCAATGGCCGACAATCTGATGAGTATTGGGAAGATTGTTCATGCATATGGAGGACCAAAACTGGTTATACACAGAAGGCAACCATTAGCTGAAAAAAAAAAATCAGCTACTTCTCTTAAAGAAATTGGCCAGTCTTAGGCCGATGTCACACTTGTGAGAAAGTAGCACGATTCTCGTGCAAGTCTCTCGCATTAACACCCGACACTCGGACCAGAGTGTGCGGCTGGACAGGCGGGGGACAGCGACGCCAGCACCGACTGGCCGCTGGCATCACATGCCACAACCACGAAGGAGCCCCGGGAGAGCAAGCGCCAACACCGCAGGAACAGTGCTGGCACAGGATGCGATTTTAAGTTTTGTTTTATGGGGGCCAAGCATTTTGATCAAAAAGGGGTTGTCCTAGTAGTGGACAACCCCTTTAAGCACATAGGCTTACAGAATATATAGCCCCTATAAAAATCACCACTTTAGTGTCCTATTCACGGCCTCTGTTCTGCAAAGACTGAAGGTTAGTGAAATATGGTAATTAGGGCACTCGTTGTACCCTTGGGGTGGCCATGAGGTTCAGTGCACAGTTCTGCCCATTGGTTTTACATGCCCCCGAATAACTCCCTGGTGATTGGCAGTGCTGGAGCTAGCACTGTCTGCAGAGAAAGGTCAGCCAAGTCAGTGCTGTCAATCACCAGTGAGACAGGAGAGGCTGCAAAACCACACCCAGAGTGCCCGAGCAACTAAATGGCATATTCGATTTAACTTCAGTTTCCAAATAATGGAGGCAAACATTAGGCAACTAAATGTGCATTTTTTATAGGCGTTTTATGCTACATGCCTAGTTTATACAGTCAGTTTGGGCTGAAAAGACCCTTTTAGGATTTGCATTTCTATGTGTTTAACGTCTACTGTGGGAAAGAAGACAGGTGGTATCAAAATGTAAAAAAGGAATTACAATGAATATCCCATAAACCTGCTGCTCCATTTTACCATTAGAATATTGCATATTTGCAACAAGAAATTAAACATTACTGATCGCCATGTCCACTCCACGTACGAAGCATCTAACCAACACAATGAAGTAGCGAGCAGCACTAGGAGAGTGGAGGTTGCCGCTCCGTACTGCCAGCCTTGTGGGCATTATTGCTCAGGATAAAACATGATTAGTTCTGCACACCGCTAGCACATCAGGGGGAATCGGCTGTGAGGCCGCCATAAATCAACAGTTTAATGGTGTAACTCTTATTAGTTTAAGAACTGTATGGTACAGATTAAACACTCATTATCACTAACTGATAGAATAGGGAGATCTTTCTCATTTGTACATGGCTTCAAGCTGCCGGCATCTCTCTCCAACAGGTACCCAAGTTACGGAAGGTTCTCTGCAGTCGGCCGCCTCAGGCCATGGAGGTAATTATCGTCAGAGCAGATGTGGGCTCAGAAATATTGGAAAATGAAAATGTGCTCCTTTCTATTAAAGAAACAGAAGTTATTAGTGACTGCAGTGGGAGTGCTGACCGATGATCGAGGTGGATAATTTACCGGGGCAAGGACACAAAGCCAAGGAGACATTTGGTTGGGGTGGGAAGGGAATCATCAGCACTAGAGAGAGCCCTTGGGATAATGCTGAGTCTACATATGATTTATCTGGCTATTAATACGATGGTGGGAGCACAGATTGAACCTATCAATGTGCAATAACCAAAATGGAGAGTCCAAAGCCAGCTAGTCACAGACAGACTGCCTGTAGATCTACTGATCATCACGGAAGGTGGTCTGGAAATAAGGGAGGTGATGGTTGAAGGAACAAATGTTTGATCCACTAATAATCCCTGAAGAATCCAGGGCACCACAGAAAGTTTGTATAAGAAAAAACGAAACTTTTATTCCATAGCTAAATATCACAAAGCAACGATACAAAAATGAGGTAGACGGGGCAACGTTTCAGCCATAATTGGCCAAAAATACAAGATACAAGTTAAAGTAAAGCCATATTTTAACTTTAATTTCAGGTGTGATAATAATAATAATAATAATAATAATCTTTATTTATATAGCGCCAACATATTCCGCAGCGCTTTACAGTTTAACAGTTTCAAAACACAAGTCATAGGTAACAACGTTAACAATACAATAATTAAAGCAAAATAAGCCGACCCTGCTCGTGAGAGCTTACAATCTACAATGAGGTGGGGGAGATACAAAGTACAGGTGTGTATATACAATGGTGCATTTACAATGATGGTCCAGCCATCTTGAGGGAGTGAGGCATGGATGGAGATAGTGAATGGGCTACAGATACACACAAACATAAAACGACTTTGATTAGTGAATGTGATAGGCCACTCTGAACAAATGTGTTTTGAGGGAGCGCCTGAAACCATGCGAATTGTGGATAGTCCTAATTTCTTGGGGTAGAGCATTCCAGAGGATTGGCGCAGCGCGGGAGAAGTCTTGGAGTCGGGAGTGGGAGGTACGGATTAGTGCAGAGGTTAGTCGAAAGTCATTTGCAGAGCGCAGCAGTCGGTTAGGCCAATAGATAGAAATGAGGGAGGAGATGTAGGGGGGTGCTGCACTGTGGAGAGCTTTGTGGGTGAGAACCAGTACTTTGAATTGGATCCTATAATGAATGGGCAGCCAGTGTAAGGACTGGCGAAGAGCGGACGCGTCCGAGTACCGATTAGCCAGATGGATGACCCTGGCTGCTGCATTAAGGATGGACTGGAGAGGGGATAGTCGAGTAATGGGGAGGCCAAGTAATAGAGCGTTGCAGTAGTCCAGGCGGGAGTGGATCAATGCTACAGTGAGGGTTTTTGTTGTTTCCATGGTGAGAAAAGGGCGGATTCTAGAGATGTTCTTTAGGTGTAGACGGCAAGAGCGGGCAAGAGATTGTATATGGGAGGTGAAGGAGAGATTGGTGTCAAACATAACACCCAGACAGCGAGCCTGCTGCCGGGGTGTTATTATGGTGCCGCCCACAGAGAGGGAAATGTCAGATTTAGGGAGGTTAGTAGACGGCGGGAGCAGAAGGAGTTCAGTCTTGGAGAGGTTAAGTTTCAGATAGAGAGCGGACATGATGTTGGAGACTGCGGACAGACAGTCGGTGGTGTTCTGTAGAACAGCGGGGGTAAGGTCGGGGGATGACGTGTATAGTTGTGTGTCATCGGCATAAAGATGGTACTGAAAGCCAAATCTGCTGATGGTCTGTCCAATTGGGGCCGTGTAGAGAGAGAAGAGAAGGGGGCCAAGGACTGAGCCCTGGGTACACCGACAGTGAGAGGAAGAGGAGATGACGTGGAGCCAGAGAACAAAACACTGAAGGAGCGGTCAGAAAGATAGGAGGAGAACCAGGAGAGAACAGTGTCCTTAATACCTAGTGACTGGAGCCTAGACAGTAGGAGACAGTGGTCAACAGTGTCGAGTAGAATGAGCAGAGAGTGGTCGCCGTTACGTTTTGCTGTAAGAAGGTCATTGGTCACTTTGATGAGTGCAGTTTCAGTCGAATGTAGGGGGCGGAAGCCGGACTGTGAAGGGTCTAGGAGGGAGTAAGTGGAGAGGTAACGGATGAGGCGGGAGTAGATTAGGCGCTCCAAGAGTTTAGAGATGAAGGGGAGATTGGAGACCGGTCTGTAGTTGTTTGTGCAGGAAGGGTCGAGAGCGGGTTTCTTTAGTAATGGAGTAATGATGGAGTGTTTGAAGGAGGATGGGAAAATGCCAGAGGAGAGTGAGAGATTAAAGATTGTAGTTAGGTGAGTTGTGACAACTGGAGAGAGAGACTGTAGGAGATGTGAGGGGATGGGGTCGGTAGTGCATGTAGTCGGACAAGAGGAAGAGAGGAGTCTGGAGACTTCTTCTTCTGTGATGGGATCAAATGTGGAAAGTGAGCCAGGGGAAATGCAGGGAGGGATGGGAGTCACAGCACTTGGTGGTTGAGAGCAGATTTCCTGACGGATAGTATCTATTTTTTCTATAACGTGGAAGGCCAGGTCGTCAGCACAAATGTCTGTGATAGGGGCTTGTGCTTTTGGCCTGAGGAGGGAGTGAAAAGTGTCAAAAAGTTTCTTGGGGTTGTTGGCTAGTGAGGAGATCAGGGTGGTGAAGTAGGTCTGTTTGGCGAGGTGAAGGGCAGCATTATAAGTTCTCAACATGAATTTAAAGTGGATGAAGTCTTCTGGTGTGCGGGTTTTTCTCCAGAGGCGTTCAGCACTCCTAGAGCATCGCTGAAGAAGTCGAGTTTGCAATGTGAGCCAGGGCTGTTTTACTGTGTGTTTGGAGGTTCTGAGGGTGAGCGGTGCTACTTGGTCAAGGGTGCTTCTAAGAATGTCATTGTAGTGATGAACAGCCAGATCAGGACAGGAAAAAGAGGAGATTGGGACAGCGATGAGTGTAGGGAGTCTGAAAGTGTCTGAGGGTTAATGGCTTGTAGATTTCTGAATGTGTGGTAGGTAGGAGTGCGCTGGGGTGGTGGAGGATTTGTGAGCGTGAAGGAGAGAATGTTGTGGTCAGAGAGTGGAAGCGGTGAGTTATTTAGGTGGGAGATTGAACAGAGGCGGACAAAGACCAGGTCAAGGGTGTTGCCTCCATGTGTAGCTAAGTGATTGAGAACATCCTGAGCCAGTCTGTTTGAGGTTGGGAAGGGAGATGTAAGCTACAGTGTAGAAGATGGCAGCAGGATGGGAGAGGCCGTGTCAGAATCCGTGAATGAGAGTTTCCAGTGAGGGAAAGATTGGCAAAGTGATGGAGGAGGTGTTCAGAAAGTGTTGTGCTGTGATGGATAAGATGTGACATGAGACGTGGACAAGCACAATTGAGAACCTGGAAGTCATGGGGAGGAGTGCCAAAATCAACAATGTTGTTTGTGGTTCGGTATGGAGGTAGCTGGTAGGCCATGCAGGGTTCAGAGGGGATTGACCGGTAGATTGGATCAGATTTGTAGCCACGATAAATGTTCAGTAGAGTAGTGAGGAAGATAGGTAAGCAGACGTGATCCAGTGTGGAATTGAAGAAGAGTAGGAGATAAATAGGATTATGTTTCTGTGATGTGTTTGGGCAGATGGGTGAGGTTTTCAGGAAGGTGGACCAGGGTTGGGGAGATGTCCCCTGAAATCAGTAGGAGTAGGAAGATAAAGAGCAGGTAGTTGTTGGAATTGTAAGTAGGTTTTTTCTGTGATGTGTTTGGGCAAGATGGGCTGAGGTTTTTCAGGAAGGTGAGGAGTGCATGGGAGCTGTACATGGGAGAGGGAAGGATAGAGGGGCTGATGTGTATGAGTCGTGATGGAGGGGGGATGGGGCGGTGAATGTGGGTGACAAGGGAACACAGGAGGAAATAGATAAAGTACATAATGAAAAATAAGGCAAAGTGTGGGGTACCTGATTCCAGCCCTGATTAACTGCCATGAATAACTGCCGTTTTCAAGATGCTTTTCTTCTGTGATGCTTAACTTCTGGGATGCATGCGCCCCCACAATGCATGCGCCCCTTAGACTACTCCTAAATATATAGTCCACACTACAGGGTCAGGAAAGTGGGATTGTGGGAGCTGCTTTGGGATAATTTGCCAGCTGGGGCCAGCACACCAGGGGGTGGTTAGATCATCAAAGGCACTAGACCTGGCAACATCTATATGTTATAGCACTTTCCACCTGATAGCATCTACAGAGGCCCCAGTCCCAGGAATACACAGCAGTAAGTATTAAGCACAGTGCAAAAAATGAATTATACTAAAGTTTTACCAGGCACATTAAATTATGTTGCAAGATGGTACAGCAGTGGTTGGCAGCAATCAGAAGCATGGAGTGCATACTATTGCTATATATTTCCACATGCAAGACAGAAGGGGCTTGTGTCATTCAGCTGCTTGCTGACAATGAATGGAGTGCATACATGCAGAGAGGATCAATTCAGAGGATGAATGATTTGGTTACCATTGCTATATATTTCCACATGCAAGACAGAAGGGGCTTGTGTCATTCAGCTGCTTGCTGACAATGAATGGAGTGCATACATGCAGAGAGGATCAATTCAGAGGATGAATGATTTGGTTACCATTGCTATAGATAAAGGCCAATTATGGCGGAAAGGTTGCCCGTCTACCTCAATTTTGTATTGTCGCTATGTGATTTTATCTATGGAATAAAAGTTTCGCATTTTCATATACGAACTTTCTCTGGTGCCCTGGACTCTTCGGGATTATTACTGTTTCTGGAGCTAGTGGGAGGTCAAATCTAGTTAGCAAAGTTACCAGTGGTGCATGAGAATCTCTCACTGGATCAAGTTTGTCCAGTAAACCTAAAAGAATTACAATTATTTATTCCAAAATATTAAAAACAAGATGAAAAACAAGAAAAAAAAATTAAAATCCCATAGATAGAGATGAGGCATTTTGAACCACAGGGGATGTTAATCATGACTTGTTTCTGGGGTGGCAGCCATGCCAAATTTTTTATTTTCTTGGAATTGCTGAATCAAAACATTAGTTTCTTCAGTGCTACTCCACCCAGGAATCAGCTGGGATTTCCTTCCATGCATCCCTCGCCTTTCTACTTTGGATCTAGAAGTTACATCTAGCCTTGGGTGAGCTGATAAGTACTTTTTCTTTATTTTGATGGTTGAAGGAATGATTGTCAGATGAATAATCATTTCGCTGACACAGACATGTACATTTCAGTCTACGATCTGGCCACACGTGGTCAATGACATTGGACAAAGGGCTGAAAATACTTTTGTGGAAACACCATAAAGGATCTTGAGTAAAAACTAAAGATCTTAATGTCCGATTATCGGCTGAGAAATTCGAACATGGCCGACTTCCTTCAGGATGATGACGATGTGCCACCGGTCGCTTAGTTAACTCTCACCCGTTAAATTTTTAAGTGCCCTGTTTCATCCATGTAAAAAACTGAATTAGAAATATGAGATTGGAATGAAAAAGCTATAGAAACCTTAACAAAGGGATGTATATAAAATAAGTAAGATGGTGAGTGCTATGGGATGCAGAAAGCTCATGACATTCAATTAACGGTATCGTGTTTGATGAGCGGTGTTGATTGCATGTCTATCGAATGAGCAGTCGGTGAAGTGTTGTCTCCGTGTCAACAGAACTTCCTTTTTGCTGCATTGTATCGTGCGCAGTAGAGCCGTCCAATCACAGAGCTCTCTGCTTGCGGTTACCATGTCACCCCAGAAACCTCATGATTGTCACACAAAGGAAACCACCACCTCCCAACCACATAACGCTCTGCACCAGTTCTGCCCCCAATCAGAGCAAGGGACATTACCAACAGCCCTGCACCCAGTATGACCACTAACGGCTACCTGCTGGCACCTAGCACTGGAGGGCTGAGCATCTATATTCTGCAGCCATCCAGGCGTGAAGGTGTTGATAGACTAGTGCTTAGCAGGTCTCAGAGAAAAAGACACGTGTCAATTGAGAAACTCAGCAGGCTTCCGAATATGAAGAGATTACATGGATAAATCTTCAAGGTCACAGTCTGTAGACCATAAATCTATGACGGTACAGACTTGTAGGGGTATATGCATCATATCTAAAAGGTGTAATGACGATAGAAATGGACAGGCTACAAAAGCCTCGGCCGATGTGCTTACATAAGCTGATCTGATGCCACCGCAGTTCATTTTGTCTTGAGTAGCCGCAAGTCTCAGGTTAAGCAAAGCCGATAAAGGTAAAATGTGGGTCTATGCTCAACAGGTTGTAAAGCGCAGAGGTCACGCCAGACAAAATGTCTATCGGTGCCAGTTAAAGGGGTTAATATACACACTGGGTTCAAGCTGAGAAGAGGTTAATGAAGTTGTGAGAAAAAAAAAAAATGATAAAAAGCCGGCAACCTCCCCCTCCCCCGAGTAAGCAGCAATCAGAGATCTTATGCACATTATATGCAGCTGGGAGGGATTGGAGGGGGGATTGCGCAGAGAGATGGAATCTGTGACCCCACTGACACATTTCAAGCGTGTTTAAAATGGCAGCAAATAGCTGCTTTAGAGAAAATTGTATTTTTTGTTCCACAGAAAGCGAGAAGGGCTGGGGAGCGAGGGGGGTGGTGTGCGTTGGAGTGAGTGGAAGCGATAATGCACAATCGCTAATCCTACAGCAACACCTGCCAAACCCATCACGTATTTGTCTTTGTAGAAACCGTTATACTGCTCCCTCGAGAAGAGATTTCAGGACACCAAAGTGGAGCGAACCAGTGACCAGAAGCGGTAAAATAGCGCCAATCTTTTTTAAGACAACTGTTCACCAATAATAATTAAAAAAAAAAAGGGCATATATGTTCATACAGAATAAAGGAGAACCTGGAGGAATGACCTAAAAAGCACAAGACAGCACCGCAATACATGTATGAAGAATAGTAGGGGTCCACATCCATTTTATGTTCAAAGGCCACATTGCTAGCCTTTACCACTCTTAAGGGCCACAATCATTTCAAATTTGAGACACTGACAGTATCTGCCACCAATACTTAATAAATAGGGGGCTTCCACTGTTCTGGAAAATGGTGGTCCCCTGCTACCCCCAACTTGGCTCTCCAGCAAAAAATAAAAAAAATTGAGTCTGGCTACTTAAAAGCCCCATTTACAGCCATGATAGTTTATGATGTTATGGAAACAGCCAAGCATTTCACATAGCTCATATACTACGATGGGGAGAGACAATCATGGACAGTACAACTATTTATCTCTGGAGCATAGAACATGGAGGACTCCCAAATATAAGGGTGTCAAAGATGGGTACAGAGACAAGCATCAAAGGCCACAGGTTGTACACTCTTGGTCAACACTACTTTACATTTCCACATTTCAATTAGCTTGTTGCATTAAAGGGAATCTGTCAGTAGGATAAACCCCCCTAAACCATTTAGATGGGCATGTAGGTCATATGAAGCTGATAACACGATACCTTGATATCGACGATCCAATGTCTTAATCCAGAGAAATCTATGTTTTTATCATTTGTGAATAAGCTGCTAAGATCTACGGGCCGGACATAGATCTCTCGGAGAAACTGCCTCCAGAGCTTATTGTAAATGATGGCGGATGCTACCAGTGTGAGGTGTAACGGCTGACCGTTCTAATCAAGCCCAGCAGAACTTACTATAAAAAACACATCTACAGCTGCAGTTGTCCTCTCACAGCGTTGTTAGCTCTGCTGAGCCAAATGTCAACTAATTCTCCGGCAGTCAGTGTGGGGGGAGGGACAGTCACCAGAGCTTTCTCATTATAAACACATCTGCAGTGGCAGTTCTCTTCTCACAGTGCTGATAGCTCTGCTGTACTGACTCTCCCCACACTAGCTGTGGGAGATGAGAAGCTAAACAAGTGTTAATTCTTCTGCTGACAGAAGAAGGGGAAAATTGAAATTTGTTTGCAAAGAGACAAGTTCAGTTCTGTTGTACTGTGTTTGTCACTTTATAATCACATACTGCTCGGCAGTGAGATCGAGAGAAAAGGCTGTCAGTCATTACATATTATGCCACCTTTCATTTAAAATAAGCTCTGGGGGCAGATTCTCAGGGAGATCTATTTCCGGCCCATAGATCTTAACAGCTCACTTGCATATTAAGAAAAAATAGATTTCTCTGGAATAAGAAATTAGACTGCAGATCTCAAGGTATCATTTTCTTCAGCTTCCTATGACCTACATGCCCATTGACTGCTTATGAAGATTGATTCTACTCACAGATTCCCTTTAAGCACCAAATTGATGTCTGTATCTCCTGGATTCTAGGCCTAAAGAGGGTGCTTTGGATAAATTAAAACTTTGCCTTAGTGTTGCACATGTAAAAAATAAACTCAGTCATACCCACCTACTAGAATCCACCGGGATCCTGCACAGATTATATGATATGCTACTAAAGGTCAACTGACCACTGCAGCTAGTCATAGGCTGCAGTGGTCCAGCAGCTGATGGAATGGTGACATCACCACTTCCTGTCTGTGAAAAAAGGAGTGAGGGGACATGAAATTGCAATGTTTTGGAGGTGTGCAAAAGAGGACATGAAATTGAAATGAATGGGGAGTGGGAGATACGGAATCACATGAACCGAGGGTGGGGGTTAGGAGAAAGGACATGTAATTGTAATGAATTGTGGGTGGTGGTAGGGGGGACAGTGGCTAATTTATATATTTTTATTATGTGAGGAAAAGGGGGCTAATTATAGTTAATTGGGGCAAGGTGCTGGCTTATCAATTATATATTTGAATGGTGGGTTGCACATTGGCAAAACTATATATTAATGGATGGTGCATATCTGTATTCAGTGGCACAGTGTGGGGGACTATGTCTGTGTAGCGGCCAGAGTTGCTTTAATCGGAGGCCCATAATTCGGCTTCTCCCCACCCAAAATCTCCATGAGAGACAGGTCTTTCACTACACACTTGTAAAGAGAGACCTGTCAATCATACAGATACGGACGAGGAGAAGCAGTCAGAGATGCACCCCCACTAAACTCAGACTAAGGTACTATTCCAGAAGCAGGATCAGATCATAGATTAGAACTGAAGCTACCTGAATTCATAACCATTCACACAACCTATAATAAATATGAAGGCTTGCACAGAGAATCCTGGCGTTGATCCTAACCTTACTTCTTGGCCCAATAAACTCTGAGCAAGTATTCAGAGGAGTTCATCTTGCGGCTATGTTCTGCAGCTGTTCAGATGGAAATAATCCTGTCTTCTTGGGTATATTGGGATGTGCGATATTTTTTATTATATACCCTACTTTCAAGAAAACGAGGACGGCATGTAACGTGCTAAACATAGGAAGACGGGAGGAGACAATCAGTTATGGGTTTCCCGTTGAATAAACAAGTAGATAAAATAGCATTGTATACCGGGCCATAACAGGATGCTGACAACCGGGCAAAGGAATACATCTGGGACAGCAATGTATACAAGGCGTCTCCTATAAGGGAACTCATCATGGATTGTGCATCAAATTAGCCAGCTACAGAAGCCAATTAACCCTTCCATCTTGGTGTGTTATGGCTGCGCCCATCACTGCTTTCCTATTACAGAAAAAGGCAGAAAACTGGAATTCAGAAGAAAGATCGCTGAAATAGCAACTGATTACATTTAAAGCATGGAAGGGACTGTAATAGTAATTATGGTAGGAAATGAACAAATCATTATATGAGCTGTAATGCAGAACGAGGCAGTCACAGTAGGTCCTATATACAGCGTATACGCCGTATACTATATGTAACAGTATTTTTTATTTTCAAGCAAATTGTTTGTTTTATGGTTTTGGTGCTTATTATTTTGTAACTTTTAAGCTATGAGGCACATGTAAAATTATCAATGATTAGCTACTGTCTACAAAGTAGCATCTGGCCAATGGTGATGACAGCAATAAAAAAAAAAAGAAACTCAAAAGTGCCTTAAAAACCGCTGCATGTGAATCCAGCCTAAAGACTAGACAATGCCTCAATGAATATATGACCCTCCGGAACATCACATATTTAGACGCATTTCTGCAGTTTGTCTGACACATTGATGAATTAACCCACGTTCCGCTTTTACGATATAATATGGGCTTTACTAAATGGCATCAGGTTGGGAGATGAAGCGACGAGCAGTGAAGTGTGCGCCAGGCACAACATCTGCACATGGGGAAAAACGTGCAATTATATAGAAAGACCTTGAAGAGCAGAAGGAGGGCAAGCAGCCTCCGAGCGGCAAGAACGGTGGTCCGTGCGGAGGACAACCGTCCTTTCTACATACGTCTGATTGCAATTAGCAGAAACAAAATCAGTACGAGGTAAGTGGGAGAAAGCAAAACCCCGTTTTCTTGGGATTTTTCTCAGAAATCTGGAACCCAGTGATTTTTGGTCTCCATGGACCCAGTTCTGGGCCGTGACGTGGACAGTATAAACAATGCCACTTTACAGGTACCTCATTATGTTCAGCTTTCTTTTTATGAATTAAAACAATAGGCAATCCCAACATTTTCTTAACTTTCCTTGATTTTGGAGTAAATCAATAATTTACTTTTTTTTATATTGTGAATTTGCTGGGCAGATTTCTGCCAATAATGACGCTGAATTAATCACCATCAGTGCTAATTTTAGGCTTTTTTTACAGTGCAAACTCATGGAAATAGGGGAAACAAATGATTGAAAGTGAAAGGTGAAATGTACATAATCTTTTTTATTTAGCATACAGACATGGAAGATAAAAACCGGTGCAATACTCACCCTCCACGGGGTCTGGGAGCCATCTCTCCGGACTGCTCAGGCTATGGCACGGGTGCGCAGTAAGTCACGACAACAGTGAAAGTGATCACTGCAGCCATCACTGGATCAGGGGTGATGCCAATTTGAGGTAAAGAGACACAGAGTCCAATGATTGCTCAGTGGTAAAGCATTATAGGGGTGATATCACCGCTGCAGTCAATCAATAAAGACAATAGTAATGCTAAAAGGAGGCCTTGACGGGGCTGTGAGCATTTAGCATTTTCATTTTCTATGTCTGTAAGCCACAACAAATGCATTCCACAACCCTCCCAATATAGGATGGATACGTTTGGCAGCACATCCAGTTAAAGTGCGATTATTTTAGCAAACTCGCCAGCAAGAAAAAAAAAGTTTTGCTTGCTCCTCGCTGGTGGCTTACACAGACTAAGTCTGGGAACAAAAATGTTCTCTTAAAATTTCTTTTTAGCTGATTAAGGTCTAAAAAAAAGGGGCTTTCACTCACAAAACAAAGTGTTTAAAAAATAAAAAAAATAAAAAAACACAACATCTTATATGTTATCAGAATAGTCGGGGGGCCTAAAACTTTTGACATGACAAATTTCTGTCTTTTTCAAATGTTGCGGCTTCAGTTTTTATATCTTCTACTCGATAAATCAGCATTTCAAGATTTTTCTTAACTTTAATGGACAAATACATCAAGTTTATGCAAAGATCAATATTTATCACTCCTGGGCCAAATCCAGACAGTAACCCCACATTTTACCTACCAAGCTTGGGATTTAACAACTTGTTTGTCCCCCTCTTTTAACTGACCACAGGTTTTTAATGGGGTGGAGACGGGCTATTTTTTGAGAATGGACCACAAAAACCCAAGTTTTCTTTACCGGCCACTTAATTATCACTTTTTTTTCTGGCTTTTTGTCAATCCCTGCGGAAACAAAATTGTTTCATCACGGGGTTCCTTTTAGATCGTGGGGGGGGGAAATTTTCCTTGGAGGAATGATTAGATCCCATTCTGTATTCATGGCCGCGTTCTTAGGTAAAATTGTGATGGAGCCCCCATGATGAAAACCCCCCCACAGAACGGCCCAGGAGGCTTTATGTTGGGAGGACTCTACGTTCCTTTTCATTTCTGGACAAATCTTCGCCACATGTCCCAAACAGTCGGAAGGAGGCTTCATCACAAAAATCCTTTGCAGAAAGTCAGGACTTGGGTAAAGTTTTTTTTTTTTTTAAAGCCCCCTTCAGATGTTGGGGACAGTCCCAAAACCAGTCTCAAAACTTTTGGCCACGACGAAATGTAATACTTTAATGCCCCCGAAAAAATTACACAGCATTTTTGAGTGATGCCTTTTTGGCTAACCCCCAAAAAAAATTATTTTGCAAGCTTTTGAAAAAGAATAAAATATAAATATAAAATTGGACACACCTTCTCATTCAAAGATTTTTTTGTTTTTCATGACTAGAAAAATTAATTCACACGAAGTCCTCAAAATATGAATTAAACATGTGGAATTATATATTAACAAAAAAGTGTGAAACAACTGAAATTATTCTTATATTCTATTCTTCAAAGTACCACCTTTTCTTTGTGATGCTTTGCACTCTTGGCTTCTCTTGATGAGCTTTTAAGAGTAGTCCCGAAATGGTTTTCACTTACGTGTGCCCGTTAGGTTTAATAAATGGGATTTCCTGGCCTTATAAATGGGGTTGGTCCCATCAGTTTTTGTTGTGCAAAAAGTCTGGGGATACAAGCTGATAGTCCCACTGAATAGACTTTAGAATTTGTATTATGGCAAGAAAAAACAGCAAAATAAAAGAAAAACAAGTGGCCATTGTTACTTTAAGAAATGAAGGCAGTCAGTCCGAAAAATTGGGAAAACTTTGAAAGTGTTCCCAAGTGCAGTTGCAAAAACCATCAAGCGCTACAAAGAACTGGCTCCATGAGGACCGCCCCAGGAAAGGGAAGACCAAAAGTCACTTTGCAAATGAGGATAAGTTTATCCAAGTCAACCAGCCTCAAAATCGCAGGTTTACAGCAGCTCAGATTAGAGCCAGGTCAAGCCACACAGAGTTCTAGCAGCAGACACATCCTACAACAACTGTTTTAAAAGGACACTTTGTGCCCGCAGGCCTTCATGGTAAAATAGCTGCTAGGAAACCACTTTCTAAGGACGGCAACAAGCAGAAGGACTTGTTAGGGCTAAAAAAACACAAGGAATGGAACGTAGACCAGTGGAAAATCTGTGCTTTGGTCTAATGAGTCCCAAATTTGAGATCTTTTGGTTTCCAACCACCGTGTCTTTGTGCAACGCAGAAAAAGGTGAACGGATGGACTCTACATGCCTGGTTCCCACCGTGAAGCATGGAGGAGGAGGTGTGTGGTGTGGGGTGCTTTGCTGGTGACACTGTTGGGGATTTATTGTTTCACACTTTTTTGTAAAGTGTACTGTACAGTCATGGCCAAAAGTTTTGAGAATGACACAAATATTAATTTTTTACAAAGTCTACTGCTTCACTTTTTCTAATGGCAATTTGCATATACTCCAGAATGTATAAAGAGTGATCAGCTTAACAGCAATTACTTGCAAAGTCAATATTTGGCTAGAAAATGAACTTTATCCCCAAAACACATTTCAACATCATTGCAGCCCTGCCTTAAAAGGACCAGCTAACCTCTTTCAGTGATTGCTCCATTAACACAGGTGTGGGTGTTGATGAGGACATGGCTGGAGATCAATCTGTCATGATTAAGAATGACACCATGGACACTTTAAAAGGAGGCTGGTGCTTGGCATCATTGTTTCTCTTCTGTTAACCATGGTTATCTCTAAAGAAACACGTGCAGTCATCATTGCAATGCACAAAAATGGCCTAACAGGGAAGAGTATCGCAGCTAGAAAAATTGCACCTCAGTCAACAATCTATCGCATCATCAAGAACTTCAAGGAGAGAGGTTCCATTTGTTGCCAAAAAGTCTCCAGGGCGCCCAGAAAGACCAGCAAGCGCCAGGACCGTCTCTTAAAAGTGTTTCAGCTGCAGGATCGGGCTACCAGCAGTTCAGAGCTTGCTCAGGAATGGCAGCAGGCAGAATTTGAGTGCATCTGCACGCACTGTGAGGCGGAAACTCTTGGAGCAAGGCCTGGTCTCAAGGAGGGCAGCAAAGAACCACTTCTCTCCAAAAAAACATCATGGACAGACTGATATTCTGCAAAAGGTACAGGCAGTGGACTGCTGAGGACTGGGGTAAAGTTATTTTCTCTGATGAACCCCCTTTTTTCGATTGTTTGGGACATCAGGAAAACGTCTCATTCGGAGAAAACAAGGTGAGCGCTACCACCAGTCTTGTCTCATGCCAACTGTTAAGCATCCTAAAACCATTCATGTGTGGGGTTGCTTCTCAGCCAAGGGAATCGGCTCTCTCACAGTCTTGCCTAAAAAACACAGCCATGAATAAAGAATGGTACCAGAATGTCCTCCAAGAGCAACTTCTCCCAACCCTCCAAAGCAGTTTGGAGATCAACAATGCCTTTTCCAGCATGATGGAGCACCTTGCCATAAAGCAAAGGTGATAACTAAATGGCTCAGGGAACAAAACATAGAGATTTTGGGTCCATGGCCTGGAAACTCCCCAGATCTTAATCCCATTGAAAACTTGTGGTCAATCAAGAGACGGGTAGACAAACAAAAACCTAAAAATTCTGACAAAATGAAAGCATTGATTGTGCAAGAATGGAATGTATCAGTCAGGATTTGGTCCAGAAGTTGATTGAGAGCATGCCAGGGAGAATTGCAGAGGTCCTGAGGAAGAAGGGTCAACACTGCAAATAATTGACTTGCTGCATTAACTCATTCTAACTGTCAATATAAGCTTTTGTTACTCATATTTTGCAATTATGTTTCTGTCTGTGATAAAAACATCTGTCAAACACACATACAAAAACCAGAGGGCAGCAGATCATGTAAAAATATAATATTTGTGTCATTCTCAAAACTTTTGGCCATGACTGTATAATACCACATGTGTTAATTCATAGTTTTGATGCCTTCAGCATGATTCTACAATTTTCATAGTCATGAAAATACAGAAAGATCTTTGAATGAGAAGGTGTGTCCAAACTTTTGTTCTGTACTGTATTATATATATATATGTATATATATTTTTTTTTCCTGATATTTTAAGGTAGTAACAGTTTTCAACACAGCTGAAGCTTATATCCTTCCTCTAATCTGGTAGATTCCTAGAATCCTGATGTTAAATCAATTCCACTGTCATCTAAACAGAACGATGAAATGAACCCCGACGAACGAGCGCTAATAAAAGAGAGAAGATATCAAAGCAGAATGATTAAAACAATACGGCATAAATAATTGAAGGGATGGAAAGACGCTTGCCGCCACTAAAAGGAAAAGCTGTTTGCTTTGATGGACATTTGATTATTCGGTCGTGGGAAAGGTGAGGAGAATTTCAATTAATTTTTGTTTCTTTGTACCAAATGATAAATGAGAAGAGATTGCACAGCTGCGTCCAGGTTAAAAGTTACACGAGAAAATAGATATTGTTAAATGATCACCTAGATCCCCACATGGGAGGGGAGCAATTATAAAGACATTTCCCCAACAAGATTGGGTGGGTTTCTCTAATCGCACCAATATACTGTGCGGAAGAAGAGCCTAAATTATCTACTGTGGCATTTTACAAATCATTCAATGAAAACCTTCATGCCGAAGTGCCAGAACACAACCAGAACACGGATGTGCCCAAATGTATACGGCAGAGACCAAGCTATTTGGTATTGAAGTACGGTAACTAAAATTTCTGACGCGCCTCGTGGAGCAAGCTTCCGTCCAGTCCTTTGTGGCAGGGCCGTGGAGTTGGTAAACTATCTCTTTTTTCCCATCCTCTGACACCTTTCATAAGGACATGATCAAATGAAGCACGTCCCGTCACGTCCGTGGAAGAGGATGTGCTCGTACTCAGTGTTCCCATAGGTATCATTATTCATAATTAAAGCGTGGGATGACACCCATCATCCTGACTTTCTACACCTGTTATTTTCATGTAGGGGAAATGAGGAGGGGAGGTCATCACCACATAACTGACTCGATATTTTAGGACAGCTTTGTTCTAAAGCTTGTAGTAGCTGTAAGGTTCAGTTCACACAAGGGACTCGATTCATCAAAGCTTTCATGACAATTGTTGAAAGTTGCAAAGTTCAAGCACAACTTGGAGTTGAGTCAAAATGAACGGTGCTGGGGCGAAACAAGTTATTTCATTGTCCAATTCATGACAAGCTGTGGCGTTCCCCATCCAGTCACTGACTGGAGTAAGATTTCTGGGATGGCGCACTGAGGCTCTTCATGAATCAGGAGCGTCTGACTCCAGTACCCCCCTCATTGGACAGGAGCGAACAATCCAGCTCTTGAATGATTGGGCCAAAGCAGATCCAATCTGGAAAAAAAAAAAAAAAACAGCGGAAAAAAGTGAAAATGCACAGCAATGTAAACCAATATTGCTGTGCACATGTTCAGTCTTTTGTTATTTATTTATTTTTTTTACTTTCTCCAGGGTTCATTCCTTGGGCAGTTTCC
>JARQOD010000009.1:100194464-100214371 GCA_033576555.1 Oophaga sylvatica | reverse complement strand
AGCGATGACAACATGTGTGAAGACTCAGCTGGTCTCGACTGGACGGCATCAAGTCCAGATCACCGGACAAGCCCCCCGCCACGGTACAGAGGATGCAGAGACAACAAGAAGCCTGAAGCCCCCCGCCTCTCTCCACAAAAGAGAAAGCTAAATTGTCAGGATCAATGCACAAGTGTTTGCCGCAGGTTGTGGGGCGCGTGTTCCTGCATCTCAAAATGAGTTTTATATTGACCGGGCTGATTGGCCATTGGCGCTGATCGTAATTACTGAAAGTCTGGCACCTGGGGCACAACAGACATGAACCTTCACAATTCTAGGCAAGACAACATGGTACGGGTGGGATGGACATACAAGGAATTTAGTAATGTGCAGATAATACATGTATCAGGGACATAGGAGCGCTGAGGAAACCAGGGAGGCTTATCCGCACTTCGCCCATTCATTGTAAAGATGTCGCGGCACAAGGGACACTGATTGTTACCATCTCTGATCAAATATCGGGCTAAGGATACCCATCAGTAATCGGACATTTCAGAGCAACTGTAGTGTCCTACAATGGGATCCGTGACCGGAGGTGACCGTGCCCTCGTGTCACCATGTTATCTCACACATCTACAGTCTGGAGAGCCTATTTATAATGTGATGTCTGCAGCTTTTCTCACATTCTCTTGTCCCATGGAATTAAAAGGAACCGATCATGTGAACAAATGATACTAACCTGCAGATATGGGGTTAATCTGCAATTTATTAGCACTCTTGAGCCTGCCCGGTGCACACACTGAGAGCCCCGCTGCCAGGAGGAAACTTTATTCCCGCAGGCAGCGTTCAGTCATAGGGGCGAGCGGCGCCTGCCACTGTGATCCGGCACTGACTGACAGCCAGCCCTACTCGTGTTGCTGTCAGTCAGGACCGGGGGCACAGTTACAGCTGTCACTCTATACACAGTGCGATGAGTGAACCCACGACGCCCCCATGAGTGAAAGAGCGAGAGCCTGACGAGGGGAATAAAATTCATTTCCTTTCGTCAGCTGGACTCTAAGCATCGGCAAGTTCAGAACACTATTATACCCATATCTGAAGGCTAATACTATTTTTTCCCTTTAATGCTGTTAATACACCCAAAATTACACTTGTGTGTTTCAGAAGTTGATCCTATTGTGCATTCTGGCAGTGGTCGTCCCATGGAAAACACAGATTGTAAAAGCTGCCTGTATGTGGCGTCGTCAGGACAGGTAGCCGTCAACTGATGTGTATGGAAGCCTTAAAACCTCGCCCTTCCCTTTGGAAAGACTGTGGGACCATGGACAAGCACACGTACGGCATGTGTACGATCCATGTAGTGTCCATATATAACGCTGCAAAGGATCGGAGAAGCTTATTTCTTTATCCATACACGGATAACACATGGATGGTAATAATGGACAGATGATACATGAAAAAAATATGGTCCAGGGGAGAGTTACAAGAAACTGTGAATGAGGCCTAAAAAATGCTTTGAAAAGAAGGAGCCATGTACACAGTGAAATCAATGTGAAGCTTATTGAAAGCGTATTGAACGTGACTGTAGACATAATTTAGGGCACAGTCACAACACTGTGATCTAAGGTCTTAAAGTGAATATAGCAACAGAAAATCACCAGTTTAAATTAGCTTTATGTGTAAAATATATTTTTGGGAAAAAAAAGTAATGTTTTAATTTTCACACTGGCCACTGTGGCTTTTTTAGGCCCCATAGGATGAGAGGCAGGATTACAATCACAGATCGCACCTCTAGGTGATGTCACTGCTCTTCCCGTCACAAGCACCTTTGCACCCGCTCATTAGACACTTAAATACGAAAAATCGTGTCGGGATCTGCCCAATGTGCGGGTGGTGCTTCCTCAAACAATAGGAAGTGAAGAGTTTATAAAAGCCCCAGTGGTCAGTGTGAACATTGCAAAATTTCTAGTTTTCACTTTTTAATACATTGCATTAAAATACATATAAGAACATTGCTAAAAATAAATACTTTTAAAAACACAAAAACCTGATTAAAACCACGGGTCAATTTCTAATAGCTTCCCTTTCAGGATTTCATCCATCCCTGCTTCTTCATTTTGGATAAACCCCTACACTGGAATTCATCAAGGCTACAACGACTCCCAAAATAAAACTGGGTTTTGTGAAATAGTGTTTTATCCCTTTTTAGAACTATATATAGTGTACACTTTGGCCATTTTATGGGTGGCTCTCAGATGCCAGACTGTTCTGAAATGCAATCATAAAAGATTAAAGAGTTATTGGAGGTTTCCAAAGCAGATATGTTCTCAATTTCTCCATAGACGGCAGCGAGCAGTCATGTGTGTAATCACATTATGCTCCTGCTCAGGGTTAGAGAGACTTGCACTTCATCCCATTATGACCACTTTTTACTAAAGAGGTGATACAAGGTCAAACGGGAAATTTACTGCTCTTCCTAAATCTGACATCTCTATTGTGACTGATCCGTGCACCCACAATGAAGCAGCGGTCAGCCGGCGAGTGCAGGGGCATCAGTCAGCATTGTGGTCCTGGCCGCGGCACAGGATGTCCTCTATGGCCAGATCAGCAGTGATGAACAGCCTCATGTCACAGCAGGTAGATAATAATGGGAACACTCGTTTATCCCATGGAGACTCATTTTCCTATGGTTAAAATACAAAACCTCACATGGAGAAAGCAGACTTCTTGAATAAAGCCCTTTATTATTCATCACATGATGGACACAGAGGCGAGGATAATTGGGAAGAAATTAACTCTTATTTTTGGCTAAAACTGAAATTAATTTTGGCTAAAAGTCGCATTTTCACAAAACATCGGATCGCACTTGGACCAATGGGATTCTATGGGGCTGTGTATATGCTCAATTTTTTTTCTTTGGAGAGTTGGTCTGAGCAAAAATTTGCAGCATGCCGATATTGGGGTTGCACTCGGTCAAGCAAGTCAATAAATGCGTGGAAGCCATTGGACTGCACTCAGATGAAAGTTAGAAAGTTTAGTAAATCAGACCTAACATTGACATTCAGAGAATGGAATCTCGATCGTATCTTGCACTGCTACAAATCAGGCGCCGCACGAGCGACACTTACAGGGCAGGTTTTCTGAATGGAAACAATGAAAAATCTTCATGCTGCATTATTTGTTGACTGATCAATTAAACCGGATGTCCCAAAATTATTGAGGCCAAAATGGACATGTTATTGTTTTGTTTACATAAAATACATGTTGTGAATGGGGCCTAAATGTAAGTGAGGAGTCACGTGGAGCAGAGATCTGCACCTAGACTGAAGTGGGTGAAATAATCAATGTGGAAAGGTGAAATGGTTAACCGTCATCAGCACCAGGCCCTGCAGTGCTCAAGTGCCGGCTTCTGCCAGGAGACGCTGATTCAGAGGCTGCCGGGAAAAATAATCCGCACAATTTGTTGCTCATTTTCCATCCTATTTAAATTGATTTTTCCTGAGAAAGAATTCAGCTAGGAGCAGCTGCGCCCGCGTAACACACAAATCAATGCTAAACAGATACAGGTCTGGGACCCAGAAATAGCAGGACGGGGTGCTGGGCAAGAACTGCATTGGTAATACAGAGCCCTGCTCTGCTATACAAGGAGGCTGCCAAAGACAGGGACGTCTGTGCCCGCGCGGCAGGGGCGTCTGTGCCCGCTTCACCACCATTTCAGCTTTTCTAGATGCTCAACAATGAATCCAGGATGGCTGAACACCACAATATAAGCAATGCTATCCTATAACGATGCATGCCAGGAATCAGAATAATATCCAAGATGGAAAAATCTCCAATTTAAGGAGTAGTAAATGCCATAACCACCATGCAAGAGCCACTCAATACTTCCCCCTAAACCAGTGTTTCTCAACTCCAGTCCTCAGGACCCACCAACAGGTCATGTTTTCAGGATTTCCTTAGTATTGCAAAGGTGATAATTTTATCACCTGCTCAAGCATTAATTCTATCACCTTTGCAATACTAAGGAAATCCTGAAAACATGACCTGTTGGTGGGTTCTGAGGACTGGAGTTGAGAAACACAGCCCTAAACCATTCCACTGACTGTGTCCAGGGGCAGCCATGGATAACAGAGAAAACCATCAGATTTCTATCATCCATATTTGTTTCCAATTTTTAGCTTTCTAGCTGCAAACAATACCCCGAGACAAGGCCTTAGGACGGCTATCAGATGAAAAATCATCACACCCACAGATCCCACCATACGGGCTCCTATTCATCATTTTTAATATTTAATATGTATGCTGTAATCATGACAACCTGGCATATTTTCCAATGAGGGAAAATATATTAAACTGTTAATATAAAAAAAAAAAATACAGACAAACATGAAAACGAAATTACAAAATGCTGACATGATGGAAACGCTCACAGAATGGATTGCCTGCTGGAATCACAAACAGAGAATCCGACTTCCGAAAATTTTGAGTAATGGACAAATAGAACTTTAAAGCCCGCACCAAATCCAATGTGTGCAAGGCTCGTTCTTTCGCATTCCTTGGCTCCGGACAGAGCGAGGGAAATACAATATCCTGGTTAACATGAAACTGTGATACTACTTTAGGTAGAAAGTCGCCACGTGTGCGAAGCACTACGCGATCTGGGAGAAACTCCAGAAAAGGAGGCGAGCAAGAGAGAGACGCCAACTCAGAAACCCTTCTCAAAGAAGTGACCGCCACTAAGAAGGCAACCATCCAAGAAAGCAAAGAAAGGCTAACAGAGTCCATAGGCTCAAAAGGCCCATGTTGAAGAGCCTCCAAGACAAGATTGAGCCGCCAAGGAGACACAGGCGCCTTCTGCGGCGGAAACTGACGGGTTACTCCGCGAAAAAAGGAACGTACGTCCCTATGCGAAGCGATAGCCTGCCGAAATAGCAAGGACAGAGCAGAAACTTGCCCCTTCAAAGTGCTAACTGCCAAACCCCTGTCCAGCCCGTACTGCAAAAAGGCCAACAAATTGGGAATGGAAAAACTCCTCGGGTTCCTAGAAGAACCCGAACACCACGAAAAGAAGGCTTCCCAAGTCTTATGATAAATTCTAGTGGTAGCCGGGCCTCTGGCAGCTCGCAGAGTGGCAATGACTTCGGCTGAAAAACCTTGACGGGTCAAGATTTCGGTCTCAAGAGCCACGCCGTCAAACGCAGAGACTTCAGGTCCGGGTGACGAACGGGCCCTTGGGTTAACAGGTCCGGGCGAAGAGGGAGTGGAAGTGGAGGCGCTGCCAGAAGCGACACCAGCGTTGAGAACCACATCCTCCTTGGCCAATCTGGGGCTATCAATATAGCCGGGACTCTCTCCAGTCTGATCCAGCAAAACCAGAAGAAGCAAGGATATCGGCGGGAACACATAAATTAGCTCGAAATGGTCCCAAGGAGCCACCAGAGCATCCACCGCCACAGCCTTCGAGTCCTTGTACCTGGACATGAATGTCGGTAACTTGGCATTGACCCTGGATGCCATCACATCCACTTGGGGAGTCCCCCAACGGGAGCACAGCAGCGCAAAAATTTCCGGATGAAGACTCCATTCTCCGGGATCCATCTTTTCGCGACTCAGGAAGTCCGCTGTGATATTCTGAACTCCTGGAATGTGAATCGCAGAGATGGCTGGCACCCTGGCCTCGGCCCATACCAGGATTCGAGACACTTCCATCATGAGCCTGAAGCTCCTCGTTCCACCTTGATGGTTGATATACGCGACCGCCGTCGCGTTGTCTGTCTGCACTCGGACTGGTAGACCGCTTAAAGGGACCGTCCAGTGTTGGAGGCAAAGGAAAATTGACCTCAATTCCAGGATGTTGATCGGCAAGACAGACTCTTCCAATGACCATACTCCCTGAATCCAGAGACCGTTCCAGACGCCCCCCCAGCCCGTCAGGCTGGCATCGGTGGTTATGATCGACCACCTTGGAGGAAGGAAGGACTTCCCCAGGGATAACGCTTCTGGACGTAACCACCATTCTAGCGACTCTCTCACCCTGTGGGAGATGATGACACTGCAATCCAGTGAAAACCGTGATCGATCCCAACGGTTCAAGATGAGCATTTGGAGAGCCCTGGAATGAAATTGGGCAAACGGAATTGCTTCCATTGACGCCACCATCAAACCCAGAAGGCGCATACACCTTCGAAAGGACATTGCTGTCGCAGACTTCATACCCTGCACATGGTGAAGAAGACTCGCTTGCTTGTCTGAGGGTAAAGACACCACTGCTCGTACTGTGTCGAACTGCATTCCCAAAAATAGGATTGACTGCGACGGTTCCAGGACGACTTCTCCCAATTGATCAGCCACCCGAAGTCCTCCAGGAGCTGAAAGGATAAATCGCGAGCCGTCACCGCCTCCTCCTTTGAGGACGCCACAATCAAAAGGTCGTCCAGATAGGGAAGAATCGTAATCCCCTGTCTTCGCAGAATCGCCATGAGAGGAGCCAGAATTTTTGTAAAAACTCTGGGTGCTGAGGCCAGACCGAATGGCAGGGCCACAAACTGGTAAGGTCCTGACCTATGGCAAAACGCAGGAAGCGTTGGTGGGCGCTTCCGATGGGGACATGCAAATAAGCGTCGCGAATGTCGATTGACACCAAAAAAATCGTTCTGTGACAAGGCCGCCACAACGGAGCGAAGTGATTCCATGCGGAATTTTCGGGTGCGGACATGCCGATTCAATCTTTTGAGATCCAGAATGGGACAAAATTTGTCCTCCTTTTTGGGGACTACAAAGAGGTTGGAATAAAACCCTCTTCCCTGGTCCTCCGGTGGAACTGGTACCACCACACCCTTCTGTAGAAGGGAATCGACCTCCCGCAGTAGAGCGGCAATTAGCCCGGGCTCTGACGGAATGCGGGATTGGCAAAAACTGTCTGGGGGTCGAGAAAGAAACTCTATGAAGTAGCCTGCCGACACGACCCGCGTCACCCAGGTGTCCGACACGCGGGAAGCCCAAGTCGGCTTGAACTGGAGCAGGCGACCTCCCACTCGAGAGCCCTCGAGTGAGACCCTGGCGTCAGTCCACTTTAGCGGGCTTTTTGTCAGCTTCCCGCTTGTCTTGGCGGAAGCTCTGTTTCCAGGGAGTGCGAGATTTCTGAGCGCTCTTTTTTCCTGAAAAAGAGGACGACTCGATCCCCAAGAGGGTTGACCAAACTGTCCCCTGGACCGAAAGGACCGCCGATTACCACCGGCACTAGGCCTGCCAGACGCAGAAGCCACAGCTCTTCGTTGCGGTAAAGCCGTTTCTTTTGCCTTTGCTTTGGCAATCAGCTCCGTGAGGCCAGATCCAAATAGCTGACCACCTTTGTAAGCTAAAGAAAGCAAACCTTGCTTGGAAACCGCGTCTCCGGTCCACTGTCTAAGCCACAGAGCTCTCCTGACTGTGATCGCCGAGGATTGTGCCCTGGACAGCATGGAGGCAGTATCCAAACCTGCATCACTGCCATATCGTGCTGCATCCTCCAATGCCTTGAAAAGCCCCTCTACCTCAGATAGTGGGGATCCATTTGCCACGCCGTCCGTAGACGGTCTAACCAGCTCAAGGAGGCTTTACAAGCACACATGGATCCTAGCACAGCTCTGAATCCATGACCCGCGGCCTCGTAGATGGATTTCGCCGCCATCTCCGTTTTTCTGTCCAGCGGATCCTGCAGACTCGCCTTCCCTTTAACAGGAAGTAATGAGGATTTGCTAAGCTGGGATAAAGGGACATCCACTTCAGGAGAAGGAACCCAATTAGCAATCAACTCCGTAGTACACGGATACAGCGTCTCAAAAAACCGTGTCCCCTGAAAACGTTTATCTGGACACAGGCGTTCCTTCTCCACTGCCTCATTAAGCTCATCCAGAGATGGTAAGGCTGATCGCGACCTATGCGGCTCCTGAAACATCCGGGCCGACTTACCAGGACGTCTAGTTACCTCCTCCGGTAACTGTAAAGCCTCCCTCATGGCTCCAATAAAAGCCTTTGTACGGCTCAAAAGAGAGGCAGATTGTCCCTGCCGATCCTCCTTATCCGAATCGGATATCTCACCATCTGAGCTTGGAGGGGAACCCTCCATATCAGAAATCTCTGAGTCGCTACACGAGAAAGATGGCACCGGCCTGTGTCGCTTCCTGCCATGAGAGGATCTAGCTGACACCCAATAACCTAGAAGGTCAGACAGGCCATCAATAGAACGAGCGAGGGCATCCATTTTGGCGTCATTGTAGCCTCCGACCGCTGTGCTTGATGCCGTCGAGGTCTGCGTGTCAGATACGCGAGGCTGATCCTGTAGCGGATCTGGGAGACGGTCCGCTGCTGGACCCTGATCCGACATGCCCTCACACAGTATATGGCAGGTAAAAACCTGTTCAGCACCAGAACAGTGTGGTTTTCAAAGGCAAAATGAACGCTGAAGGGTTAAGCTTCTTAAATAGAGAGCTACCCCAGCTTTTGTCTCCCAATAAAGGGTTAACCACCGAAGAAGGGGTTAAATGTTGCAGACTCTCCACAACCCTTATTTAATGAAAAAGGTGTGCGAGCCGCAGGTGCCTCTTATGAGGTAACAGCTGCAGGACAGTGTTCAAAAATATGCCACATTAAACAAGAACGCCAAAGAGATCGCTAACATATTGCGCTGAATTGTATATCGCAATACCAAAGTCGCTAAAGAGATCGCTAACCACTTATGCGTCGTCAATGAGATCGCCCACCGTGGAAGCTACTAGCGACATAAAAAGAAACGATCACCAAAGAAAAATTACCGCAAAACTATGCGTCGCCATTGTGATCGCAGCGGGAGCGTTCTGTGTGACAATACCTTGTCCTGCGCTGAGGGGGTCAAGCTTCTGCCTTGACAGGTAGAGGCAACTCACCCAGCTGGCCGTGGTGTAGTGTCTCCTTTCGGTCGGTCGGGGAGAGCGGAGAGTGAGGAGCCCGAGGAGGCCGTCAGTAATGGCCGCCGCGCTAGAGGAGATCTAAACCGTAAGAAAAAAGTCAAGATAAGGCGCGCGCTCAGAGCGCTTCCTGCCTATGAAAAAATGGGAGAGCGCGAAGCCACGCCCCCCGCCGGTTTCAAAAAAAGCGCGCGACTCACTCGCTCTCCGCTCCATGTCCTGCAGGCATCCACCTGCGGACAAAAGTACACAATCACCACACTGAATACATGTAGCAGCGGCTGCCGCAGCGGCCGCTGAAGCGCTCAAACACATTAAAATGTGGAGTACTCACCCAGCTGAGCGCCACAGGGACCCCTCGAGATTTGTGGCGCTGTGCCCGTAGCTTCCCCCAGGGCGGGGAACGCAGTGACCCCAGAAGCGCGGTTTGCGTCCCCGCCAGGGAAGCAATCCTCATCCCCCAGGGCCGGCAGGGTTCTGCAGGGACCACCTTATAGGGTAATACAGATCCGCCAAGGGAGAGGTGGGAGTCCAGCAGCGCTGAGACCCCTGAGACTTCTAGACCATTGGCGGTCCAAGTCTCTGTCCGATTAAAATAAAAAAAAAATCTTCTGAGGAGCTGCTTCCAGCAGCGACTATCCTCTGTGAACCTCAAATTTTAGACTGGAGAGCTGGAGTAGGAGGAGCCCTATATAGCTGGAGGGGTCGGTCAACACTTTTTTGATCTGAGGTGTGTTTATCCTATGTGGGCTCCGCCTACCCACTAGTAATGACTGTGTCTCCCTTCCTGCATCTGGAGCTGAAATCAGCAATTACAAAATTGCCAAAAAAGTGAATGCAGAAGGTAGCATACTCATTCAGGAGTATCCTACCAAGGTTCTCAGATTTGGAAAAGAAAATCCCTACTTAAAGAAGGGCAGCTTCATAATAAACCCTTCCCAACTTTGTCACCCTGCCGAGTCTCCCATTGATCTGCTGTAATCTGCGGAGAATACTAGCAGCAAGTGTTTAATTCACAGCATCATCTCCACAGTGATACAAAGAATTAAATAGTGGCCATTATATCGATGGGCTAAGTAATGTAGGACAGGTGGTCCCATGTGCTCTGCAACCGATCTCTACTCTATCATGAGATAAGAATCCAGCACCCAGAACCTTTCTCAATTAATAAGGAATTCCTTAAAATAAGACGTGTGAAAATTGGTTTTCGGAACTGGAGAACACTATTAACTGTTAATTTCTAAAGAAATAAAACGTGAATTAAAAATATCAGTGAACCAGTACTACATCCAAACACCAAGAGAATAACTGGAGCTTCTCCACAGGGTTCATGGGGGAGATACCCAATTTAGAGGGGTTCTCCGCTACCTATACAGTCTCTTTAAGGCTATGTGCCCACGTTGCGTTTTTTAAGCGTTTCCGCCGTGTTTTTCCTCTGCAGAAACGCTTATTAAAATGCTAACAAAACGCATCCCATGCAATCCTATGGAATTCCGCAGTTGCTGTGCCAATGCTGTTCATTAATTTTGCGGAATCGCGGCAATTACGCCGCCATAGGATTGCACTGAAACGCTCACTTTACGCATGTGGCTATGCCCACCATGCGTAAAGTGAGCGTTTCATGTGCGGATGGTACCCAGGGTCTGGAAGAGAGGAGACTATCCTCCATGCCCTGGGTACCACATTCCAGGAAAAAATAGAATTAAAATAAAAAATAGGGATATACTTACCTCTGTCGGCCCCCGGAGTCCTCCCGGTTCTCAACGGCAAATTCCATTCCCAGGCGGGCTTAGCGACAATGACCTTTGTGACGTCGCGGTCGAGTGACCGCGACGTCTCACAGGTCATTCTCGCTAAGCACGCCTGGGAATGGAACTTGCCGGCAGCACCGTTGAGGACCGGGATCGCCGCTGAGGAGATCGGGGGCCGCCAGGAGGTAAGTATATCCATATTTCTTTTTTTATTATTATTTTTAACATTCTATCTTTAACTATCGATGCTGCAAAGGCAGCATCAATAGTAAAACGTTGGTCACACTTGTAAAGCACTATCAAGTGTGACCAACCGGTCAATCACTTTTCCAAGCGATGCTTCAAATTGCTTGTTAAAGCGCTAGCATTCTGCACGAAAAAACGCTTGCAAAACGCTTGTGTTTTGCGGGAAAACGCATGTGAATTCCGCATGCGTTTTACCCGCGGTGGGAGTTGCGGAAATGCTGCGGACAATTCTGCAGCATTTCTGCAACCTGGGCACATAGATGTTACCTTGTTAAAAAAAAAAAAAACACACACTAAAAACATACTGAGCTCCCACACCTCGTTCGGTGAAAGTAAAAGCGCAGTAGCCCAACAGCGGCCATTGATTAGCTGCAGGGCTCATGTGGCATAATGTCATGCCATCTCTGGCAGATGCTGCATACCGTACTTTTAATTAGTAAGAATAGATGTTTGGGGTTTTTTTTTTTTTTTTTTTAACAAAGGGGACAAATTTATTTACAAAGGGTGTGACAAGGTAGTGGACAACCCCTTTAACAACACAAGCAGTTAAGAGATTTTAAAATGTCTACTAGCCTTATTGCTTCCTTAGAGGTTGTCACCTACTTAGACAGCACCTTGTTAAATTAATTAGTGCCCCATGTAAAGTATGAAGATATACTCACCTCTCCGATCGGCACAGCAGTGATGTCAGCTCTGCATCTGCTGGAGCTCTCGAACGACCGAGTGAAATGCTGCAGCTCATTTGCAGTTAATGATTGTCTGCAGCGCTCACAACGGAACAATGTCATGAGAGCACGGCAGCAGGCATGATGCCAAAGTCGCTGGAACGGTGCCAGTCCAGAAGTATATGTCGAGTTCATCGTACATGGAGCACTGATTTGTTTAAGGTTCAAGTAGTGGACAACCCCTTTAAGAATATGCTCACACGGCTAAGAAAAAAATAAATAAACAGATTTCAATGGCAAATCAACCATTTCAGATTTTGCATACAATTGTAATTGTTTTTAATTTTTTTCCCGTGACACAAGTGACGTGACTTATTGAAGTGGGACTATGTGCGGAAAGAGCAGCAGGATGGGCACACACACAACTAGGGGGCTACGCTGCATGTGCAAACCTATTTCCGAAGTGGTTCCTCTAGCAGATTAGTGTGATCACATGAACACAGCCTGATAACTATTACCATCCAAATTGGCTGAAGACGTTTTTCTTCCACTAAAGGCTCATTCAGACATTTGTGCAAATTGGTCTGAGATCGGAACGAGATGCAGAGACTACCGCGGCTCTCCCGGCCGGAGCAGGACAACTTCATAGACATACATGACGCGGTCACACTCGTGAGAGCCGTGGCCAGTCCATGCTCGGATCATTTGCCACGGATGTCTGAATGAGCCTTTACCATGAGATGCAGAATTCTCTACATAACAATAGCTAGGCACAAACTGCCTGACATCTAATGAGCTTTGTCAGGCGGCACGCTCTTAGCAACCAGGACGTTTCACGTCAATCAGATCTTCATTGGGAGCTTGCATTTGTAGTGAACTGAGATAGGGAAAGCTAATCTGAACTAAAGCCACATTCTCTGGGGGCTCCTGCATGCAACATTATGGGCCGTTTCATACGGTGTTGTAATAGAGGTGCACGAGCCGTCGACAGCACTTCCATATTGCTCCAAATTCGCACAGAGGTTTATTCCATCAGATTGTGACACTGGCACCAACATGACTGACAGCAGATAATACATTTCAGCGTCATCGTGTGCAAAACTGCAAGTAAAGAACGACATTGTCAGTGTTGTCCACAATAACAGAACAGATCTCTATCGCTTTTGAAAAATGAATTCTAGATTCTTAATGGTTGCCATGGGCAACGCTGGCAGATTTGCCCCACGAGGCTTGGAGGATATGACAATATATAAAGCAGCTTGTTAGCTTGTCTGGAAGGGCTGGACGGGGCTCGCAGATGATTATTTCACAGCAGATACGGTAGCAGAACTGGATAAACTGTGAAGGATCAGCGCTGGGACAGCTGAACAAGGTGCACAGATGAAATGACAACTTGTACAGGATCAGCTCGTGAAAAGTGTCCCAACAGCTCGTCGAGGCATCCGAGCACTGAGCGGCGAGCGCAGAGCGGGCCCCACGGCGTCACACATCATTTACCTACATGTCTGATAAATTATTTTCAGGGGTGTACGATAATTTAAATGGCTCTCCGCTTCTGACCACCCATTTTTGCTAGAAGGTCCACTGACCGTAAGCTAATCTCAGTGTGCCCACTAGTGGGATTGCTCAGCAGCGATCAGATATGATCTGTAAAGGAAACAAAGTAATCTTCCTGCAGCGCCACCACAGGGGAAAACTAGCGTTACACCTTCAATTTTGTAAACAGCTGTACTGGGCCACGTGTGCTTTTGTAATGCAGCATCTTAAATATCTATAAAACAAATGAGCTCGCACCCTGTATGAAGTTTAGTAAATGTGCGTTAAAGTGGATTTTATTCATCTGATCACATACTGCACTTATTAATATTCCATTACTTTTGCACTTCTTTATGGCTGGAGTTTAACCCTCTCAGTGACATCTCCGTGACAGGCACACAAACTAATCTAAGCTGACTATGTATTCCAAGTAAACAGGAGGTGGAGGCCGAATCTGAACGTGGGGAGTAACAGCAAATTTAGCTAACCTTTTCTTACTCTGGATCCAAAGTCCGCAGATAATGATAACAGCTGCGGGTCACGGCCTGAGTCAGCACATTAGATGGGATTGGATTATTTTCGTATGAACAAGTTCTGCAATGATTCACTATATTATTCACAGCAACAATGAATATTTGAGTCGGCGAGTTCCTGATCACATGAATTAAAGATTTGTGATATTTATGAAGAAACTTAATATGGTAGGTTTATCAAATATATCAAGGACAGAATTAACAATCCTTTAAAAGAAACTGGTCTCCTACAAAACAGCTTTTTACATGCGGACATGGCGGTAATCTGCAGAAAAATGGCGTTCTGCCAGGATTACTGAAGGAGCGGCTAAAGGGAAGGGGGGGAGGGGGAGTTATATTCTCCCTGTAGCCGATCATTTGCAGTCATCGGGGCGGTGCAGGGAGCCAGTATAGTCACCTAATGACAAAACAAAATGTAAAAAAAAAAAAAAAAAAAAAAAGCACTGTGCACATGCTGCGGATTTTTCCGTGCGGATTTGGTACGGATTTGAATCCGCAGCATGTCAATTCTTTGTGCGGAATCCGCAGCAGTTTTACACCTGCTCTATTATAGAAATCCGCAGGTGTAAAACCGCAGGGGGAAATCCGCACAAAAAACGCAGTAAATCCACACTAAATCTGCAGGTAAAACGCAGGTCATTTTACCTGTGGATTTGGCAAAATCCGCAAGTGAATCCGCAACGTGTGCACGCACCCTAATCACTCTCCAGCACTTCAACTGACAGCCTACTCCACAGTGTGTGCAGCGACTAACAGCTCCCTGTGGCGCCTCAATGACTGGAAGAAAATAACTTAATTTTCTTCTTATAGTCTCGCTTCAAGTAATCCTGGCACGCAGGATTTGAATGCCATTTGCTTACAGATTCCAACAATATTTTCAGGTAAATAGGGTTTTTCGGAAGCTAGGTTTTAAAATGGTTTCAAGCTAGAATTCTAGCAAAAACTGAAACCTTTGTGCCAAAACCTGTAATTGCATTCTTTACTTATATTTATATACTAATGCAACCATGTTGTGGCCGAGCACTTCAGTGCATCCTCCCAACCCCTTGCTGCTCATCTATGGCCTTCTCTTCCTTGATTGACAGATCTGGCTTTACGGGAGGCAGAGATATATGGAGAGTTGGGAAGGTGCAGACACTGCTTTTGAAAGGTGCTGATGATTTTTTGCAGTGATCCAGAAAATCTTAACTATGGATCATAGCCAACTAAAAGTCTCCTCCAGAAAGAAAGACCCCCATCCGTAGGTAGCCGTTACCTGCCAAGCTACAGATGCCATGGTCATATACACAAGCTTTAAGTTTTTCTAGGTTGACAATTTCCTATATTAGCAATTTCGGTATCTGAAGCAAAAGGCAATTTTTGTTCCAATTGTAGCTCAATAAAGTCACTGTTATGCCGTATGTCCGATAATGCCAAACCAATAGTCAGATAAGGAGTGAGATTGTCACATCTTTGGCAGAGTTGTGGAGAGCGGATTACACTGAAATAAGGATAATACAAGTTGCCAATAAATTCTAAAAACAGCTTTATGAGAAAGATAAGATATAGTCCATTGTTCCCGCGCCGTTATCGCAGATGCAAACAAACAATATCTAACCAGGCTCCAGAAAAGCAGCACTTGTATATACGGAGATAAGCTAAGTCCACACTCCGGCCTCCCATGTGTATCTCGCTCTTGCGTATTCAAAGGAAGAAATAGAAAACGCACACCAGTCCTGCCAACAGCTACTTACTGGTCAGAATGGTAATGTGTCTATCTAACCAGCTGAGCGACCTCAACATAAAGGTGAACGGAAGCTCCATCCCTTATTAAACCCTGATCGGCAGAAACTTGGAGCATTTTTATCCGTAACTTCCCAATCCATAATAAGTCATTTACTTGACAGCCCGTGTGCCAAAACAAATAGCTGAGCACAATGTAAGATCAGTGCAAGAGTTAATTTGCAAATGTCATGGGTAAAGTCTGGGGGTCCTATCCTCCAGATGCCAGACTATACACGTACAATGGGGGGCAAATAATTAACAATAAAACAAAGAAAGTTTTGCATGAAGAGCTTAAATAGTAAGTTACTTATTAAACTCCCTGCTCATTCTGTGATTAGGAGTCCAGTAGGCGGTCCTAATCAGTGATTGACAGCCTTCCCTGTATGTAGATGCATACAGAGATCAGTTACTCCCTGATAAGATTATCAACATATAAAGGAACGCCACAGACTCCGGTAACATAATTCATTGCAAATTCTTCCAAACATACATAGACCGTGCATTTTTAGCCTGACGAATGACATTTTGAGGATTGTTTTATTGTATGCGACTCGGTTAGATGCTGATTTGTTGCAGGAGTTGGTAGAATCCTTGGGAGTTATTGCACAACAAAGTTTTGAGACAGGAGGTAGAAATCGGAGATAAGACCTCAAAACAAAAACTAAGCTGGTATGCAAGCCAAAAAATTGCAAGTTACAAATGATATTTTGCAACGAGACAAGAGTAAGGACGGTAACACACGTCCATAAAACACGGACAGCGTTGGGATTGGATAACCGGCTTTTCTGATAATGGATTGGACAACTCCAACATCCAAGACTATGTCAATCAGTATTCATAAGAAACCAACACTGGTCATATCCGTCCTATGTAATGACATGATGGTGACCCAATATTAAAAAAAAAAAATACTTGCGTTTTATATTCGTTAAACACAACCAATACACAATGAACCCTGCTGATTAGCGGGGGTGACGGGTGTCCCACCCTAACTGATCAGATATTGATGAGCTTATCCTAAGGGCCTGTGCATATTGCAGTATTTTGGATTTGAATGTGATGCGAGAAAGCATCGGATTACACTCAGACCAATGTTATTCTATGGGGACGTGCACATGTCCGATTTTTTTCCTTGGACCGAGTCAGTCCGAGAAAAACAAATGCCCGAGTTGGATCTGATTAGGGGATTGCACCATGCAAGTCAATCTGTCCGTTGAAAAAAAATAAAAATAAAAATCGGGCTGCATTTGGATAACACCTGACTGCAGCCTAATTTTCACAGGTTGGCAGAAAAGTGAAGCTGGAAATATTTTTTTCCCAGTCTTCTATTTCTTGGATCGCACTTTGATCAAACGCTGATCAGTGTGATTTTTATAATCAGTCTGATTCGAGAGAAAATACACAGGTGTGCACTTAGCCTAGACCATCAATGGAAAAGTCCTTTAAATGACGTTTATGTAATCCCCTACACTATGACTTTCATATGACTTGCTGTTATCTATAGTCTAAGTTTCTAGGAAAGAAAAGTTAATGATAAAAGCTACCGCAGCAGGAAGTAAGTGGATTTTTCTGGATTACTACAGAGCGGGATCCCTCGAGATTGCAAAACACAAGCCAATAACTTTAATGTCTTCAAATTGCCAATATCAGGGATTAGGTAAAAAAAAAAAAAGGAATAAATCCCACTATTTCCCGCTACAGGCTGATCCGCCATAATCCCTGGTATGCACATTACTACAGACTTCCAGAGAATATACGCAATACCTCCCAGGACCGCCGGTCCTACCTCAAACAGGGTCACTTTCCTATTTGTGCGACCCTCATTGACTCTTGGAAACAAATTCCATGACTGACGACACTGTTCGCCATACAATCCTACCACCCACAACACACACATCTGAGAGAACTGGTCCCCTACAGCTGGCACAAGCAGATAAGATACCAAGAAAGGAACAGGCACTTTTGAAGATCAGACAGGGAAAAGGCTTTAGAAGCAGCTGAGCTGCAAATAGAGATAAGAGATGGAGGCTCTTGGGAAGTGGATAATCACAAGGACAGGGGGTAGAGGAATTTGAGCAAGGAACAATAATCATATGCTGACAAAGTGCACAAACACAACAACTTTTGCAAAGTGAGATCAAAGTCTGCCTGCCCAAGACAACGCAGCAGACATAGAAATAAAGGAAGGCTCCAATTCTCCCACAATGTGTTACATCCAACAGGGATTAATGGATGATCAATGGCCATAAATAGGAACATCACTGGGATCAAAGAGGCTATGACTGCCACTATGAACGTGTGATTTGCTGATATGTGATAAAATGCACCCATTCCACCTCTGAGGTCAGATCACATTCAGGATGTCAGTGCAAGTGTCCGGATGATTCACTAATGATAATGAGTGATTGATATGGGTCCCATCATTGCCACCATTAATTAACATACCTACTGAAAAGGGTGATAAAAAGCTGATCCCATAGTGTCCCTCTGTTGTGACCCCCAGTGATCAGCTGTAATCTGTGGGATAATCTGATTTAAGAAATTATTCCCAAACAGCAAGTTTCCATTCCCCTGTGAATTGGAAAGGGGATAACTTGTTGATCACTCAGCCGCAGAAAGCCGAGTGATGTATACTGCTTTCTCCATAGTCCCATATGGATGGAGTAAAAGGTGAGCATGCTCCCGTCTACAGGGGGATTCAAGAGATGTGTTCTCTCACCCACTGTGATCAGAAAGTTGTATCTTATCCTAAGAGCATTGCTGAAAAAAAAAAAAAAAAAAATATATATATATATATATATATAATATATATATATATATATATATATATATACACACACACACACACACATATATACACAGTACAGACCAAAAGTTTGGACACACCTTCTCATTTAAAGATTTTTCTGTATTTTCATGACTATGAAAATTGTAATTTCACACTGAAGGCATCAAAACTATGAATTAACAATGTGGAATTATATACTTAACAAAAAAGTGTGAAACAACTGAAATTATGTCATATATTCTAGGTTCTTCAAAGTAGCCACCTTTTGCTTTGATGACTGCTTTCGCACACTCTTGATATAGGAAAGATGTGTATCTTCGTACCGTGTTAGCCAGTAGATAGAAAAATATTTAGACTTTAGAGTCCTCAGTGGTTGATACCTTTTAATGGCTAACTGAAAAGATGGTAACAAATTGCAAGCTTTCGAGACTACTCAGGTCTCTTCGCCTGATGAAGAGACCTGAGTAATCTCGAAAGCTTGCAATTTGTTAACATCTTTTCAGTTAGCCATTAAAAGGTATCAACCACTGAGGACTCTCAAGTCTAAATATTTTTCTTGCACACTCTTGGCATTCTCTTGATGAGCTTCAAGAGGTAGTCACCGGGAATGGTTTTCACTTCACAGATGTGCCCTGTCAGGTTTAATAAGTGGGATTTCTTGCCTTATAAATGGGGTTGGTACCATCAGTTGTGTTGTGCAGAAGTCTGGTGGATACACAGCTGATAGTCCTACTGAATAGACTGTTAGAATTTGTATTATGGCAAGAAAAAAGCAGCTAAGTAAAGAAAAACGAGTGGCCATCATTACTTTAAGAAATGAAGGTCAGTCAGTCCGAAAAATTGTGAAAACTTTGAAAGTGTCCCCAAGTGCAGTTGCAAAAACCATCAAGCGCTACAAAGAAACTGTCTAACATGAGGACCGCCCCAGGAAAGGAAGACCAAGAGCCACCTCTGCTACTGAGGATAAGTTTATCCGAGTCACCAGCCTCAGAAATCGCAGGTTTACAGCAGCTCAGATTAGAGACCAGGTCAATGCCACACAGAGTTCTAGCAGCAGACACATCTCTACAACAACTGTTAAGAGGAGGAGACTTTGTGCAGCAGGCCTTCATGGTAAAATAGGTGCTAGGAAACCACTGCTAAGGACAGGCAACAAGCAGAAGAGACTTGTTTGGGCTAAAGAACACAAGGAATGGACATTAGACCAGTGGAAATCTGTGCTTTGGTCTGATGAGTCCAAATTTGAGATCTTTGGTTCCAACCACCGTGTCTTTGTGCGATGCAGAAAAGGTGAACGGATGGACTCTACATGCCTGGTTCCCACCGTGAAGCATGGAGGAGGGGAGGTGTGGGGGTGCTTTGCTGGTGACACTGTTGGGATTTATTCAAAATTGAAGGCATACTGAACCAGCATGGCTACCACAGCTTCTTGCAGCGGCATGCTATTCCATCCGGTTTGCGTTTAGTTGGACCATCATTTATTTTTCAACAGGACCATGACCCCAAACACACCTCCAGGCTGTGTAAGTGCTATTTGACCAAGAAGGAGAGTGATGGGGTGCTATGCTAGTTGACCTGGCCTCCACAGTCACCAGACCTGAACCCAATCGAGATGATTTGGGGTGAGCTGGACCGCAGAGTGAAGACAAAAGGGCCAACAAGTGCTAAGCATCTCTGGGAACTCCTTCAAGGTTGTTGGTAGACCATTTCTGGTGACTACC
>JARQOD010000009.1:100010397-100194364 GCA_033576555.1 Oophaga sylvatica | reverse complement strand
TTAAGAAAAATAAGTGTTTTTTTGGCAGGAAAAGGGTCCACTTATATATCCAGACAGTCCAATAGCAGTTATCACTCTTCTGCCCACACAGAAGAGGATCCAGGTGATGGTGCAGAGTTACTGGGCATGTGCGACCAGCAGCACTGGTAAAGTTACCTGGATGTTCTGCGCGGGAATCAAAACACTGCCATAAACAGCATTTAGAAGCAATAATGAAGTACTGTCATCTAAAGCTTCCTATAGACATTACACGAACATCAGCTGTGCGTGCCAAAATCAACAGATTCAACCAACAGTCCACTATGTAAGGAGAGTCCCGGCAGATGATTGTCGGGGAGTTAACGATCCACCATGTCCAATTCTGGACTGCAAATCCTTCTGTTCTTCCTACGATAAGCTCCACCATAAAGGTCAGGTAGTGGCTCGCTCATAGAGAACACAGGAGCGTTTGGGTGAGCGTGTATGGGAGAGACGAGATCGTTGCCGGCCGAATGATCGTTCGTCCGACAGCCATCTAAAGTGTATGGGGGCCTTAACATGTAATATTTAAATCTGCAACATCTTCACCTATGTGGATCTGAACAATAAAAGGTTATAGTGGCTATAAGAATAGCATCAAGTACAACCAGATGATCAGATAATAAAAGTGTGCTGATAATTATAACTCTGTAAGTAGGACATCTGGTGACTATTTACTGTTGGCCATCTCAGTGACTACACTTTCCAAGTCTATATGGACAGATAACACTGAATTTATTTATAACATTTTTCCAGCCTTTTAACATTGACGGCATATCCTCGGGCTTGCTCATACTTGTCTGCGCCGTACTCTGCAAATTACCAAGTACAAACCGGTCTGCAAGCCAATGTAAACACTGAAGAAGGTGCAGCGCTGGCATCAGACCCGGCGTGGCCCCTTTAAGCAAGTTGAATGACTGTGTTGCCAAAAGACAAACCCTCATGGATCCACTGAGGTCTAGCCAAAGGAGATGTTATACTTTTAAAAGGCTGGACAACCCTTTAACTGTACAAGGACTTCTGGTTTTCTGGGGCTTCTGAAAATCATACCTACCATAAGGTAAAAGCAAAATCTGAGAGAGACAGGAGGGCTCTTCTCCACCCCCACACATATGAGACAGTGGGCCGATGCTGCCAACATCTGATGGGTTCAGAAGACTATGCTTTTAGATAGTTGTCAGCCAATAGATTGCACCAGAAATCCCCATGCCTGCTCAGCAGAGCAAACTCCTAAAACTCACATTATTTCATTTATTGCAATATAAAAAGGGACATTGAACTATATCATCTCCTTGGCCCTTACATTCCCAGGGAACGAAGGGTCAGACATGATGAAATCTAACAGGTCAGTGAAGATGTCAGGCAATGGTCAAGCCACTTCCATGCCCATCAGACAATGCCGTTATTCCTTTGTGACGCCAAATGCACACAATTACGTAGGTTTTCTATCCTTTCTACAGCATCGTAGAATATATTAGCGCTAACATAAATTTAAATAGACTGGCTCTGAAGTTTGCCCTAAAATGCTGTATTAAATGGCTTCTTTTACCAAGGCTTTTTGATGTGACGTATCCTCGAAACAAAGCAGATAAATCCAATATCGGAAGATGCATTCATAAAGCATGATCGGTCACGCAAGAATATCTTAAATACGCATGAAATCTAATGTGTGCGGTTTCTTTAATGATGCCTGAGTGCTGCAGTGAGATCTGAGGGCTTTATCACTTTCTGTGATAAAGGAGATTGTTGCTTTCTCAACCCAATAAACTTAATATAGCCCCAGCCATATTATATTTTCAATTCTCTAAAGATTGGAGGCTTTATTGTTCATGATGATCAATTTAGTTTTCCTCAGAAAAAAAAACAAACAGCATCTCCAGGCCGATCCTAACAGAATTACGGCTCACAGCTTGATATATCAACAGATTTGCTCGAGCTAGCAAAGCCCCATCTGCCTGGATGTAGACGGGTGAGGTGTTCCTCTAGTATATTTTTGGCAGTCATGTTTAGCTGTTATACTTGGAGGGCGAATTTTCCACATTTATAGGATAAACAAAGGCGACATTGTGAAATATTCATAAAATATTAGCCGTCCACATCTTCAACCTGTCAAACGTCTCTCATCTGTAAAGATTGATGTTCTTTCGGCGATGTCCAGAACACCTTGGGAGTGGAAAAGGAAGGCCAGGAGGGGACAAAAAAAATAGTAAAAAAATAAATAAATCCAGGAGATAGAAAATCGCCAGTGGACCCCAGGCAGCGAGGCAGATAATCACAATGAATAATTTACAAGCACGCTTTCATCCTGGACGCCCTGAATCCTAAGGAGTCTGGGGAGAAGGCAGTACATCTGCCAAATGAGCAGAAGAATTGTAGAGCGGGGGGGGGGAGGAAGAGGACCCACTCGTGGTACCTATACAATTTACACAGGGATCCACCACACAGGTATGCGATGGGATTGCAGGGCTTATTATCCAAGAGTATAAATGAAAATATATAAAGAAAAATAAATAAATAAAACATTTTCACAGATAGGAAATAAAGAAGCAATGAGAACTTGTAAAGCTAAACCCTGGTTTCCTTAATCACCGAGGGAGGTAAACATCAAAGATTCCCTGGTGAAACAGATGTAAACTCATGAAAAATAAAATCCTATTATAAACAACGTGGCTTCTTTCCTCCAAAAGTCTGGATCCTGTTGATTTTCTTCCAGTAATGCATTCACTTTGCACCAGGGGATGTTTGAGAAATATTCCCGTATGGCATAAACTGGGCATCATGATACAAACACGCTCACAGATTGTTTATAAATGAGACCAGCTCACAGGTTTATCAATGTGATGACATATAAAGCGTGGCTGCGGAGAATGACGTCCTTATAGTGACGGCTGACGAAGGTTCTTAATGCCAAGGACTCGGAAAGAAGAAAACAAAAGAAGAATAAATGAGGCTAAAAAGCGAGAGAGTCAAGAGTGCTTTGTAATTTGCACGCTAGAGCTCTAGTACCAGCTCCACCCGGCGCTACGCACCGCTCCATCCTCAGGCATTGCAAGTCGGCGATGTAAAGAGTGGGGACAGCTTGTGCTGAGGGCGAGATAATTCTCACATGCCTACGAACCTGCCACTATTACAGCACAGCTGTGATCCACCGTCTGCCGACACAGCACTAACCACCACCTCCAGGAGAGGAGCCAGCAAACCGGTACTCAGCAGCAAGGAGAGCCAAGGTGTGAGGGAAAGAAGAACAGACTCTCAGCAATACAGGGGAGAGAAAGTCTCCATTAAACTCATTACGAGGCTTGTTTTGCATAGTCCGAGATCGATCATTTAAGGCAGCACACATGTATGTGACATGCAACAGATCATTTGCAAATGGCATGTTGGATCATTGTTCTGAAAGTGTTGCAATGTGAGGACTTTACTATGAAAAAGTAGAAAACTCACTGTAGTGGCAACCAGGGCTGTGGAGTTGGTAAGCCAAACCGCCGACTCCTCAATTTCCATGACTCCGACTCCATCTCCCTCAACCAGGGCTGTGGAGTCGGTAAGCCAAACCCGTCCTATTCGACTCGACTCCTCTCCTAACCAGGCTTGGTCGGACCAAACTTGACCTCATTCTGACTCGACTCCATCTCCCTCATACCAGGGCTGTGGAGTTGGTAAGCCAAACCGCCGACTCCTCAGTTTCCATGACTCCGACTCCATCTCCCTCATACCAGGGCTGTGGAGTCGGTAAGCCAAACCTCTGACTCCAACTCCTCAATTTCCATGACACCGACTCTGACTCCACCAAAACGTGCTCCGACTCCACAGCCCTGGTGGCAACTACCACTGTAGACTCCCAAAGCACACGAATGTGTACACCACAATATCCGGTACAAATCCACAATAAGTGCAAGAGAAAGAGAAATCTACATACGGTAATTTCATACATGAAAGAAGAGTTACATCCAAATCTTAATGTTTCAGTAAGAAAGAATGAATGACCCCTTTTTTGTTGCTAGAGAAACATACATAATAATAAATGTAATTATGCTTCAGCTGCCTTTGCAAATTAATAAGGTGGTCTCAAAATAGTTAATTATTCCTAGAC
This sequence comes from Oophaga sylvatica, assembly GCA_033576555.1. Lineage (NCBI taxonomy): Eukaryota > Metazoa > Chordata > Amphibia > Anura > Dendrobatidae > Oophaga > Oophaga sylvatica. The sequence goes on along the minus strand of JARQOD010000009.1, from coordinate 100,190,253 downwards.
ACAGGAAAGAGGGTAAACAAAGGAAAATTGATTACCAGATTTCTGCTACCCCATAGGAGAGCAGAATGATGTAGGGGCAGAGAGCCTAATACCAGTCATGTGTCACTCACTGGGCTCCTTGCTGTAGTTTTGATTAAACAAAAAATCACAGTATTTTTGCTGCAGATCTAGCAGTTCTCTGAATGCTGCGCCTTGTATAACCCCTCCCACACCACTGATTGGCAGCTTTCTGCATACACTGTGCATAGGCAGAAAGCTTCCAATCAACGGTGGGGAATCACTGGACTACATGGCATTAGGTTTACTAGTCCTCTAATAATAATCCACTTTGGACACAACAGTGATTTTATAAAAACTACAGCAAGCATCCCAGTAAGGGTCTCAGTCTAATATCGTACTGTTCTCAGATTATCGTGGCAAAAACCTGGTGACAGATTCCCTTAGAGAGAATCACTGAAGGAACCCCCAAAGATCTCAAAGACAGGACCCCTGAAAATCATGAATAGAGTTCTGCAGAGCTTCATCTCGAATGGGGCAAATATGCAATACAATGAATAAATCAGAGTAGAGTATTGATTGCAGAGAACATGAATAGAGAATAATTGCTAGTTTGGAAACAACCCTTTAATATAATCCAAAATATAAGAGTGAAGTTTAAGATAAAAACAAACAATAGAGAATTACAAAAGCTCCTGGACGTAGTGCTGGAAACCAGAATAAAACCCTCTCAGAGGTAAAAATACTAATTGCACATGCATGCAACGCTGACAATGCCATGTGAATTCCACCAAGATACGTTCAAGATGTACGGAATATTTGGCGATTCTCACAAAGTGTGGAAATTTCACGCACCACGCAGATCCACAATATGGGTGACTTTAAAGAGGACATGTCATTAGTAGTGATGAGCGAGTATGCTCGCTGCTCGGGTTTTCCCGAGCATGCTCAGGTGATCTCCGAGTATTTTGGCGTGCTCAGAGATTTAGTGTGTGTCGCTGCAGCTGCATGATTTGTGGCTCGAAGACAGCCTGAATACATGTGGGTATGTGGGGAATTCCTGTTTGTTAGGAAATCCCCACATGTATTCAGGCTGTCTAGCAGCCGCTAACGATGCAGCTGCGGCGACTGAAATAAATCTCCGAGCACTTCCAAATACTCAGAGAACACCTGAGCATGCTCGGGGAAACCAGAGCAACGAGTATACTCGCTCATCACTAGCCATAAGGCCGGGATCACACATGCGACAAAGTCGTCCGACAGTCGCATGTGAAATCCCAGCTCTGGCGCCGGCACTCAGGAGTGGAGTGCGCGACTGTATGTAGTTCTATGCAGCCGCTCGCTCCACTCCCGAGTGCCGGCGCCAGAGCTGGGATTTCACATGCGACTGTCGGACGACTTCGTCGCATGTGTGATCCCGGCCTTAGGTTAAAAGTGGTCAGAATGATTATGTACACATTAATTGTGCAGAGCAGCCTAAAGAAACAGCCCCAAAAACCGGTCAGCACTGCACATTTGTTAAAGACCATTAAATCATATTGGGCGTGATTTATAAAAATATCCATATCCCTGGAACTGTAAGGTGGATTAAAAAACAATAATAAAAAGATAATACTAAGTGGAATAAAATAAAAGCGAAAACCTTAATTAATGTCCTCTTTAATGTCTGCTTTGACAAATAGTATCGTTCACCCATTTTTTAATTTTGAATAAAATCGCAACTTGTTAACAAGCACAAGGAAGTCCTATACAAGTGATAAAGCCAAAGTTCAGCTTCCTGGATCTCAACTTTTCTCCCTAAAAATTCTTAGCGGCAGCAGCATTAAAAAGTGTAGCTGTAGCTGGTAGAGAGGATCCATTTAATAAAGCGTCCATGACATCCTCAGGAATCGTTATTTTAGGATTCCAGATTGTCGTGTTTTGATGGTTTAAAATGTTGTTCAGTGTAAAAGGAACTTGAAAGAACACTAAACAAACAAGACATAAAAGCAACCAGCACTGAGTTATGCTGCCGGAACCACCCGTCACAATCTTTCTGAGAATGTTATAGAAAAATCGTTCACGGACTAGATACCATCACATAAAAATTTTGTAAAAGGCCAATACTTCGCTTTATCAGACGATTACGGTCTGCCATAGGTCAGCTGAAATGATCATTTGCTGTTGAAATCAATAAACATTCAATAAGGCTGAAAATGTGTATTCATCAATATTACTTCTTAGGGTCACCACACACTAACCAATCGTCCTGTGGACAGCAATCTCCCTGAACACTCGGCTGATAGATCCGTGGCCGCTATTGGAGAATCGCTGTCAGATTCCCATCTCAGTGCTGAACATAAGGATCAATCATAGGAACTCCAATTGCCCAATCCTTCCTCCCTCTGCCATCTCCAGGATGTCCCCATACATATGGGACTGTCAGCCGGGTTCTGAAAACTTTACTCTGTGTACTCTCTGGGCCTTTAGAAATATGGACACCTTAAATCAGTGTTTCTCAACTTCAGGCCTCAAGACCCACCAACAGGTCAACTTTTCAGGATATCCTTAGTATTGCACAGGTGATGGAATTATTGTTTGAGGAGGTACTGCAATTATCACGTGGACAATACTAAGGAAATCCTGAAAATCATGACCTGTTGGTGGCTCTTGAGGACTGGAGTTGAGAAACACAGCCTTAAAGTGTTGTTTCCATCTTCATATGTGGGTATTTATAGTCTGGTAGTGCTTTAAGTACAAGAAATATTGTAATTCAGCTTATTACAATTTTCAGCTGCTCTTGAGATAGCAACACTTTTGTTTACAGCTTGTTACCTTGGAGACTGACCACTTATTAGACAACAGACCATGCGCAGTCTTTACAAGAGCTTTTCTATTGAGCTTCTAAGCCTTGTTTCGAAGCTGGCCAGAATCGAAGGAGAGCATTGATACCTTCTGATCCAGACAGCGTCACGCAGTGCTTACAGGCTAAACAGCAGCAATGGTCGGTCTCCTAGGCAACCAGCTGTAAATAAAGTGTTAATATGTCAAGGACCGCTGCAAATTTTAGTAAACTGTGAATTGCAAAGCTACTTGTTTTTACAAGCACTGTCTGACAATATTCCATTTATGAAGACAGGATTAACCCTTTACAAAACAGAACATTTCTAGGTTTGGTGTTCTTTTAAGACTCTCGGCAGATGACAGAAGTGAAAGAATGACAGCACAGTTGAAGTCTATCAGTCATGAACACATAAAACATTTCCACTTAAATAGAGATAGTGACAACAGTATAACAGGAAATGACCTTTTGTGCAGCTCCCACAAGCAACAGCTGAAGATGCCAGGTATGTTTGGAGGAGCAGACACCTTCCTGAAATGCTCTGCACTTGGGCACACAATTGTGGAGAAGCGGTGGTCTCATGCGGTGGCATCATACAGATATAACTACCATTAATCATCAACCGCACCCTGAACAAATCATCACCATCTCTGTAGAGTGACCTCCTATATAGTGCGGAGACGGCAGATGTGATAAAACGTCTTTCAATCAATGCCTTTAATTTATGGAAAAACACTCCTAGCTTTAGGACACAATTTACTGGTTTTTATGGACTACCAGGTTCAAAGTTTAATAAACTAAGATGTATCTGTTTCCGATAGATGAGTCTTACCCTTCTATAGATGGGGCCTTGGATCTTGGGCTCATATAACATCTCCTTGAAAGCCTATAGAAAAAATACAAATCCACAGTCAATGAAATGGTACAAAATATGCAAAAAGGTCAACGCTATACAAATACTTCACAGTACACAAATAACTGAACTAGAAGGTATGGACGCCCACATAACGCATATGTGAAAATACTAACTTGTCATCACTGCTGTTCCAGTTGTAACCAGTGCATGGCACTGTTCCACCAAACGCAAAACCGCTGCTGCCTGTGATTGGCTGCAGCAGTCAGGTTACTCCAGCAGCGTGCTGCTGGCTGTTTTTCCAATTTCGTGCTGAAGTCAGCAGACTGCAGCTGCCAATCACAAGCCGCAGCGGTCCAGCTGTTGATGCAGCAGTGACGCTTCTCCTTCGTATGTAAGCTGCGCGGTCTATGCTCAATCCAGATGGGTACCAACAGGCAAGTATTAGTTTGCTTTTTTTACTACTTCAAGCCACATGTGACCTTTTCATTTTATCTGGTCTTGCTCAACATCTTTGAGAGCGTGGTATGATGTAGATTTATCCCATTAACTAGTATGATGGACAACAGCAGACACCCAATAGTCCCTCCTGGAAATAACCACTGTGTGACAAATGGGAGGATGGAATTAAGAAAATTGCACAACAGCATGCAAAGAACACAAAGAGATAATGAATATAGTTGGTTAATTATTTTGTCTGTTTTGTCAATCCATTGGATGCAATGTGAGAATCAAGGTTACTTAAACTGCCAACTGTGAATCCCAAACCTGGGTACAGTAATTGATAAGTTCAATGCACGCTAATGTCTGAAGAACTGGCAAGCAAATACATCAGCAAATACAAATGGTAAGATAAGCTTGAGAGTCATACACGTGGCAAGAGTCCAGAGCAGGGAATGTTGATGGAAGTGCACAAAGGCAAATGGCAGTGCCATAGCTTCTGTCAGACTTCTGGAAAGGAAAAGCCAAAAGTGTTGTTATAAAAGGGGTAGCCTCATCCTAAATGGATAACATTGCAACATTATGGCAAAAATAAACAACTTTGAAAATTACCGGTACTTCTTATTAAAAATCCTATGTATACTCAAGAACAGAAAGATTTTTAATTATATAGTTTACTGTTTGTTACCTAGGCTGCTGGCCACCTCTGCAGTCTATTAGTGGTGGCCGGTCTCCTAGAGAAGGAGCACAGCGCTCACAAGCTCAGTGGTGAAGCCTGCAAGTGCCGCTCTAAAGCTGGACAGATCCAGCCAGATTCAATGGCGTTATCGTCCTCCGAAACCGCAGAGGTAAAGCTGCCGTGTGTGCACGGTACGCGTTGAGTATTTACAGCAAAAACCAGAGGGCGAGTAGGAAAAAAATCTGCATAATATACGTTTTTTATGCGTTTTACCTTGCATTTTCCTCCCATCCATTTGAATAAGTAAACACAGTTGCAAAAACGTTGACAATTGATATGCTGCCCATGTAAATATACGCTTTTAAAGTTCAAATCAGACCAAAAATAAGCAGCATGTGCATGAGATTTTAGAAATCTCATTCACTTTATTGGTACTGTAAAAAAACGGCATTTTTTTTCTGTGGCGAAAGTGCAGTGTGTGAACAAGCTCTATTGCAGCAGAGGAAACATAGTTCAGCCCAGCAATTCAATCTTCACACTGGTCTAAATTATGAATCACAAGCGCATCCCCCTGAAAAAGCCGCAGGCTGGGTAGCGGTGAACTTCTAAAGGCAGAATATGGGACAAACTCTTTAATGGTGAATATCTTTATTTAAAGCAGGGGTGGAAAACCAGTGTGTGAGACATGTAGACGAGGAGAGCAGACTGTCAGTCACTACATGTCTCACACAGGCAACACCACCTTTCATTTAAATTAAGTCCTAGAGGCAGATTCTCAGGGAAATCTATGTCCAGCCCATAGATCCAACTAGCTCATTTACATATTACGAAAAATTTGGATTTCTCCTTAAGAAATCGGATCCCAGATATCAAGGTATCATTTTAACCCAATGGCAAAGCTGGAAAACAATAGCGCAAAATAGGGTCTTATCTATACAGAGGATGGGAGAACAATAGGTGCTGGGATGTGCTCAACAGGCAGGGATGTGGACCACAACACCATAAAAATCTCAACAAAAAAAAACTGCTCCATCAAGACAGAAGATCAGCTTTCCACCCTCCTATCAAGATCACACCTCACCACTTGCATGCTTGACCCGCTCCCATCCACCTCATCCCTAGCCTCGCCACAGTCTTCACCTCTACTCTAACACACCTCTTCAACCTCTCACTTACAAGTGGCGTCTTCCCCTCATCCTTCAAACATGCCTCGATCACACCCATTCTCAAAAAGACCTCCCTTGACCCATCCTCTGCGTCTAGCTATCGCCCAATATCTCTTCTCCCTTATGCCTCAAAACTACTGGAACAGGATGTCCATCTTGAACTGTCCTACCACCTCTCCTCCTGCTCCCTCTTTGACCGCTTACAATCAGGCTTCCGACTGCATCACTCAACTGAAACTGCCCTAACTAACGTCACCAACGACCTACTAACCGCTAAGGCTACTTTCACACATCATTTTTTTTTTAATTAGGCATAATCCGTCCTATTTCAGCGAGATGTGGGGGGACAAGAGGGACCAGAAGGTGTATAAATGGCACAACACTCAAGATAGATCGAGATCACGTTTTAGAGGCTCATCGTATTCAAGATCAAGATCTACCTCTATGAGATCCAGTTTTGGGGATGATAATATCTCTAAAAATTCTTCATCCAGTACTTATAACGGATCTGGAAATGGCAATAAACGGACGACACGACAGACAACTAGGAACAGGCCTGCTCCTTCAACCTCCTCTCAACCTCAGGGGGGCTTACAGGTGCTCAATCTATCCACGCATGATATAACTGATACACAATTACGAGTCCTTTCTAAGGGACTATCCTTTTCTCCTACTAATTCTTTCAATTATTTTGTAGCCCTGAAGGATTTACATCTGTTTTCTCGAAAAATGCTATTACGGACACTCAATAAAAAAGACTTCTCGTGACCCTATGAGTGAGATTGAGAGGGAAGCTCTTCAGAATCTAGAGGATCTCCTTGGCGAACAAGACTCTGTTCAAAGTAGGTTTCCTTCTTCCGTTATTCCCAGATTGGCAAGGTTCCCCCCCTTGTCCTTGAGCCCGGCTATTGAAATCTTCACCAAACTTGTGGGGAGGATTTCAAGGCACTTTCCACACGACGGCGTTTTGACAATTTAACACATGAGGAGCGTCGTGCTATTATTGAATTGCAATCTCTGTCTGATGTGGTTATTAAACCTGCGGACAAGGGGGGGGGAACATTGTCATCTGGCCACACATTAAGTATGAGAAGGAGGCCTTTCGCCAACTAAGAGATACAAATACATACACTCGTCTTACCTCTAGCCCTCTGGTTCCCTTCTCTCTTGACCTTCATAGCATTTTGAATTTGGCATATGATGCTAATATTATTACTAAACAAGTTCTCGATGGTCTTGTTGTGAAGTGCCCGAGGGCTCCCACGTTCAATTTGTTGCCCAAGGTCCACAAGGATGCCCTTGATCCTCCGGGGCGTCCCATAGTGTCAGGAATTGATGGTCCTTGTGATAGAGTTTGTCAGTTCATTGACTTCTATTTAAAACCATTGGTGGAAACTTTACCTTCCTATATACGTGACACTACGGACGCCCTGGCGAGGATGGATGGCATCCTTGTGGAGCCGGGCACATTACTGGTGACTGCCGACGTGGAGAGCTTGTATACATGTATTGAACATTCCCTGGGGTTGGACGCGGTCCGCCTCTTCCTTGGGATGTCCGACCTGGACGGCTCTTTGTGTGAGCTAGTCCTCGAGCTGCTGCACTTTGTCCTCTCTCATAATTTTTTCGTTTTTAAAGACCAATTCTATCTTCAGAAACGCGGCACAGCCATGGGCGCGGCCTGTGCGCCTTCATACGCCAACCTCTTTCTGGGTTCCTGGGAGAGGTTGGTGTTTGGCGACGGGGGTGTGCCGGCCGCGTCCCATGTGCTGTGCTGGCACAGATATATTGATGACGTTTTGTTTCTGTGGAGTGGGACGGTGCGGCAGCTTGAGGACTTTATGGGGGCGCTGAATCAGAATTCATTCAATATTCACCTTACTTATTCCTACGACTATCGTAGGATGAGTTTTTTGGACATCCTATTTGAAGTGGATGATTCCGGACGTATTCAAACAGATGTATACCGTAAACCTACTTCAGTGAATGCTCTGATTCATGCGTCCTCTGCCCACAATCCTTCTACCATCAGAGCCGTTCCGGTCGGGCAGTTCCTTCGGACGAGGCGGATCTGCTCATCCAACGCCAGCTTTGAAGTACAGGCCTCTGATTTAACTACACGTTTTAAGTCACGGGGCTATTCAAACAGATGTATCAAGCGTGGATATGTGAGAGCCAGAGCTACACCTAGGGACAGTCTTTTGATTCCAAAAAGAGTGCATGAATCCTCTAATGATAGAGGACCTATTAGATTTATATCTACATTTAATCATGCGTGGGAGGATATGAGGGCAATCCTGAAGAAGCATTGGCCTGTTCTGAGTGCCGAACCGTGTCTTGGTATTCCCTCGGGTGAACTTCCTTCTATGACAGCTAGAAGGTCTAAAAATTTACGTGACCTCCTTGTGAAAAGTCACTATGTTCCAAATGTTATCCATCCTTTTGGATCATGAGGTCCCACTGTTGGTTCAACGCCATGCGGTCGCTGTCTTGCCTGCACAAATGTCCTGCGGTGCACCACATTTCAGTCCTCTGATGGAAATAAAACTTTTGAGATTCGTCATCGAATCTCTTGTAATACGACGAATGTCATCTACTACGCCACTTGTGGCTGTTCAAAAATCTATATTGGTCTTACATCTAGAGAACTTAGGATTAGGACTAGGGAGCATGTGCGGGACATTTGTGCGGCCAGGACAGCGACCGACCCATCCATCTTGAAAACCATCCCGCGCCATTTTTACTACCATCATAACTGCGAGCCTGTAACTTTTAAAGTTCGAGGCATCGATGTTATTCATTTTGGCGCTAGGGGAGGGGATTACAAAAAGAGACTTGCCCAAGTAGAAGCAAGATGGATTGTGGTGTTGGACACTATGACTCCCAAGGGTTTGAATGAGACACTTTCATTTTCATCTTTCCTATAATGTCCCATGCCCATATGAGTCCTTCTAAAAAAATTTTAGTTTGATTCCTGTTCATATCGGTCTTCTGAAACCTCTATCGGTAGTTGTGGTCTGTTTTTATTAATGTTTTCTGTTTTATTTGTTATATTAACATTGTATTGTTTTCTATTATTTTCATTTAGTTGGACCTTTTTGTTGAAATTGATATATATATTATTCGTCTATTATATACAAATCTCTGAATCACCATACCAATGTCGCCATTCTCATCATCTACAAAATGACCCATGACGTTTGAATTGGATTTGGATTCTGCAGCATTTAATTTATGCAATAATGCATTTCTCCATCCTGTATACATTATATTTCTGGCTTATTATTGTATGATGTTGGTTTTGCTGTATGTACCCATAAGAATTGTTCTTAATTGTTTGTGTATATATATTGGTTTATTAGGCACCATTGTTAGGTGAGGTGCGCCTGTGCAACAGCGTTTTGTGGCTCCTTACATGCGGGGGGCGTCTCTAGTTTGTCTGGGACGTATGTCCAATCCTTGATTGGCTCATGCGTTCTGACAGTCTTGACGCTGCCTTAGCATGGTCACAGGACCTGCAGCACTGTGCACATGCGCTGCTATACTCACTGACATTGGTTGGGAGGTTACCATGTGACCTCGTCACATGGGTTTTTTAAAGGTCCTTCTTGAGGCAATGCAGTACATTCCCCTTGAGGAAGCGGTCAGCACGCGAAACGCGCGTCGGGGGTCCACACCAACCGACCCAGGGTCCTTTTCCCCTCTACTCATACTCTTGGTAAGCCCATAGCACTTGCTACTTCCAATGTTATCTTTATTTCTATTGCGGTGTTTTTTGCGATCCCATTGGGATCGCTAACTAGTTTGTGGCGCACTAGGCATCTTTACTATGGTGGGTTGCTGCGATCCCACAGGGACCGCAAACTATTATATGGCGTATTAGGCGTCTCTAATTTGGATACGGAGTTTTTCTATCAGTGACCACATTGGTGACCTTACTGCAGTATTTTTCTGCTGGGATCTGTTTGGGAACGCTAAATACCACAATTTACTTATTAGCAACCTTGATAGCGACCTCAACTTTTTCTATGGTATATGCCCTTTTGCGATCCAAATGGGATCTTATTGTACCTTACTGCAGTGATTTTCTGCTGCGATCTGTTTGGGAACGCCAAATACCTAATGCCTGGTTTATACTAGCTATAAAACCTCTTTTCACTGCAAGGCTTGCTATCTTGGATTTGATATTAACCCTATGCATCTTATCCTGAACACATGTTCTTATGACACTGTTGCACAGGGCTGGTTATGAGGGGAATTGTTGTGCTCTGGGGATCCTGGGGTTCTTTCCCTGTAATTTGTCTTTTTATGATTGTGTCTGTTGAATATTACTATGTTATCCTTTTGATACTGATCTTTAATAATAAAAATGTTTTGATTATATCACCTGATGACTCTTTTTTCTCCTGTGCTATACAATTATCTTAAGTGGGTGTACTAGTGTGGACATGTTGGTCCACAATTCAGGCATTATTTTAATGTCATTATGTGATTTTTTCTTGCTTAATAATCCGTCCTATGCCTGATAGGACGGATCCGGCGCTGAATTTAAAAAACTGATGCAACTGATCAGGTTTTTTGCCTGATCCGTCCTGACCTTTTCAACCCGGAAATATAAAATTTCCATGTTGAAAATGCAGGCTTGAATGTCCGGACCGAGGAGAGAGAGAGCGAGAGCGAGAGAGCGAGAGAGAGAGAGACCTTGGACTCCGGATCAGTTTTCTGACGGATTTGTCAAAATACTGGTCCGGCTCCATAGGTTTGCATTGTTTCCGGCCGCCTGAAGTGCCGATTCAGGCACTGTCAGACGGCTACGGAAAAAAAAAAAAAAACGTTGCATCAAGCGTCTTGTCCGGCCGCCGGAATTTACATTTCCGACGGATCCGGCCAAAAATGGATGCAACGCAGTGACATCAGGCGCGATCTGGCGCTAATGTAAGTCAATGCTAGAAAAACATCCGTACCGGATCCGTTTTTTTAAAAACACGCCGGATCGCGCCTGATTCAAAAAGCCTGAAGTGTGAAAGCAGCCTAAGAGCAAGCAACACTACTCTGTCCTCCTTCTCCTGAACCTGTCTTCTGCCTTCGACACTGTGGACCATTCCCTCCTGCTACAGATTCTCTCATCTCTGGGCATCACAGGCTTGGCCCTATCCTGGATCTCATCATATCTAACAAACCGAACATTCAGTGTCTCCCTCTCCCACCACCTCCTCACCTCCTGTCTGTCGGTGTTCAGTTCTAGGACCCCCTACTCTTCTCCATCTACACCCTCGGCCTGGGACAGCTCATAGAATCCCATGGTTTGCAGTATTATCTCTACGCCAACGACACGCAGATCTACCTATCTGGACCTGACCTCACCTCCTTACTGACCAAAATCCCACAATGTCTGTCTGCTATTTCTGCTTTCTTCTCTGCTCGCTTTCTAAAACTGAACATAGACAAAACAGAATTCATCATCTTTCCCCCATCTCACTCTACTCCTCCACCAGACCTGTCCATCAACGTCAATGGCTGCTCACTTTCCCCAGTCCCGCATGCTCGGTGCCTCGGGGTGATCCTCGACTCTGCCCTCTCTTTCAAGCCACATGTCCAAACCCTTGCCTCCTCCTGCTGTCTCAAACTCAAAAATATTTCCCGGATCCGTGCATTCCTCGACCATGAAACTACAAAAACACTAGTGCATGCCCTCATCATCTCCCACCTCGACTACAGCAACCTCCTACTCTCTGGCCTTCCCTCTAGCACTCTAGCACCACTCCAATCCATCCTGCACTCTACTGCCCGACTAATACACCTGTCTCCCCATTATTCCCAGCCTCTCCTCTCTGCCAAGCCCTTCATTGGCTTCCTATCGTCCAGAGGCTCCAGTTCAAAACCCTAACTATGACATACAAAGCCATCCACAACCTGTCTCCTCCATACATCTGTGACATGGTCTCCCGGTACATACCCACACGCAACCTTCGATCCTCTCAAGATCTCCTTCTCTACTGTCCCTTTATCTCTTCTTCCCACAACCGCATACAAGACTTCTCCCGTGCCTCCCCTATACTCTGGAATTCTCTACCCCAACACATCAGACTCGCGCCTACCATAGAAACCTTCAAAAAGAACCTGAAGACCCACCTCTTCCGACAAGCCTACAACCTGCAGTGATCCTCAGTCTACTGAACCACCGCACGACCAGCTCTACCCTCTCCTAGTGTATTCCCACCCATCCCTGTAGACTGTGAGCCCTTGCGGGCAGAGTCCTCTCTCCTTCTCTACTTGTGTGTGCCTTGTATTGCTTACGTTTATTGTACTTGTCTATATTTGCCCCTTTTCACATGTAAAGTGCCATGGAATAAATGGCGCTATAAAAATGTATAATAATAATAATAATAATAACTGCAGATCTAAGGATGCATTCAAGGAGAGGATAAAATGGAGGAAGGATCTTTTCTTCACTGCTTGAAGACACGGCATGGTCTTCAACCGAGCAGAAAAGGATCCATCCTATATTTTATCCTCTTTGAAGGCATCTTTTTTTTTCCAGCATGCCCATATAGACGCCTTAAGAGGGTTGATCCTACTGACAGATTCCCTTTAAAATGACCATAGAGTTCCAAGGATTAGACGGACGCTCTCATATTTTGCCAATATGCGTGCGGTTTGCCTAGTAAAACACTTTAAATACAATACTTGTCTTGCTCCACATGAACAACTATCTCAACAGCACAGAGAAGGTAGATTACTCCTAAATCATTACGTCATCATCACTGTTCATTCTAGGCCAGGGCTCAAAAAACAAAGACACAACAGATCGATCAATAAATCAGTGCAAGCGGATGTCTGGGAAACCTTCATGTATGACCAATGTGATGCTCAACAATATACAACGTATAGAATGCGAAACCTGAATTTTCTACTGATGGTTGCACCGAATGAGTCTATGAGGAGCAGCGAATATTCCAGCACAGTCCGTCTGTTTTATCCTCATACAAGGCTTACAAAACACTCGTGCTCCAACAGCAACCTTACAAATTAACCTGTCATTTCCTTTCTGCTTGTAACCCAGCGCCGCCCCGCTCCTAGCTGCCAGGGAGCAGAACAAAAACAAGAAGTCATTAAAGGACTAGAAAGTGAAGCGGTTCAGTGACAGACAGAGATCCTTGTTCCGGGACAGGAAACTACAGTAAAAGCAATATATCACTAGACACACAAAAAAAAAAAAAAGTAAATTCTAGTACTATGCACAGCTGGAGAGAGCAGATCTTAAGAAAATATACTACAAGGATTTGGTATATGTCCTCTAAAAGTATTATCTTTTAAAAAAATATATATATATCCATATATCTCCACTTATACATATTTGTCACTTTTAGAAAAATATTACTTATTATATATGTATAATATATTTAGTATATATATGAATTAATATTTTTCTAAACGTGACAAATATGTATAAGTGGAGATATACATTATATATCTTCATTTATACATATTTGCCACTTAAAAAAATAATATATATTTTTTTTATTTTATTTTTTTATCTGCAGGACAGTAATAAAATTATGATGACTGATGAGTTAGGATAAAAAGGCAGGTTATTGTAAATTAAGGAAAAAAAATATACATTTTAGAACAATTTAAGTTAAATTGTAATTCCAGAAAATTCCACCAAAATAACGGTTCTGAGAAATAGAAAATATCTATTTATCTCCTCTCCTAGATAAAAGATTTATAACAACTGCAATTCCTAGGTGATACTAAAATTTTGAAGGAGGGGAATAAAAAAAAAAAATTAAGTTTGATTTTATAGACAGCTTATCAAATCACAGGAAAACAAAGGATTTCCTCTACAGCCACTGAAATGCAGGCAGCAAAGCGGGCAGAACGCAGTAGAGCAGGCGGTGCACAGAAGAGCGGGCGGTGCACACAATCTGAGGCAGCAACAGCCTTTAACCTTTAAAGCTAATGAAACTGCCACACTACACAATCCCGCTAGCGATCTCGTTAGCGTCGCATACTAATGAGATCGCTAGCGGGATTGTTTCTATATCGCTAGTAGCTACCTAACTTAGCGATGTCGTTAAGGACGCTATCGCGGTTAGCGATCTCCTTAACGACTTTAGCGGTACAAAAGTACCGCTAAATCGCTAAGAAAAGGTGCCACACTCAGCGATATATACTTACCCAGCGGGAGCGCCGCCGATAAAATAGAGTCCGGAACGATTCCAGCGACGAGCGAGATCACAGCAGGGGCCTCGTCGCTGGCAGCTGCCGCACACAGCAACATCGCTAACGGGATCGCTAAATAGTGACGTTTTTTAGCGATCCCGTTAGCGATGTTGTTTAGTGTGGCATACCCTTAACAATCTAAATTCAATCTGTAGAAGAGACCTGCCAAGGTCACAGACCTAAACTGATAATTTTACATACAGATACACAAAGTAAACAAAAAAAAAAAAAAAAAAGAAATGTCCTTCCCCATTAGGGGTTATACCTTCATATCAGCTACATACTGTTGTGTGAAAAAGTGTTTTCTCCCTCCCCGACTTCCTATTCTTTTGCATGTTTGTTGCACTTAAATGTTTCAGATGTAAATATCAGACAAATATAACACAAGTAAACACAAAATGCAGTTAATAAATGAAGGTCTTTATTATTAAGGGAAAAAGAAATTCAAACCTCCAGGGCCCTGTGTGAAAAAGCGATTGCCCCTTAAACCTAATACCTGGTTGTGCCACCATTAGTAGCAACAACTGTAATGGAGCATTGGCGATAACTGGCAATCAATCAGTCTTTTACAACGCTCTGTATGAATTTCGGCCCACTTATCTTTGCAGAATCGTTGTCATTCAGCCACATTGGAGGATTTGAGCATGAACCGCCTTTTTAAGGTCATGCCACAGCATGTCAACTGGATTAAGTTCATGAATTTGACTAGGCCACTCCAAAGTCTTAATTTTGTTTTTCTAAAGCCATTCAGAGGTGGAATGGCTGCTGTGTTTTGGATCATTGTCCTGTTGGGTAACTCAAGTGCGATTCAGCTTCAGGTCTTGAACAGACGGTCGGACATTCTCCTTCAGGATTTTTTGGTAAACAGCAGAATTGATGGTTCCATTTAACACAGCAAGTCTTTCAGGTCCTGAAGTAACAAAACAGCCTCAGAGTATAACACTACCACCACCAAATTTTACTGTTGGTATTATGTTCCTTTACTGAAATGCTGTTTTAAGTCTACGCCAGATGTAATGGGATATACATCTTCCAAAAAGTTTAACTTTTTTCTTGTGAATCCAGAGTATTCTCCCAAAAGTCTTGGGGATCATCAAGATGTTTTCTGAAAAACTGAAACTAGCCTTTATGTTCTTACTGCTCAGCAATGGTTTTAGTCTTGGAACTCTGCCATGCAGGCCATTTTTGCGTGGTCTCTTTATGTAGTGGAGTCATAAAAACTGACCTCAATTGAGGCAAGAGAGGCCAGCAGTTTTGGATGTTGTTGTGGGGTCTTTTGTGACCTCTTGGATGAGTCATCACTGAGCTCTTGGTGTAATTTTGGTTGGTTTGCCGGCCACTCCTGGGAAGGTTCATCACTGCTCCAGGTTTCCACCATTTGTGGTCAATGGCTGTCACTGTGGTTCGCTGGAGTCCCAAAGCTTTAGAAATGGCTTTATAATCTATTCCAGACTGACAGATCTGTATAACTGTTTCTCATTTGTTCCAGAATTTCTTCGTATCACAGCATGATGTTTAGCTTTTCAGGAGCTTTTTGTCTACTTCACTTTGTCAGGCAGGTCCTATTTAAGTGATTTCTTGATTGAGAACATGCGTGGCAGTAATCAGGCCTGGTTGTGGCTAGGTAATTTGAACTCTGCTTCGTGAGTTCAAATTTTCATTTTAAAGGCCTTTTCCCATTAATAATAAAAACCTTCATATAAAAACTGCATTTTGTGCTGACCAATCATTCCACGGCATATCTGATGCCAGCGCCTCTTTAATTCTCAGCACTTGCAGGAATCTTGCACACGACCCAACATGGCCAGTCATTTTATTCTATGCTCCCATGCATCAACATGATCATAAAACAGGAGGATATCATACACAATCCAACATACCCTGGTTGTTACAGAGACCACCAAAATCAATTCGCCAATATAGCTCATTAGTGATGCACTTTGGCAAATGAGTAACTGCATATTAATGACTACAATTGGCTACTCACAGAAATAATGCCCAGTGTGATGTTACAAATCCCATAAACAGCCAAACGCATTCACAATAGAGGTAACATGTAAATAACCAAATTTGTGGTACCTCTACTGCTAACAATCTTCAATAGACAATTTACTGATACTACTACAGTTCTGACTGCAGACCACAGCCTTAGGGCCCCGTCACACATAGCGACACACCAGCGATCCCGACAATGATATGCACTTGTCAGGATCGCTGGTGTGTCGCTACATGATCGCTGCTGAGCTGCCAAACAGGCAGCGATCAGGACAGCGACACTGCGGGTAACGTCGCTTAGTTACCTGCAGTGTACGTTAGATACCAGCCCGCTGGTGCAGGGAGCTGGTAACCAAGGTACACATCGGGTTTCCAGGCGCCGCCCGACGCCTGGAAACCCGATGTGTACCTTGGTTGCCAGCTGATCGCTGGTCTCCTGCCTGCCACACGCAGCGATGCGTGTTGGCCAGCAGGAGACTAACAATCAAAAAAATGTCCAGGACATTCAGCGACGATCAGCGATACCCAGCAGGGGGGGCTGATCGTCGCTGAATGTCACACACAGCGATATCGCTGGGGAGATCGCTGTTGCGTCACAAAACTAGTGACTCAGCAGGGATCTCTCTAGCAAGATCTCTGTGTGTGACGGGGGCTTTAAATGAAATAGCAGGTGATCTGCTAAAAGAAGTCCTTCTGTAGAGAAACTACAACTCCAATCGGTCTACAGATTTCAGGGTATGCTGGGAGTTACAGATCTTCAGTGCTGGGAGAATCACATCACCTCTGTGCCAGACTATGGGCTACAGTAACTATTCTGCACTTATTTCAGGACACTGATTACTTTCCATATCTGCACACTCGTATACTGTAGGACTTGATGTTGATTTATTGAGCTGGTCCCTCCTCATAGATAAACATCTCTTGCGAGCAGGTTAGTGTATGATCATTTCCCTCACAAACAAAGCCATAGATGGGACTTACCAGCAAGCTTAAAGCCCATCATCTCCGATCAACATATCATCCCATGGGACCTCCCTTTTTCACAGAATATGATTGCTGGCTTCTCGGATCAATTGTTTAATGTATCTTCCTGCTAGACCTTTGTGTTGGCATGTCAATCACTTCTCTAATTTGATTTTTTTTTTTTTTTTATTTGGTGCAGCACCTTTACTATATATTTCACCTAACTAGACGATCCCAAAACTCAGACCCTACTGTACTACTCTATCTATGGACAGGATAATTAGGGGATATAATATTAACAGCTGTGATATTAAAACATGATATAAAAACACAACGGAGCTTCTTGTAAGTGAAATATCATAACACTAAAGACAATCGTGAGATCCTTGCAAAACATTTCAGGGACTGTGCCCAGTTCAGACGAATGTGCCATTACTAGGAAGTCCAAAATCCTACCGTACCATCCCTGTATAATACAAAATCTTAAAGCAAACCTGTCATCAGGTTTGGCCGACATAAGATACGACCACTGTCTTTAAGGGCTTATCTACACAGCATTCTATAATGCTGTAGATAAGCCCCCAATCCGACCTGAAAGATAAGAAAAATAAGTTTTATTATACGCACCCCAGGAGCAGTCCGGTCTGATGGGTGTCGCAGGTCCTGATCCAGCACCTCCCGTCTTCTAATGCTCGCCGCCCTCCTGCTTTGCTTCATGGCTCCCCGGCATCGCACTCCTGCGCAGGCGTACTTACCTGCCCTGTTGAGGGCAGTGCGCAAGCGCCGGGAAAGGTCGGAGAGGCCCAGTACCTGCGCACTGCAGTACTTTGCTCTGCCCTCAACAGGGCAGATAAGTACTCCTGCACAGGAGCGCGATGCACAGGAGCGCGATGCAGGGGAGCCATGAAGCAAGCAGGAGGGCGGCGAACATTAGAAGACGGGAGTGCCGGACCTAAGACCTGCAACACCCACCAGACCGGACCGGACCGCCCCCAGGATGAGTATAATAAAACTTATTTTTCTTATCTATCAGGTCGAATCGGGGGCTTATCTACAGCATTATAAAATGCTGTAGATAAGCCCTGAAAGGCAGTGGC
This sequence comes from Oophaga sylvatica, assembly GCA_033576555.1. Lineage (NCBI taxonomy): Eukaryota > Metazoa > Chordata > Amphibia > Anura > Dendrobatidae > Oophaga > Oophaga sylvatica. The sequence goes on along the minus strand of JARQOD010000009.1, from coordinate 100,172,015 downwards.
CACATCTTATATTGGCCAAACCTGGTGACAGGTTCCCTTTAAAGACAGAAAGCATCATATATCAAGCAGTCCTAGGCCTATGTAACAGGACCACTAGAGGCAATAGCCATGGAATAACTCCCACCAGGATGTATGGATGTATACATGCAAGAATAAAAGAAAAACAATCCACCAATAGAGTATAAAGAAAGATCATTTATTCAACACAATATATAAAAGGCACATCAAAACAACAATAAAAGATCATATCAATGACAGAGCTATTTAAGACAAAGGATCGGGTGCAACAAGAAAGTTCAAGTGCAACACCACAGATGCAGTATAGTTAGGGAGAGCCTAATAAGAGGACCTGTATATTCCTCACTAACACGCTCATCCCAGCCCTAACCCATCTCTTCAACCTATCGCTATCTTCTGGTACCTTTCCCTCTGCCTTCAAACATGCCACCATCACACCCATCCTCAAAAAAACAAACCTTGACCCAACTGCTATGCCCAGCTATCGCCCAATATCATTGCTCCCGTTTGCTTCCAAACTCCTTGAGCAGCATGTCCACGCTCAACTTTCCTCCCACCTCTCATCTAACTCTCTCCTTGACAACCTCCAATCTGGCTTCCGCCCCCACCACTCCACTGAAACTGCCCTGACCAAAATTACTAATGACTTAAGGGTATGCCACACTAAACAATATCGCTAACGGGATCGCTAAAAAACGTCACTATTTAGCGATCCCGTTAGCGATATTGTTCAGTGCGGCAGCTTCCAGCGACGAGCTTCCTGCTGTGATCTCGCTCGTCGCTGGAATCGTTCCGGACCCTATTTCATCGCTGGCGCTCCCGCTGGGTAAGTATCTAATCGCTGTGTGGCACCTTTTCTTAGCGATTTAGCGGTACTTTTGTACCGCTAAAGTCGTTAAGAAGATCGCTAACGGCGATAGCGTCGTTAACTATATCGCTAAATGCGGCAGCATTTAGCGATATAGAAACAATCCCGCTAGCGATCTCATTAGTATGCAACGCTAACGAGATCGCTAGCGGGATAGCTTAGTGTGGCAGTACCTTTACTCACAGCTAAAGCTAACAGACAGTTCTCCATCCTCCTCCTCCTTGACCTGTCATCTGCCTTTGACACAGTCGACCACTGCCTACTGCTACAGATTCTTTCTTCCCTTGGCATCAAAGACCTTGCACTGTCCTGGATCGCCTCTTACCTTTCCGACCGCACATTTAGCGTCTCCCACTTCCACACTACCTCCTCATCCTGCCCTCTCTCTGTTGGAGTCCCTCAAGGCTCTGTCCTGGGGCCCCCACTTTTTTCCATCTATACCCTTGGCCTAGGACAACTCATAAAGTCCCATGGCTTCCAGTACCACCTGTATGCGGACGACACTCAGATCTACCTCTCTGGCCCAGATGTCACCTCTCTGCTGTCCAGAATCCCGGAGTGTTTATCAGCCATATCCTCCTTCTTCACCTCTCGCTTCCTAAAACTCAATGTTGACAAAACCGAACTCATCATCTTTCCTCCATCTCATGTATCTTCCTACCCGATCTATCTATTATGGTAAATGGCATCACGATCTCTCCTGCACCTGAAATCCGCTGCCTCGGAGTAACTCTCGACTCTGCCCTGTCCTTCAAACCACACATCCAAACTCTTTCCACCTCCTGTCGCCTCCAACTTAAAAACATTTCCAGAATCCGTCCCTTCCTCAGCCCTCAATCTACTAAAACTCTTGTGCATGCCCTCATCATCTCCCGCCTCGATTACTGCAACATCCTCCTCTGTGGCCTCCCCGTCAACTCTCTTGCACCACTACAGTCTGTCCTCAACTCTGCTGCCCGACTAATCCTCCTCTCCCCTCGCTACTCCCCTGCTTCTCCCCTCTGCAAATCCCTCCACTGGCTCCCAATTCCCCAACGAATCCAGTTCAAACTACTAAAGGGTATGCCACACTAAACAACATCGCTAACGGGATCGCTAAAAAAACGTCACTATTTAGCGATCCCGTTAGCGATGTTGTTGTGTGCGGCATGCAGCAACGACGTGGCCCCTGCTGTGATCTCGTCCGTCGTCCTGATCATTCCGGACCCTATTCTGATCGTCGGCGTCCCGCTGGGTAAGTATATATCGCTGAGTGTGGCACCTTTTTTAGCGATTTAGCGGTACTTTTGTACCGCTAAAGTCGTTAAGGAGATCGCTAACCGCGATAGCGTCCTTAACGACATCGCTAAATGTGGCCGACACTAGCGATATTGTAAACGATCCCGTTAGCGATCTCATTAGTATGCGACGCTAACGAGATCGTTAGCGGGATCGTGTAGTGTGGCAGTACCTTAACACTGACTTACAAAGCCGTCCACAACCTGTCTCCTCCCTATATCTCTGAACTAATCTCCCAATATCTTCCTTCACGTAATCTTCGATCCTCCCAAGACCTCCTACTATCCTCCACACTTATTCGTTCCTCACACAACCGCCTCCAAGATTTCTCACGAATATCCCCCATCCTCTGGAATTCCACGCCTCAACATGTATGATTATCCACCACCCTTGGATCCCTCAAACGGAACCTGAAAACCCATCTCTTCAGGAAAGCCTACAGCCTGCAATAACCATTCCGCCTCGCCGCCACCACCCGAGCTTCCGCCTCGCTGCCACCACCAGAGCTGTCGCCTCGCCGCCACCACTACCAGAGCTGCCGCCACCACCAGAGCTGCCGCCTCGCCACCACCAGAGCTGCCGCACCCCCGACCTTCTGTTTCTTCCCCATTATCCCGTAGAATGCAAGTCCGCAAGGACAGGGTCCTCTCCCCTCTGTACCAGTCTGTCATTGTAAATTTGTTTACTGTAAAAGATATCTATAACTTTGTATGTAACCCCTCTCATGTACAGCACCATGGAATTAATGGCGCTATATAAATAAATAATAATAATAATAAAGTGACAGTGCACAAAGTCCATTAAACACGACTCAAGCAGCTGTGTCAAATGCAAGTAAGGTAAGTAATGCGTGTATCGTACATCAATCAAAATATTAAAACATATATGCATTGATTACAGCAGCATAACATTCACAAAAGGTAGTAGCTCTTACCCGTATCTGTCCTGTGGTGTTGCACACATGGCCCCAAGTAACTATACTGCACCTGTGGTGTTGCACCCGATCCTTTGTCTTAAATAGCTCTATCATTGATATGATCTTTTATTGTTATTTTGATGCACCTTTTATGTATTGTGTTGAACAAATTATCTTTCTTTATACTCTATTGGTGGATTATAGCACCATACCTGTAGAGGACAACTCTCAAAAACTAGACAACAGATCACATAATTGTCAGCAACCCCGGCTACATTGTGTGCGAGTTCACTGTCCAATCATTGCAACATAGTAGGCAAAGTTTCAGGCTAAGTGCACAAGTTCAGGATTATTTGCGTTTTTTTCGTGTTTTTTCGCGGGAAAAAACGTGTCAAAAACGCATAAATTAAGCATCCTATCATTTAGAATGAATTCCGCAATTTTTGTGCACATGGTAAATGCTATATTATTGACCTAGAAAGTTCAGGGAAAAATCGCGGTAAAAACGCGTCAAATCCGCACAAAAAAAAAAACGCACCAAAAACCGCGCATTTTTACCGCGAAAAAAGTCTGTTTTTGCTCAGGAATAATCTGCAAACATTCCGGAACGTGTGCACTTAGCCTGAATATTGGTCTTGTTGCCAGCAGCATTTCACCACTGTGGTCTGATGCCAGACATGCCTATAAACAAGCACTGGGCGACAGTTTTTCAGGATTTTTACTGAAAAAAATAAATAAATAATAGCTGCAACCAGATCATGGCTATGAATCAATAGTAAAATATTAATTGCACTACAGTATTTTCCGTGGGGTTCCTAGCATTCTTTTCCCCCAAATGTCTCAAGACCTAAGTGGGAATATTGTCATGCATTTTATTTTACCTGCTTATATAGCACTATTAATTTAGCACTGCTTTCAATTAATTAATTTTGCATCAGCATCACTGTCCACATTGGGCTTCACAACCTTTACAAAGTTCCCTATCATTATGTCTTTGGAGTGTGGGAGTAAACCGGATAACGCGGCGGAAAGCCACGCAAACACGGGGAGAACCGTACAAGCTCTTTGCAGATGTTGTGCTTGGTGAGATATGATACAACAATGCTAAACACTGAGCCACAACACTACCCTCACAAGCTTCACTACAAAAAAAAATGCTTGGAAAAACTTGAAAAAAAATTACCTATGAAAAAACTATCCCTTCCAACATCAACCATGCTCACGGCTTGGTTAAACATGCATCTATGGTCTAAAGAGGGAAAAGGGTGTTATCGGAGCATGCTCGGGTGCTAACCAAGTGTCTTCGTCGCGCTCAAAAAATATGTTTGGGTAGCTGCTGCTGTGTGTCTCGCGGCTGTTAGACAGCTGCAACACATACAGGGAATACCTGTTTGTTAGACAATCCCCACATGTATTGTGGCTGTCAAACAGCCGCAAGACATGTGGCCACAAGGACTCGAACATATTTTTGCGGGCACGCCAAAGACACTTGTTTAGCACTTGAGCATGCTCACATAACACCTTATCCCAACATGTTCGCTCATTACTAGGAGTAAGCAATTACCAGACACCTATGACAGCTGCTGATCCCTCATGGGGAACAAAGAATCTAGACAAATCTTCAGAAAATCAACAGGTTCAGCAGACTATAATTTGTATGACCTGCTCTATGGACACATACAGTCAGATTTACATGTGGGGTTAGATCATGTAAGTCGTTCTTTCCATCTGCTGCAGGCTCTAGGAGTGACCGTGCACACGTATGTCGCTCACATGTAGTACTGCAATGCAGCACCTCACAAGCACAAGAATGCTCTTTCAACCACAGCACAAATAATGTTTTCTGTTGTTCTGGCCTTACAGGGATAGCCACGCACCTCTGGCTGCTCAATCAGATGTTCGTCCTTGGCCCCAAGGTCAAGTGGCAGAATTTGGTTTTCTATGGGCAGACACACAAAACGTACAGCGCTTTCCTACAAACAAGACGACCTTGGCTCTATGGAAACAGCACCGAAATTACAATCAAGGGACAAGACCCACAACTTTTAAAGAATACATTACCTAAAAAATAGAGCATTAAAGATCATCCTTTAATTAGTAATGATATTGACAAGCAACGCATAAGGCCTCAATCACATTTACATATATTATCTCCCATGGAATACATGGAGCAGCTTAGAAGAAAAAAAAGAAACACTAAGGATGTGATCAGACCGTCGATACCCTGCACAGAGGTTTTCTGACACTAATTTTTTTTTACTATTATAAGATAATGTCCGTAAAGCACCGTGGAATATGACGGCGCTATATAAATACCGTAAATAAATAAAGAATTTCTCATTCAAAGCTATATACTGCATCTCCCCTTCCCCACAGGGGAGACCAATGCAATTTAGAGGGGGATACAGTGACTATATGCATCTGTAGTTCATCATGGGACCAATAGTATTTTTCAATTACCTTAAAAATAACACTAAACAGTAGGTAAGATTGCCTCCACTATTTGTTGGTCTGTATGTTTGGATTGCATGCATGTTCCTGAAACAAGCTATCTTGTAGAAGCCCGTCGAGAACACACAGACAATCTTGGGGTTTCATTTTCTTGGGAACCAGCTGAAGAGAAGGGCTTAACTATCCGTATCTGACTGCTGAAAGGAGGTAGGGAAAGGATCCTGCTGCAGCCATTTTTCTTATAACCTGACACTGGACTGTGAGGATAGAGAGGACAGAGCATGGCTTAACATTTGTGACACCAAGAAAGCAAGTTTACATTTTTCACAGTTTTAATTGCAATAGGAAAAAAAAAATAGCATGAAAGGAAAGCTGGAATACTATTTGCATGTATTTTCTGTTTAGTGTTCCTTCAATTGACATATCAGAATATAATTTAAAAACAAATGTGGAAAAGAAACACGTGCGTGAATGGGGCTGCCAGTTAGGACACCGCCATGAAGTGACAAACTGAAGGAAGTGCAGCATGAAATCAGGGCTCCATCCTCTTCAGTCTATGGAAGGGTACAAAAGACTCCCACTGATTAGCTGATTAGAGAGTTGTAGGAGTAATTCATTAACAGTTTCATACACACATGGTTTCAGCCAATGGCGATCTAACGAAAAAGTCCAACATAAGTGCCATCTTTATAGACACCGGTTGGTGATGTTAATTTTTTAAAACTAAAGGTACTGTCACACTAAGCGAGATTGCTAACGAGATCGCTAAAGAGTCAGCGATTTTATGACGCAGTAGCGATCTCGTTAGCGACGCAGCTGTGTGTGACATGTAGCGGCGATGTGGCTCCTGCTGAGATGTCGCTGATCGCTTATGAACGTTCTGAGCCGTTTTTTGGTCGTTGGTGTCCCGCTGGTGAGCCTGAATCGCTGAGTGTGACACCCTTTATGAACGACTGTACCAGAGTCGCAGGCGGGACTAGGTTTTCCCAACGGACCGCAGAGGTCGTTATACAGATCGCTGATCTCTGATGAGATCTTTGTGTTTGGAAGCTAACTAGGGATCACATAGCGATCTCGCCAGGTTGTGTCGTTGTCGTGATTGCTGGTGTGATCGCTAAGTGTGACAGTGCCTTAAATCCTATACCTGAACCTATTTGTATCACTGTCTGTGTCAGAGTGCCAGTCATGCATGCCTGTACATCATCCGTGCCCGCCAATACTTGCCAGTCTAAACATCAGTTATTTACAGTACTTGCCTGCACATGTCATTAGTGTCCTGTCCCCTTGTGGGTCAGCTGCTACTACCAGATGCCTGCCTGGAGTGGTACCTCTGGTTGCTCATGTAGTACACTCATCCAGGGTGGCACAACAATGCGAGTTGTGGCAAGAAGGGTAGCTGTGTCAGTCAGCACAGTGTCTCAAGCATGGGTCAGATACCAGGAGACAAGCCAGTACACCAGGAGACATGGAGGGGGCCGTAGGAAAGCAACAACCTAGCAGCAGGACTGCTACCTCCTTTTTTGTGCCAGGAGGAGCAGTGCTAGAGCCCTGCAAAATGACCTCCAGCAGTCCACAAACATCCATGTGTCTGTTTAAACTGTCAGAAACAGACTCCATGAGGGTGGGATGAGGGCCCGACCTCCACAAGTGGGTGTTGTGCTTACAGCCCAACACTGTGCAGGGCGATTGGCATTTGCCAGAGAACATCAAGGGTGGCAGATTCAATATTGGTTGCCTGTGCTCTTCACGGATGAAAGCATCAGCCAAAATCTGCGGTTTGGTCATCTAGACTCTTAATGTGTGTGGACAGCTTTAGTCTTTCTTACAGCACATCGTTAACGCAGTTTATCAACCAAATAATCAGTCAATGTCTTTACAAGCCAGCCCGAAAAATGGATGGAGCATTCCTGCAATCGCCCCTCAAAATTGCATTCAACAGGCACCATTTGCAATATTGAGTCTCTGAATAGTCTTCACTTAAGGCTTTTGCACATGGCCGTATTTTAGGACTGAGGGCGATCTAACAAAACATCGGATGAAACTCAGAATGATATTAGTTTCTGGGGCTGTGCATGTATCTGATTATTTCCTCGGACAGAGCCTATCCAAAGGAAATAAAAATAAATCGCTGCACGAGTCTGATCCAATATTTAGATCGCACAGTCCATGCAAATCAAAGAGTCCAAGGAAATCACTGAACTGCAATTGGATGACACCTGAGCGCAGTCCAATTTCTGTGAACTGACAGAATGGAGATTTTTTTTTTCCCCTCATCTGAGACACTTTGATCACACCCTAATCAGAGTGTGAATTGCATATAATCAAACAGATTCTCCCAGATGTGAGTAGCTATGGTCGTCTGCACCTGCCCTTAGCAGCACTACTTACTGATCAAAGGTACTATGATCACTCACTGATGACGAGAGGGCACAAAACTGCAAACTACAAACTAATATTTCTAACAATTTTTAGTAAATGTATATGAATTAGATAGTAGTAAAGACTAGAGAAAATAAAAACATTAATTTAGGTTTCTCCCTTGAAAAGGACTTGCAGTCTATTAGAGGCACAGAATATAAAATGCAAGCTTGAAGAAAAATATAATGTGGTCAAATGGCCTTTAGAGTCAATGTAAGAGCAACAAAGGTCTGGCACTCCCTGTGAACACAGCACTAAGCCAAAAGCGCCATCGGGAGAACACTGAACTTCTGGTAACTTCCCAGCAATTAAAATGAAGTACCCAATAATTCAATATGACCATTAAAGCCGCACCTTTCTGAACACAGTCCAACTAGAGACAATGCATATTTCACATATCTGCTCATTAAACCTTAAAACAATGGACAAGAAACAATAAGGAACAGTGAGCCATTACTGGATAAATGGAGACGAGCACATAGATGCAGAGCAGCGTTCTGGATAAGCACAGGCAGATCCATGCGTGTCACACTGGCCTGAAAATCACCAGTGGCTGATTACTCTGCCAGGAGACTGGGAGAAGCCTGATTTTTATCTCTGACCCCACTGATGGTTTGATTGCATTAATGGCTCCTAGGTGGGGAAGAAGCAGCGTTAAACCACAAAGCTGAATGCTGAGCTGTACCCTGCTCTCTATTCCTCAGACATAGATCTCATTAACTAAACATGACAGCTATGATGAAGAATCGAGCAGTCTGGAGGGGACACGGGAATTTATGCAGCTCTTGTTGAATTAAAAAGGTTACATAGTTTATGTATTTCTCATTGGGTCATCATCCCTTTAGGAAGCAAAATATTTACTGTTGAAATAATCCCAAGGGAATAATAAAGAAATATTTAGAGAAGAGTTCACATGATGTCGTCATCCCGCACCAGGGATCACGTTCTACATATCTCTCCCAGCATCAGGACATTATCTACAGCCGCATACACACAGGCCTGGGACAGCCGTCCTCCGCTGTGTCAGCTCAGTCATAGGCACATTATAATGGAGGACATGGAGTGACTCACAATCATCACATAACATCTATACCTCCCCGCTAATCAGGTATAGCAACTTATACACAGATCCTGGAAATCTCACGGTAACCTGCGAAAGCAGAACTCTTCTATCTGATGGCAATTCTTTATTATTCATAATACTGTATGTCAACTGCTTTGATACAGTAAAGATGTATATCTTTGTACCGTGTTAGCCAGTAGATAGAAAAATATTTAGAATTGAGAGTCCTCAGTGGTTGATACCTTTTAATGGCTAACTGAAAAGATGGTAACAAATTGCAAGCTTTCGAGACTACTCAGGTCTCTTCATCAGGCAAAGACTAATACAAAATCTGAAGAATCACATATTTATACACAACAAAGCACAGAAACAATGCAATAGATAAGACAAGTGACGTGAAGCAGAACTGTCATTATGGGAGATAGAGATGAACATAAATATTGGAACAGTTTATAGATAAGGAGTGTGAAAGTTTTATTGCCCTCTGATTGGGATCTGGTAATGTTTATTGATGCCCCCACAAGGTCTATGGAGCAAATTCCTTAATTGATGTAAAAAAGACATAAATCCATGTGACACATTCATTCCTGCACTGAGTGTCAAAGGTCATCATGAGTTTATATTGGGAGACTCTCCTGTTTCTCTGAGATGTGAAATTACTTTTCAGTACCACACGCCAGAGCTGGTATGTCACTCTCCACAAGGAGTAACCTTACCCCCCAGACCCCAGTCCAGAGCCTCTCATCTAGCCAAATCAGATCTCTCCTACTTTGCACTGACGAGGACCAACAGTCTGAAACACCGTGTCTGCAAATGGAGATTCTGATTTGGCTTTTATCCTCAGGGTGAGTTTCCACGGTCAGGAAACGCTGCGTGTTTGGCGCTGTGCGCTGGCGCAGCGCCAAACACGCAGCGTCCAGATGTTACAGCATAGTGGAGGGGATTTCAAGAAATCCCGTCTCCACTATGCGTAACAATACGCAGGTGGCAGACCTGCGTAAACGGACATGCGGCGCGTCTTTTCAGACCGCAGCATGTCCTCGCGTATTGCGGCGACGGTGCGTCGCCGCAACGGAATTAACACAGGGCTATGTAGCCCTGCGTTCTTTCCGGAGGTGTTCCGGAGGTGTCCTGAACACCTCCGGAAAGATCGCGCGTCATAAAGGGGGCGGGGCTTAGACGGAGCGGAATTTCCGCTCCGTCCAAAGCGCTATTGTTCCGGACCGTGGAACCATAGCCTAAGTCATATTACAAGACTCGTTAAAGGGTTGATTGTGACTTGTAGGATCGCTACTTCCAATAGGTGGCGCTATAGAGTACAAGTCCTCTTTGTTTGAAGAGGCAATTTGCATATTTTCAGTACCAGTAATTTCATGTGTGTGGTGCTGTGATCAGGCATACAAAAATGTTTTGCCACAGGTAGATCCATTCTTTTTTCTCTTATTGTGTGGCGATGGGAATTCATCCTTGTTCTCAGTTTTTGCCCGGTCTCCCCCACATACAGACCCCCAGTTGGACATTTAGTACAAATAATTAAGTACACAACATTAGATGTGATGCAGCTGAAAGTACCTGGGATCTTGTAGTCCTGATGTGAGTTGGGGATCTTTATCTTGTCCGTGGTCATTATAAATGGACAGGTTTTACATTTTTTCTGGTTGCAAGGAAAGGTTCCTGCAGCTGTTGGAGAGGACAGGGAGCTTCTGACAATGATGCTTCTTAGATTTGGGGGCTGCAGGAAAGCTTGCAATTTGTTACCATCTTTTCAGATAGCCATTAAAAGGTATCAACTACTGAGGACTCTCAATTCTAAATATTTTTCTGTCAACTGCTTTGGTATTTTTCAACTAATTCCTATGGGGGTGGTGAAGCAGCCAAAATTTTAGATATCATCCCTACCAAAAAAAAATTATTACGGTATTTGTTGTTAGGGGACAAACGAAACACCTTGGAAGGGAACAGATTTGAAACCAAATTAAATTCCTAAAAGGGCACAAAGTTTCACTAAGGCTTCGTGCACGCGGCCGTTTTAATCGGGCGACTGCCATCTGTGGTTTTCACGGACAGCACTTGGCCATTCAAGACTATGGGTCTGTGAAAAGAATCAGACCGCACATGGACTGATATAATGGAGAGGGTGGAGAAAAATGTTTTTTTCTCTCCACCTCCAAGAAAATTGGATCCCTATGTATTAAGGGTCTAATCAGCATAATCGGGCAGTTTTAGGCTATGTTCACATGTTGCGTTTTGCAGCGTTTTTTTAAGGCTGCTTACAAAAAGAATATTTTGCGGAGTTATTTTTTGTTTTGTTTTATACAGAGTTTTTGCAAAATTGCAGCTCTTTGTCAAAAGTCAGAAAAAAACACGGTGCATGATTGAGATTTCTGAAATCTCTGACTTTGCTGGTACAGTGAAACGCAGCTGAAAATTTGCATTAAAAAAAGCTGCAAAAAAACACAACGTGTGAACATAGCCTTATTTGGATTGAGGAAAAAAACCAGTTGTGTGACCCTAGCCAACACAAGGGCTTGGACCACCAGTGGTCTGTGGAGTCAGAAAGTCAAGGTCCTGACTCCACGAAGGCTCGAACTCCATCATAAATGTCAATAATTAGGAATGTTTACTGTAGTAAAAAATGGTAACATCACTTTTTATGAAAAAAAGGGGCCTTAGATTGATGGAGCATAAAATTATATCATTTTTAAAATCCTATTAAAGTTAATAAATTAATCATAATTAATAACAAATTACAGTATTTTAAAGCTGGAGTCCGATTTGGTCCTTTCTACTGTTAAGGGAGATTTGTGGATGATCCACATTGCTGGTGAACAATGCAATAGATCCAAGTCCAGACAAGTAACAATGGCGGTTCCTTTATTTAGTTGACAAGTTTCACAGTACTACAGACTTCTGGACGAAAAACCTGATGAAGACGTCTGCGGTACTTCGAATCGCGTCGACTTAGGCCTCTTTCACACTTCAGTCGTTTGGCGTCAGTTAAAATCCGCCAAAGTGTGAAAATAGCGGCTCCGCCAGAAAATAGCAAAAACAGATGCAAACGGATCCGTTTTTAGATGGATCCGTCATTAACTTTTCAACCCGGAAAATGCAAGGTATGCATGTCTGGCACGGAGGAGAGAGAGAGAGAGAGCGAGCCCGGACAGTATTTTCAGCATTTTCTATGGAAGCAACGGATCCGCTTGCGGATTCCGTTAAAAACGGATGCAGGCGGATCCGCCACCCATAGGCACCCATTATACAAAATGGCGGACGAGGCGGATCCGTCATAGTCCACCATTTTGGCGGACACAAAAAAACATTGCATTGGACGTTTTAAAAAAAAAAAAAACGGACGCCAAATTTATGGCGGATCCGTCAAAAAATGGATCAAACGGACGACCATCAGTCAAAATCCGTCACTAATGCAAGTCAATGGGAAAAAAGCGGATCCGGCAAAAAAAAAAAATGGCGGATCCATTTTTTTCACACTTTGGCGGATTTTGACTGACGTCGCATGACTGAAGTGTGAAAGAGGCCTTAGGATCTATTACATTGTTCATCAGCAGCACAGATCATCCACAAATCTTCCAATAAGTTATGAAAATGTTGTGTATACACATCGAGATCAGGTTAGCATAACCTTTTTCTATGACTAGGCTTCACTTATCTGAAATATTTATTTCCATTACTTGCACAATGTATACAGCAGACACAACCTTAGCTATTTAGGAAATTGATTCATCATAATTACTAAACTGGACTAAAGTGTAATGAATTTTGCTCACAGAGTAAATGCAATGTAGAATTTTGTAGATAAGAACGATCATTCTGTACACAGCATCAGCTTCCAATCGCCAAACAGTATATACAATGTGCTCAGTAACAGAACATAACGGCGAACAATAAAAAGGCGATGTCTGATAAATTTCCCTAATAACTGCATTTTTCCAAGTGATTACATTTTGGTAGCGCTGAGCCCAACAATTCTCATTAGTCAGCCTAGTTTTCGGATGAGACATTATTACATCCTAAATAAAAGGAAACGGCACTGTCTGTGCACAAAGAAACAGGCCCAGTCCCATTCACTGGCTGCTGCGTTAATGAGGAGCACATATCTACGGATTGCATGAGTACTAGCTAAAAACCAGCACACATACAACAGGAGGATGGGAGTAGTAGTTTCATAACAGCAAAGAACCACAGAGTAGAGATCATTGTATGAGATGATCCCATTGTTTGAGTGTTAATATGTAGAAAGAAGCAGATACTGAGCAGTCGTTTGCACACTTTCTGTTCCTCTTGCTGTAACCTTTGGTATAGACTTGAGTACAGAACACATTAAATGCAAAGATACCATATCAGACAGAAGCAAATGCATTCTAAATACTGATTCACAATCTCTTCGCTGCCTCCCACTGATGGGCAAAATACAAACAAATGGCTCCAATTGATGCCTTTTCTTCAATCTCACACACACAGACTGATCTCTGCCAGAAACATAAGATTCTTCAAATATTCCAGGTGAACAACAGCAACAACAAAAGGTGCAACAACACGAAGAGGCGGGAACCCGTTCACTTCGACGACCCCACCAAATGTACTTCTAATTTACATAACGATACAACATGGATGACAGAAACATCACCCAGCTTTCCCATAATCGGAATGGCAGCTTTAGCGTTATTATTCTTCATCATATGTGGCTTACAAAAGCCTACATGAGATATACAGTAACAGCAGCCATAATGGTTGATGCACAGCTTTTCCAGAAAACATCCAACTACAAAATCAGAAGAAGACGACTCAATCACAAATACAAATTCATTTTCAGCTAAAGCGATAGCAATGATAGAGACCATCGCAATATACAGAATTTACTAATTATTTTATTTTCTGTAACTGGAATTCTGGATGGGGGTGGGTTGGTCTGCAAACTCCAGTCACATGAACCAGTAGCAGACATTTCAGCAACATGTGTATAAACCCTAATGCTGTGTTCCCCAACAGGTCATGTTTTCAGGATTAGACAAGTGATGGAACTATTGCCTGTGCAAGTGATGCAATTATCACCTGGCCAATACTAAGGAATTCCTGAAAACAGGACCTGTTGGTGGCTGTTGAGGTCAGGATTTGGGGAACACTGCCCTAATGTACAACATAGGCTTATAAATGGCTAATCCAAGTGCAATTTAGCAGCCATCATGCTACTTTTTGTCTTTACATCAGTAATCCGTGATTCAGACTAATGGTAATCTTCTATTAGTCTTCAACTTTAGCATGCTGGGAGTTGTAGTTTTGCATTAGCAGGTAAGACATTGGATGGATGGCCCTTATTGGGATCAATGGTGTTTGCTTGAGCAGTGGCAAATCTGAGAATTTTGTGCAGCATGATGGTACAGTTTCATTTCCTTATACATAATGCATTTACATTTTTTAAACATGTTTTTTTTTATTTTACAACTATCAGTCAACTTGCTTTATTTCCAAGCAGCTGTGGCTTTGATTTATGGGGGTGAGCAGGCATGTGAATATCACATAACCTGGCAGTGACTGCAATATCCAGGTGCAAATCACAGATGAGCTGGGAAAAGCAGCAATGTGGTTGGTAAGTAAATATTTGGGAATAACGTATAACTGCACAGATAAATAAATGACTCTACTAGTACATATACAACAGTTCATCAGAGGTGACTTGTCAGGTATGATCAGCACTGTGTCATCTGTAAGGTGTGAACCCGTCATACAAAAACAACCTCTCCGAGACTCCCGTCAATTCTCCAGCTTACTGTTATAAAGCTCTAATTGAAATCTTCATTCTGACATGCGACACGCGGCCACACACCCTGACTTAAGAACCTGTAGGCCCACTTACGGGCCACGCTGCTCTCTAGGCTGAGGCTTTAAAGAAAGCGCTGATTCAGCAAAGCAAGCACAAAGCAGATGCCCTGGCAGGAGGGCGCAGGCAGCGAGCCGTCACACTTCTCCTGCATACATTGGATGATTAGGTGCTTTGATAATCGGATTGCTCCTAATCTCGACCTGTCCTTCTCACTGTCTTTAATTACATTACACCTCTACTATGAGCTATTTTTCCAGCACGTTGTAAGCTAAGGTAAGCAAATTATTTTTGTTTTAATACTAATACTGAGGACAGTGGCAAATTTTTGAAGAAATCTAATGGGCCGTGCCAGAATAGCTCGAGCTAGATAAATCCGATCCCTAACCTGACCGTTCATCTCATGGAAGGCGGGGAAAAGGAAAATGACTATTTGTTTATTGAACTGCATGGAAAATTCTCTCCAAAACTGTATCCAAAGATGACAAAATAAGAGTCAGATCTGCAGACTACACGAAGTCACTAACAACAGGTGCGCGAGATGCTGCACGGTACAATATGATCTATAGCCTGTCCATACGGATAAACTTCCTGTACACCAATCTTCTGTATCACACATTATAAGACGCCTCATCTCCCAGAATTGGGATCCTGTTATTACAGTACAATCAGCCACCACTTCTCAGAATAGGGCTCCTTCTAATGCGCACCCTGGACAATTCTGATATCAGAGATGAGGACAATAGTCACATTTCACCATCCACCTGTCCTTAGGCTACATTAAACACAAATCTTCATGTAAAAAAATGATAGAATATATCACAGATTGATTTTTATGACACTGAACATCCAGCTCAGTGGGCTCATTTCTAGTTTTCATGGTTTCTACGCAGAACTACAACAATCAGAACGTCCAGCACACTGGGAGATGTAGTTCCACTACAGCTTTGCAGCATTGTGTTACATAGGTGAAAATAAAAAAATACAAACATTACATCACATGGTGCTCACAAATCATATATGAAACAGTACAGTGCGATGCACAAAGCATGGTACAGTGCTTATATATATATAAATATATATATATACACACACACATAAACACACACCTCATACTGGATGTACTGCTTCCTCCACTATATACACACATTACACGCCTCAAACTGGATGTACAGCTTCCTCCACTATATATAAAAATAATATATATATATATATATATATATATATATATATAATATATATATATATATATATATATACACACACACACACACACATTACACACCTCATATTGGATGTACTGCTCCTCCACTATATATATGTGTGATAATTATATATATATATATATATATATATATATATATATATAACACACACACACACATTACACACCTCATACTGGATGTACTGCTTCCTCCACTATATACACACACATCACACACCTCATACTGGATGTACTGCTTCCTCCACTATATATACATACACACACACACACACACACACACACATTACACACCTCATACTGGATGTACTGCTTCCTCCACTATATACACACACATCACACACCTCATACTGGATGTACTGCTTCCTCCACTATATATACATACACACACACACACACATTACACACCTCATACTGGATGTACTGCTTCCTCCACTATATATACACACACACATTACACACCTCATATTGGATGTACTGCTTCCTCCACTATATATTATATACAGGTCCTTCTCAAAAAATTAGCATATAGTGCTAAATTTCATTATTTTCCATAATGTAATGATTAAAATTAAACTTTCATATATTTTAGATTCATTACACACCAACTGAAATTTTTCAGGTCTTTTATTGTTTTAATACTGATGATTTTGGCATACAGCTCATGAAAACCTAAAAATCCTGTCTCAAAAAATTAGCATATTTCATCCGTCCAATAAAATAAAAGTGTTTAAAACAAAATAAAAAAAAAACCATCAAATAATAATGTTCAGTTATGCACTCAATACTTGGTCGGGAATCCTTTTGCAGAAATGACTGCTTCAATGCGGCGTGGCATGGAGGCAATCAGCCTGTGGCACTGCTGAGGTGTTATGGAGGCCCAGGATGCTTCGATAGCGGCCTTAAGCTCATCCAGAGTGTTGGGTCTTGCGTCTCTCAACTTTCTCTTCACAATATCCCACAGATTCTCTATGGGGTTCAGGTCAGGAGAGTTGGCAGGCCAATTGAGCACAGTAATACCATGGTCAGTAAACCATTTACCAGTGGTTTTGGCACTGTGAGCAGGTGCCAGGTCGTGCTGAAAAATGAAATCTTCATCTCCATAAAGCATTTCAGCCGATGGAAGCATGAAGTGCTCCAAAATCTCCTGATAGCTAGCTGCATTGACCCTGCCCTTGATGAAACACAGTGAACCAACACCAGCAGCTGACATGGCACCCCACACCATCACTGACTGTGGGTACTTGACACTGGACTTCAGGCATTTTGGCATTTCCTTCTCCCCAGTCTTCCTCCAGACTCTGGCACCTTGATTTCCGAATGACATGCAAAATTTGCTTTCATCAGAAAAAAGTACTTGGGACCACTTAGCAACAGTCCAGTGCTGCTTCTCTGTAGCCCAGTGCTGCTTCTCTGTTTCTGGTTCAAAAGTGGCTTTACCTGGGGAATGCGGCACCTGTAGCCCATTTCCTGCACACGTCTGTGCACGGTGGCTATGGATGTTTCTACACCAGACTCAGTCCACTGCTTCCTCAGGTCCCCAAGGTCCGGAATCGGTCCTTCTCCACAATCTTCCTCAGGGTCCGGTCACCTCTTCTCGTTGTACAGCGTTTTCTGCCACATTGTTTCCTTCCAACAGACTTCCCATTGAGGTGCCTTGATACAGCACTCTGGGAACAGCCTAATTGTTCAGAAATTTCTTTCTGGGTCTTACCCTCTTGCTTGAGGGTGTCAATGATGGCCTTCTGGACATCAGTCAGGTTGGCAGTCTTACCCATGATGGCGGTTTTGAGTATTGAACCAGGCAGGGAGTTTTTAAAAGCCTCAGGAATCTTTTGCATGTGTTTAGAGTTAATTAGTTGATTCAGAAGATTAGGGTAATAGCTCGTTTAGAGAACCTTTTCTTGATATGCTAATTTTTTGAGACATGATTTTTGGGTTTTCATGAGCTGTATGCCAAAATCATCAGTATTAAAACAATAAAAGACCTGAAAAATTTCAGTTGGTGTGTAATGAATCTAAAATATATGAAAGTTTAATTTTAATCATTACATTATGGAAAATAATGAAATTTAGCACTATATGCTAATTTTTTGAGAAGGACCTGTATATATATATATATATATACACACACACACATTACACACCTCATACTGGATGTACTGCTTCCTCCACTATATACACACACACACACACACACACTACACACCTCATACTGGATGTACTGCTTCCTCCACTATATACACACACATTACACACCTCATACTGGATGTACTGCTTCCTCCACTATATACACACACACATTACACACCTCATATTGGATGTACTGCTTCCTCCACTATATACACACATTACACACCTCATACTGGATGTACTTCTTCCTCCACTATATACACACCTCATACTGGATGTACTTCTTCCTCCACTATATACACACCTCATACTGGATGTACTTCTTCCTCCACTATACACACACACACACACATTACACACCTCATACTGGATGTACTGCTTCCTCCACTATATATATATATATACACACACACACACACACACAACACACACACACACACACATTACACACCTCATACTGGATGTACTGCTTCCTCCACTATATACACACACACACATTACACACCTCATATTGGATGTACTGCTTCCTCCACTATATACACACACATTACACACCTCATACTGGATTTACTGCTTCCTCCACTATATACACACACATTACACACCTCATACTGGATGTACTGCTTCCTCCA
Source organism: Oophaga sylvatica (assembly GCA_033576555.1). Classification (NCBI taxonomy): domain Eukaryota; kingdom Metazoa; phylum Chordata; class Amphibia; order Anura; family Dendrobatidae; genus Oophaga; species Oophaga sylvatica. The sequence continues at coordinate 100,153,180 of JARQOD010000009.1, read as the reverse complement.
CTATATTACACACACACACATTACACACCTCATATTGGATGTACTGCTTCCTCCACTATATATACACACACACACACACATTACACACCTCATACTGGATGTACTGCTTCCTCCATTATACACACACACACACACATTACACACCTCATATTGGATGTACTGCTTCCTCCACTATATATACACACACACACATTACACACCTCATACTGGATGTACTGCTTCCTCCACTATACACACACACACATTACACACCTCATATTGGATGTACTGCTTCCTCCACTATATACACACACATTACACAATTCATACTGGATGTACTTCTTCCTCCACTATATACACACACACACACATTACACACCTCATACTGGATGTACTGCTTCCTCCACTATATATACACACACATTACACACCTCATACTGGATGTACTGCTTCCTCCACTATACACACACACACACTTACACACCTCATATTGGATGTACTGCTTCCTCCACTATATACACACACATTACACAACTCATACTGGATGTACTTCTTCCTCCACTATATACACACACACACACATTACACACCTCATACTGGATGTACTCCTTCCTCCACTATATACACACATTACACACCTCATATTGGATGTACTCCTTCCTCCACTATATACACACATTACACACCTCAAACTGGATGCACTGCTTCCACCACTATATACACACATTACACGCCTCAAACTGGATGTACAGCTTCCTCCACTATATATATATATACACACACACACACACACACATTGCACACCTCATACTGGATGTACTGCTTCCTCCACTATATACACACACATTACACACCTCATACTGGATGTACTGCTTCCTCCACTATATACAAAAACATTACACACATCATACTGGATGTACTCCTTCCTCCACTACATATACACACACATTACACACCTCATACTGGATGTACTGCTTCCTCCACTATATACACACACACATTACACACCTCATACTGGATGTACTGCTTCCTCCACTATATACACACACACATTACACACCTCATACTGGATGTACTGCTTCCTCCACTATATACACACATTACACACCTCATACTGGATGTATGCTTCCTCCACTATATACACACACATTACACACCTCATACTGGATGTACTGCTTCCTCCACTATATACACACACACATTACACACCTCATACTGGATGTACTGCTTCCTCCACTATATACACACACACATTACACACCTCATACTGGATGTACTGCTTCCTCCACTATATACACACACATTACACACCTCATACTGGATGTACTGCTTCCTCCACTATATACACACACACATTACACACCTCATACTGGATGTACTGCTTCCTCACTATATACACACACACATTACACACTCATACTGGATGTACTGCTTCCTCCCTATATACACACATTACACACCTCATACTGGATGTACTGCTTCTCCACTATATCACACACATTACACACCTCATACTGGATGTACTGCTTCCTCCACTATATACACACACACATTACACACCTCATACTGGATGTACTGCTTCCTCCACTATATACACACACACATTACACACCTCATACTGGATGTACTGCTTCCTCCACTATATACACACACACATTACACACCTCATACTGGATGTACTGCTTCCTCCACTATATACACACACACATTACACACCTCATACTGGATGTACTGCTTCCTCCACTATATACACACACACATTAACACCTCATACTGGATGTACTGCTTCCTCCACTATATACACACAATTACACAACCTCTACTGGTATGTACTGCTTCCTCCACTATATACACACACACATTACACACCTCATACTGGATGTACTGCTTCCTCCACTCCGGGGTGATATGAGCGGACAGATGCTCCGCGAACTTCATCCTGAGCCTGGGCCCTCAGGGGCCCGCTCCCGGCCCTCAAGGACCGCCGGCTGTTTCTTCGTCTTCCGCAGCCGCCGCCGGTGGTTCCCGGTAACTGCTCCGGCTCATGTGTCCCGCACTGTCCGGTAGCCTCCCGGGCTGTGACGTTGTGTAGCCTCCCGTGAGCAGGTGCTGTCCGTGCTGTAGCGGTCCTGCTGCCCGTGACGCCGCTGTCCGCTCCTCTGGCTGTTTCACAGCATCACCCAGTTCTGCCTCCTCACTGGCCCCGCCGCCATCTTGCCAGAACTCCCACTGCGTCTGCGCAGTTACAACCTCCACACAACGTCATTGTCATGGAAACCACCTCTGCTAGCAATAGACTGGAAGAGCGACAAAGTGGGCGTGGTTTATTATGCGGCATTGCTTCAAACAGAATGAAAGAGATTTCCATAGGGCGGGGCTCATGTCGGAGACACACCTCTTTGCCGGCTCCAAGAAAACCATTCGCTGCGACTCACAGTGGGCGTGTAGTCCCCGCCCCCTTGTTTGGAAACCTGTTTTTGTGGCTCAGAGCCGGTCATTAGCTGTGGAGCTGCAGCCGGACGAGTCCTTTGTGCTGTCACCTCACAATGCGGAGGCCTCTCTTTGGTCTGATCTTCACATTCCGTCACACACAGGGGTGACAGTATACCAGTGGCCGATAACACGGGCCTGTGCTCAATCTGTGGCTACAGAAGTGGCGGGTGGTGGCGCCATCTGGGCCTCAGGATCTCACAGTGAAGAGGACAGTGGCCTCACAGACTGGCATGAGGGGCACATACTGCACCGCAGCAAAGGCAAACCCCCCCGACACCCAGCAGCCATATCTGTACGTTCACACTAAAAGTGTCATAGTGAAGCTCCAGTGTCCCCACCAGTGTGATGCCATGTTCACAGCCTCCATCCAGAATTGTGCTGCCACACGCCATATTACACAACCCACGATGGCTCCACTCAGAATGAGGTCCCCACAGTGCCCCACACACCTGTGATGCTCCCTCACTCAGAATGAGGTCCCCACAGTGCCCACACACCATGTGATGCTCCCACACACAGAATGAGGTCCCCACAGTGTCCCACACACCGTGTGATGCTCCCTCACACAGAATGAGGTCCCCACAGCGACCCACACACCGTGTGATGCTCCCACACACAGAATGAGGTCCCCACAGTGCCCCGCACACAGTGTGATGCTCCCACACAGAATGAGGTCCCCACAGTGTCCCACACACCGTGTGATGCTCCCACACACAGAATGAGGTCCCCACAGTGCCCCACACACCGTGTGATGCTCCCACACACAGAATGAGGTCCCCACAGTGTCCCACACACCGTGTGATGCTCCCTCACACAGAATGAGGTCCCCACAGTGCCCCACACACCGTGGGATGCTCCCTCACACAGAATGAGGTCCCCACAGTGCCCCACACACCGTGTGATGCTCCCACACACAGAATGAGGTCCCCACAGTGCCCCACACACCGTGTGATGCTCCCACACACAGAATGAGGTCCCCACAGTGTCCCACACACCGTGTGATGCTCCCTCACACAGAATGAGGTCCCCACAGTGCCCCACACACCGTGTGATGCTCCCTCACACAGAATGAGGTCCCCACAGTGCCCCACACACCGTGTGATGCTCCCTCACACAGAATGAGGTCCCCACAGTGCCCCACACACCGTGTGATGCTCCCTCACACAGAATGAGGTCCCCACAGTGCCCCACACACCGTGTGATGCTCCCACACACAGAATGAGGTCCCCACAGTGCCCCACACACCGTGTGATGCTCCCTCACACAGAATGAGGTCCCCACAGTGCCCCACACACCGTGTGATGCTCCCACACACAGAATGAGGTCCCCACAGTGCCCCACACACCGTGTGATGCTCCCACACACAGAATGAGGTCCCCACAGTGCCCCACACACCGTGTGATGCTCCCTCACACAGAATGAGGTCCCCACAGTGCCCCACACACCGTGTGATGCTCCCACACACAGAATGAGGTCCCCATAGTGCCCCGCACACCGTGTGATACTCCCACACACAGAATGAGGTCCCCACAGTGCCCCACACACCATGTGATGCTCCCTCACACAGAATGAGGTCCCCACAGTGCCCCACACAACCGTGTGATGCTCCCACACACAGAATGAGGTCCCCACAGTGCCCCACACACCGTGTGATGCTCCCCCACACAGAATGAGGTCCCCACAGTGCCCCACACACCGTGTGATGCTCCCTCACACAGAATGAGGTCCCCACAGTGCCCCACACACCGTGTGATGCTCCCTCACACAGAATGAGTCCCCACAGTGCCCCACACACCGTGTGATGCTCCCTCACACAGAATGAGGTCCCCACAGTGCCCCACACACCGTGTGATGCTCCCTCACACAGAATGAGGTCCCCACAGTGCCCCACACACAGTGTGATGCTCCCTCACACAGAATGAGGTCCCCACAGTGCCCCACACACCGTGTGATGCTCCCACACACAGAATGAGGTCCCCACAGTGCCCCACACACCATGTGATGCTCCCACACACAGAATGAGGTCCCCACAGTGTCCCACACACCGTGTGATGCTCCTGTGTAGCCCAGCTACGCAGGCACACATAAAAATCCAGGAGAGTGCACAGGAAGGTAACAGCAACGCTTGATATTCATTCACTGTCACTCACACTTTCAGACACACCCATCTGAGATATAGGGGGGAGTGACACGTGGCAGTCATTAGTTAAGCTACGGGTGGCTCAGGAGTGAGTCATCCCCAGATAGTTTCCTGTCTGAGATTAGAAGATCAGATCTTGAGGAAGTAGTGTTCAGTCGAACTTCAGTCTGTTAGCTTCTGTCTAAAGGACAGAGCAGCCATTCAGTCTCGGTCCAGTCTGGACTTTGGAGGAAACTGAGAGCTGTGCAGCGAGCTCTGGAGGAAGCTGACATTTTCCACAACTGCCACAAGTGCTTATGTTAAGAGCGGGAAGCAGGGCGAAGGGCACAGTGGAGAAGATATAGAAGTGCTACAGGTATTGGATTACTTGCACTAAATTGCCGGACACCGGGGTCCGAAGCGTTGCTACAGTTTCAAGCTTAGTAACAAGAAAACCAGAGGCATCTGGACTACAGGTCGCAGAGAGCAGCCCTAAGTGTCAATACGTAACCGGAGTCAGGTGGAACAGGGACTTTGAGTCAAGTGCACGACAAAAGTAAGGACTTAGTTTCATCACTTAGAAGGCTCCACCACAATGTTGGCCGGGCAGTACAGCTATTGAGAAAGCTGGAGATTCAGAGTTAACTTCGCTTCAGGCAAGTTGGACTCACATACATTCGAAGTAAAGGAGGCCTCTAACCTGCTCAGCTGTTACCCGAATGTGCACTCTCCACCCAGACCAGCTCCCCGGGATCTGCTTGAACCATCTACCAGTAAAAGGTATGAAAAGAAGCTGCATTGTGTGCGACTGAATTATTATCTACACTCTGCATCATCACCATAGACTTCCAGGGACCAGTCTCACCTGTGGGAGACCCACCATCTAGCTGCCCCATAACATCCCCTGTGAAGACCCTTACAGCAGCGCTGGTACAATTGACCAGAAACCGCAGGTGGCGTCACGAACTACCTATCCTAAATATCCCCTGTAAATATTCCCCCATCGCATTGACTGCCAGGGCCACGGACCGAGCCACCGCTACCAGTGACAACTCCCATAGATTTCCATGGGCTCGGCTCCGAGTACCCCATAGCCTTGGTATCCACAATTGTGGTGCGAGTCACTCCCTCACACAGAATGAGTCCCCACAGTGCCCCACACACCGTGTGATGCTCCCTCACACAGAATGAGGTCCCCACAGTGCCCCACACACCGTGTGATGCTCCCACACACAGAATGAGGTCCCCCAAGTGCCCCACACACCGTGTGATGCTCCCTCACACAGAATGAGGTCCCCACAGTGCCCCACACACCATGTGATGCTCCCACACACAGAATGAGGTCCCCACAGTGCCCCACACACAGTATGATGCTCCCATACACAGAATGAGGTCCCCACAGTGCCCCACTCACCATGTGATGCTCCCACACACAGAATGAGGTCCCCACAGTGCCCCACACACAGTATGATGCTCCCATACACAGAATGAGGTCCCCACAGTGCCCCACACACAGTATGATGCTCCCTCACACAGAATGAGGTCCCCACAGTGCCCCACACACCGTGTGATGCTCCCACACACAGAATGAGGTCCCCACAGTGCCCCACACACCGTGTGATGCTCCCACACACAGAATGAGGTCCCCACAGTGCCCCACACACAGTATGATGCTCCCATACACAGAATGAGGTCCCCACAGTGCCCCACACACAGTATGATGCTCCCTCACACAGAATGAGGTCCCCACAGTGCCCCACACACCGTGTGATGCTCCCACACACAGTGTGATGCTCCCACACACAGAATGAGGTCCCCACAGTGCCCCACACACAGTATGATGCTCCCATACACAGAATGAGGTCCCCACAGTGCCCCACACACCACATGATGCTCCCACACACAGAATGAGGTCCCCACAGTGCCCCACACACAGTATGATGCTCCCATACACAGAATGAGGTCCCCACAGTGCCCCACACACAGTATGATGCTCCCTCACACAGAATGAGGTCCCCACAGTGCCCCACACACCGTGTGATGCTCCCACACACAGAATGAGGTCCCCACAGTGCCCCACACACCGTGTGATGCTCCCACACACAGAATGAGGTCCCCACAGTGCCCCACACACCGTGTGATGCTCCCACACACAGAATGAGGTCCCCACAGTGCCCCACACACCGTGTGATGCTCCCACACACAGAATGAGGTCCCCACAGTGCCCCACACACCGTGTGATGCTCCCACACACATAATGAGGTCCCCACAGTGTCCCACACACCGTGTGATGCTCCCTCACACAGAATGAGGTCCCCACAGTGCCCCACACACCGTGTGATGCTCCCTCACACAGAATGAGGTCCCCACAGTGCCCCACACACCGTGTGATGCTCCCACACACAGAATGAGGTCCCCACAGTGCCCCACACACCGTGTGATGCTCCCACACACAGAATGAGGTCCCCACAGTGCCCCACACTCCATGTGATGCTCCCACACACAGAATGAGGTCCCCACAGTGCCCCACACACAGTATGATGCTCCCATACACAGAATGAGGTCCCCACAGTGCCCCACACACCGTGTGATGCCCGCACACACAGTATGTATGATTCCCTGATTAGTGCCCCACACAAAGCATGATGCTCCCACACAGTATGATGCCTCCACAATTCCCCACACACAATATGATGCCCCCACAGTGCCCCTCACACACACAGGATGATACTCTGATTAGTGCCCCACACAAAGCATGATGCCCCCACAAAGTGGTATGATGACTCCACATTTCCCCACACATGGTATGATACTCCCACACACAGTATGATGCCCCCACAGTGCCCCACACACAGTATGATGCCCCCACATTGCCCTATACACACAGTATAATACCCTGATTAGTGCCCCACACAAAGCGTGATGCACCCACACAGTAGTATGATTCCTCCACATTTTACCCACACACACCATGATGCCTCCACATTTCCCCACACATGGTATCAGGGTCGGCTCCAGGTTTTCATGGGCCCCTGGCGAAATAGTCTCAGTGGGCCCCTTTAACATATACCACAATTCATGATGCACAGATACGGCAGAGAAATATAGGTGTAGTACAATGTCAAACATTTCACTTCTTACATTACAAGACTGATATCTATTGTAAATTCTACAATAGCTCAAAAGACAAACAGTATAGTCCTCCATACAGTATTATGGGCACCACATAGTACTCCATACAGAATAATGAGCCCCATATATTGCTCCATACAGTATTATGGTCACCACAAAGAGCTCCATACAGAATAATGAGCCCCATATAATGCTCCATATATAATGGACCCTATAAGATGCTCCATATATAATAGGCCCCAAATGATGCTCCATATATAGTGGGCCCCATATACGATACCCCAGTGTATGATGGTCCCCATATAATGGTCTCCATTTATTGCACCAAACATAATAAAAAATTAAATACCTCTCCTCACTGGCCGCTGCTCTGCTCGCGGCACCAGCCCCCGGTACTGGCACAGGCACCGGGCCCCCAACAGCATGCCGGTGTCCCGACGTTGAGTGGGCCCCCCGCCTGCTTAGGGCCCCGGCACTTGCCCGGGTGCTGACGCCAGCCCTGCATGTGTTATGATTTGGTAGCTGAGGAGTGCAGGTAAAAAAGGCAATACACCAGAGCAGTTGGAATCTATGAGATTGCAGTACCCTGACTAACCACCACAACTAGAGGCAGCCGTGGAGCGTTCCTACGTTGGTCCTAGAGCCTCGTCACAGCCTGAGAAACTAACTATACCTAAAGATAGAAAGAGGAAAGCTATCTGCCCCGGAGAGATCCCCAAAGAACATAGAAACCCCCCAAACATGTAATGGCGGTTAGACAAGAAGAAATACTGACACAGACAGAAAATAGTATGAGCAAACGTTGGGGCCCAAACTATCTAAATAGAAAAGGATAGGAAGGGCACTTACTGCAATCCCAAAAAACCCTGAAAAGCACCAACTCTACTAATTTCAAAAACTCCTGAGATCACACGACCCCTACCACCTAAATTAGTTCTCTGGTGTAACAAAATCAAAACAGCAGCCACTGAAAAAAACTGGAAAAAGCAAATGTACAAAACATCAGTGGCTGAACTAAACTGAGAGGGCAAAAGCCCCCAGAGGGGACCCTGAAGGCCCCCACAGAAGTGCAGGACAAAATGCAAAAATCAAGCACAAAAACAAAAAGAAGAAAATGTCTTATCTGTTAGCAGGAGATGCAGACACGACACAGCAGGCTACAAAGGAAACAGGAATCAAGGATTGAGACCAGAACAATTGATCACCGGCAACCCTGATGGGAAGGCGACTCCCTTATATAAGACCAGTCAGTAACACCTGATTCCCAATCCTCACAATCTTCACTAGACAGTCCAGTACCGCTTGTAACCACCAGAGGGAGTCTCTGCTCAGAACTCATCTCAAGTCCATTCACAACAGTACCCCCCCCTTGAGGAGGGGTCACCGAACCCTCACTTGAGCAACCAGGTCGGTCAGGATGAGTTCTATGATACGCACGGATGAGTCTCCTAGCATGGATGTCCGAAGCAAACACCCAAGAATTGTCTTCTTGACCATAACCTCTCCACTTAACCAAATACTGGAGTTTCCGTCTAGAAAAACGAGAATTCAATATTTTCTCAACCACAAACTCCATATTGCCCTCAACCAGAACAGGGTCAGGAGGCAAAGCAGTAGGAACCACTGGCTCAACAAACCTCTTTAACCCCTCTCTGACATTAGACGTACTATCCCGTCCATAAAACCCGTGCCATTCTGCCCATGGACGGGATAGTACGTCATAGGCGATCAGCTACGCTCCTGAGGGGAGCGCAGCTAATCGCCGCCGGGTGTCAGCTGATTATCACAGCTGATACCCGTGACTGTGTGTCAGGAGCGGTCACGGACCGCTCCCGGCACATTTACCCCTAGCACACCGCGATCAAACATGATCGCGGTGTACTGGGGGCACAGGGGAGGATCGCGCAGGGTGGGGGCTCCCTGCGCGCCCCCCTGAGACCCTCAGACCAGCGCGATGTGATCGCGCTGTTCTGAGGGCTTCCTCCCTCCCAGGACCCGGATCCAAGATGGCGCCGGGGTCCTGGAGGGAGGCGGCTTCCTCAGTGCCTGCTGAGAGCAGGCACTGAGAAGCCTGCTGCACTGCCTGAGCGATCGCTGGTGTGACAGTGTGCTGTGCACACTGTCACACCAGCGATTTGATAAAATACAGTGATGTCCCACCCTGGGACAAAGTAAAAAAGTTAAAAAAATAAAAATAAACATGTTATAAAAAAAATCCAAAATAAAAAAAAAAAAAAATATTCCCCAATAAATTCATTTCTTCCTGTAAATAAAAAAAACAAAGCAATAAAAGTACACATATTTGGTATCGCCGCGTCCGTAACGACCCCCCATATAAAACTGTCCCACTAGTTAACCCCTTTAGTGAACCCTTAAAAAAAAAACGAAGCAAAAAATCAATGCTTTATCATCATACCGCCGAACAAAAAGTGGAATAACGCGCGATCAAAAAGACCAATATAAATAAACATGGTACCGCTGAAAACGTCATCTTGTCCCGCAAAAAACGAGCTGCCATACAGCATCATCAGCGAAAAAATAAAAAAGTTATAGCTCGCAGAATAAAGCGATGCAAAAATAATTATTTTTTATATAAAATTGTTTTTATTCTATAAAAGCGCCAAAACATAAAAAAATGATATAAATGAGGTATCGCCATAATCGTACTGACCCGAAGAATAAAACTGCTTTATCAATTTTACCACACGCGGAACAATAAAAACGCCTCCCCCAAAAGAAATTCATGAATTGCTGATTTTTGTTCATTCTAACCTCCCAAAAATCGAAATAAAAAGCGATCAAAAAATGTCACCTGCTCAAAAATGGTACAAATAAAAACGTCAACTCGTACCGCAAAAAATAAGACCTCACATGACTCTGTGGGCCAAAATATGCAAAAATTATAGCTCTCAAAATGTGGCGATGCAAAAAACTATTTTTGCAATAAAAAGCGTCTTTTAGCGTGACAGCTGCCAATCATAAAAACCCGCTATAAATAGTAAATCAAACCCCCTTTATCACCCCCTTAGTTAGGGAAAAATAATAAAATTAAAAAAATTTATTTATTTCCATTTTCCCATTAGGGTTAGGGTTAGGGTTGCGGCTAAAGTTAGGATTAGGGTTGGGATTAGGGGTGTGTTAGAGTTAGGTTTGTGGTTAGGGTTGGGACTAGGGTTAGGGGTGTGTTGGGGTTAGGGTTGGAGTTAGAATTGGGGGGTTTCCGCTGTTTAGGCACATCAGGGGCTCTCCAAATGTGACATGGCGTCTGATATCAATTCCAGCCAATTCTGCGTTGAAAAAGTCAAACGGTGCTCCTTCACTTCTGAGCTCTGCCATGCGTCCAAACAGTAGTTTATCCCCACATATGTGGTATCAGCGTACTCTGGACCCCAAGAGTTATTGTGCAATTTGTCCTATTTCTTCTGTTACCCTTGGGAAAATAAAAAACTGGGGGCGAAAATATCATTTTTGTACAAAAAAAATTATTTTTTTTTTTTACGGCTGTACATTATAAACTTCTGTGAAGCACTTGGGGCTTCATAGCGCTCACCACACACCTAGATAAGTTCCTTGTGGGGTCTATTTTCCAAAATGGGGTCACTTGTTGGGGATTTCCACTGTTTAGGCGCATCAGGGGCTCTCCAAATGCGACATGACGCCCCCAGACCATTCCATCAAAGTCTGCAATCCAAAACGTCACTACTTCCCTTCCGAGCCCCAACGTGTACCCATACAGTAGTTTTCTCCCACATATTGGGTATCAGCATACTCAGGACGAATTGGGCAACAACTTTTGGGGTCCAATTTCTTCTGTTACCCTTGTAAAAATAAAATATTGGGGCGAAAAAATCATGTTTGCAAAAAAAAAAAAAGATTTTTTATTTTTACGGCTGTGCGTTATAAACTTCTGTGAAGCACTTCGGGGTTCAAAGTGCTCACCACACATCTAGATAAGTTCCTTGTGGGGTCTATTTTCCAAAATGGGGTCACTTGTGGGGGGTTTCCACTGTTTAGGCGCATCAGGGGCTCTCCAAATGCGACATGACGCACCCAGACCATTCCATCAAAGTCTGCAATCCAAAACGTCACTACTTCCCTTCCGAGCCCTGACGTGCGCCCATACAGTAGTTTTCTCCCACATATTGGGTATCAGCGTACTCAGGACAAATTGGACAACAACTTTTGGGGTCCAATTTCTCCTGTTACCCTTGTGAAAATAAAATATTGGGGGCGAAAAAATCATTTTTGTAAAAAAAAAAAGATTTTTTATTTTTACGGCTGTGCGTTATAAACTTCTGTGAAGCACTTTGGGGTTCAAAGTGCTCACCACACATCTAGATAAGTTCCTTGTGGGGTCTATTTTCCAAAATGGGGTCACTTGTGGGGGGTTTCCACTGTTTAGGCGCATCAGGAGCTCTCCAAATGTGACATGACGCACCCAGACCATTCCATCAAAGTCTGCAATCCAAAACGTCACTACTTTCCTTCCGAGCCCTGACGTGCGCCCATACAGTAGTTTTCTCCCACATATTGGGTATCAGCGTACTCAGGACAAATTGGACAACAACTTTTGGGGTCCAATTTCTCCTGTTACCCTTGTGAAAATAAAATATTGGGGGCGAAAAAATCATTTTTGTAAAAAAAAAAATATTTGTTATTTTACGGCTGTACGTTATAAACTTTAGTGAAACACCTGGGGGTTCAAAGTTCTCACCACACATCTAGATAAGTTCCTTGAGGGGTCTAGTTTCCAAAATGGTGTCATTTATGGGGGTTTCCACTGTTTAGGCAGATCAGGAGCTCTCCAAACACGACATGGCGTCCAGCCAATTCTGCGTTGAAAAAGTCAGACGGCGCTCCTTCCCTTCCAAACTCTGCCATGCACCCAAACAGTGGTTTACCCCCACATATGGGGTATCAGCGCACTCAGGACAAATTGCACAATAACTTTTGGAGTCTTGTTACCCTTGGAAAATAAAAATTGGGGTGAAAAGATCATTTTTGTGGAAAAAATATGATTTTTAAATTTTACGGCTCTACGTTATAAACTTGTGTGAAGCACTTGGGGGTTCAAATTGCTCATCAAAAATCTAGATAAGTTCCTTAGGGGGTATAGTTTCCCAAATGGGGTCATTTGTGGGGGGTTTCCACTGTTTAGGCACATCAGGGGCTCTCCAAATGCAACATGGCATCCAAACTCAATTCCAGCCAATTTTGGTTGGAAAAAGTCAAATGGTGCTCCTTCCATTCCGAGCTCTGCCGTGCGCCCAAACAGTGGTTCCCCCCCACATATGGGGTATCAGCTACTCAGGACAAATTGTACAACAACTTATGTGGTCCAATTTCTCCTGTTACCCTTGGGAAAATAAAAAATTAGTGACTAAAAGATAATTTTTTGGGGAAAAAAATAGGATTTTTTATTTTCATGCCCGGGCATTATAAACTTGTGTGAAGCACTTGGGGGTTCAAAGTGCTCACCAAAGATCTAGATAAGTTCCTTAGGGGCCTAGTTTCCAAAATGGGGTCACTTGTGGGGGTTTCCACTGTTTAGGCTCATCTGGGGCACTGCAAACGGAACATGACCCCCATTAACGTCTGCATTCCAAAACTTTACTACTTCCTTTCCAAGCCCTGCCGTGCGCCCAAACAGTTTCCCCCCCCCACATATGGGTATCAGCGTACTCAGGACAAATTGGACAACAACTTTTGGGGTCCAATTTCCTTGGAAAAATTCAAAAATTTGGGACTAAAAAATCATTTTTGTGGAAAATTTTTTTTTTTTTTTTTCACACCCAGGCTTTATAAACTTTTGTGAAACACTTGGGGGTTCAAAGTGCTCACAACAGATCTACATAAGTACCTTAGGGGGTCTAGTTTCCAAAATGGTGTCACTTGTGGGGGTTTCCACTGTTTAGGCGCATCAGGGGCTCTCCAAATGCGACATGGCATCCAATCTAAATTCCAGCCAATTTTAGTTTGAAAAAGTCAAACGTCGCTCCTTCCCTTACGAGCTCTGCCGTGTACCCAAACAGTGGTTTTCCCCCACATATGGGGTATTGGCGTACTCAGGAGAAATTGCATAATAACCTTATCTGTCCATTTTCTCCTTTTACCCTTGTGAAAATAAAAAAAAAGTTTGTAAAAGATAATTTTTGTGGCTAAAAAGTAAAATATTCATTTTTTCCTTCCATGTTGCTTTAGTTCCTGTGAAGCACCTGAAGGGTTAATAAACTTCTTGAATGTGGTTTTGAGTACCTTGAGGGGTGCAGTTTTTAGAATGGTGTCACTTTTGGGTATTTTCTGCCATATAGACCCCTCAAAGTGACTTCAAATGTGAGGTGGTCCCTAAAAAAAATGGCTTTGTAAATTTTGCTGTAAAAATGAGAAATCGCTGGTCAACTTTTAACCCTTATAATTTCCTAACAAAAAAAAATTTTGGTTCCAAAATTGTACTGATGAAAAGTAGACATGTGGGAAATGTTATTTCTTAACTATTTTGTGTGATATATTTCTCTGTTTTAAGGGAATAAAAATTCAAAGTTTGAAAATTGCAAAATTTTATAAAATTTTTGCCATATTTGCGTTTTTTTCAAAAATAAACGCAAGTTATATCGAAGAAATTTTACCACTAACATGAAGTACAATATGTCACGAGAAAACAATCTCAGAATCGCGAAGATCCGTTGAAGCGTTCCAGAGTTATAACCTCATAAAGAGACAGTGGTCAGAATTGTAAAAATTGGCCCGGTCATTAACGTGCAAACCACCCTTGGGGGTGAAGGGGTTAACAAGGACTTGTGGAACACGTTATGGATCTTAAATGTCCCTGGAAGAAGCAAACGAAAAGAAACAGGATTAAGAATCTCCATGATCTTATAAGGTCCAATGAACTTAGGCTTAAATTTAGGAGATGCCACTCTCATAGGAATATTTTTTGAGGACAACCAGACCAAGTCCCCCACTTTAAACCGAGGACCATCAGTCCTATGCCGGTTAGCAAACCGCTGGGCCCTCTCCTGAGAGAGGGACAACCTCGCCACTACCTGGTCCCAAATCTGTTGCATACGCTCCACAACAGAGTCAACACCTGGACAGGCAGAAGCCTCCGTCTGTCCTGAAGAAAATCGAGGGTGAAACCCAGAGTTACAGAAAAATGGAGACATCAAAGTGGCAGAGCTAGCCCTATTATTAAGAGCAAACTCAGCCAAAGGCAAAAAAGAGACCCAGTCATCCTGATCAGCAGACACAAAGCATCTTAGATAAGTCTCCAATGTCTGGTTTGTTCTCTCAGTTTGACCATTGGTCTGAGGATGAAACGCCGAGGAGAAAGACAACTGAACACCAAGCTTAGAACAAAAGATCCTCCAAAATCTGGAAACAAACTGGACTCCTCTGTCAGACACAATGTTCTCAGGAATGCCGTGTAAACGAACCACGTGCTGAAGGAACAAAGGCACCAATTCAGAGGAGGAAGGCAACTTAGGTAATGGCACAAGATATATCATTTTGGAAAACCTATCACAAATTACCCAGATGGTGGTCATTCTCTGAGAAACAGGAAGGTCGAAATGAAATCCATAGAGATATGGGTCCATGGTCTCTTGGGCACAGGCAATGGCATCAACAAACCACTAGAGCGAGAGCAAGGCTTGGAGCGAGAGCAAGTCCCGCAGGACTGCACAAATTCCCTGACATCACGAGACAAGGTAGGCCACCAAAAGGACCGACTAACCAAGTCTCTGGTACCAAAAATTCCGGGATGACCAGCCAACGCGGAACAATGAATCTCAGACATCACACTCTTTTTCCACTGGTCCGGGACAAACAATTTCCCAACAGGGCAGTGCTCGGGCCTATCCTCCTGACACCCCTCCAGAGCCAGTCTCAAATTGGGCGAGATGGCGGAAAGAACTACACCTTCTTTCAAAATAACAGAAGGATCAGATACCTCAGGAGAGTCCGCAAGGAAACTCCTCGAGAGGGCATCCGCCTTAACATTCTTAGTGCCAGGAAGAAAGGAAACCACAAAATTAAAACGTGTGAAAAACAAGGCCCACCTGGCCTGTCTAGGATTAAGTCGCTTGGCAGATTCCAGATAAACCAGATTCTTATGGTCCGTAAGGACCACCACCTGATGTTTGGCTCCCTCCAGCCAATGTCTCCACTCTTCAAAAGCCCACTTTATGGCCAATAACTCCCGATTACCAACGTCATAATTATGTTCAGTAGGAGAAAATTTTCGAGAGAAAAAGGCACAAGGGTTACTTTTAGAGGTCTCTGGATCTCTTTGGGACAAAACGGCACCTGCCTCAATTTCAGAGGCATCAACCTCCACCTGAAATGGCAGAGAAACATCAGGCTGCCGTAGAACAGGAGCAGAAGTGAATCTCTGCTTAAGTTCCTGAAATGCAGAGACTGCCTTAGGAGGCCAATTCACCACATCAGAACCCTTTTTGGTCAAATCAGTTAATGGTTTAACAATAACCGAGAAATTACCAATAAATTTACAATAAAAATTGGCAAAACCCAAAAATCTTTGAAGAGCCTTTAATGAAGTAGGTTGGACCCAATCACAGATGGCCTGAACCTTGACCGGGTCCATTTCAATAACAGATGGGAACAAAATAAATCCCAAAAATTAGATCCTCTGTACGCCAAAAAGACACTTTGATCCCTTCATATACAGAGCATTCTCTCTCAAAATCTGGAATACAGTTCGAACATGTTTCACATGAGAGTCCCAGTCATTAGAAAAATGTCACGCTGTATAGCAGATATATATATGTGATGACAGTAATCTATATCAAAAGGGCAACATACTATATAACATGCGCATAGATATATGATAACATAGAATTACCTGACAGAAAGTCCAGTGGGTCAATACGGAATCCGTTATACGCTGTCTCCGGCTAGAGGGTGACCGGGGTCTATGCTGACCCTAAATTGGGGTCCTAACTAATCCCTCTACCTGGAGGTACTGTTAAAGGTACAGAGGTCCAGGCCACCAGCGTAAACCCTGTCTCCTATCAATCCCTGCCAACTGTATTCTAGTCCTAAGAAGGACCCTGAATACCACCAAAGGGAATGAACAGGTAACGGTTAATGAACAGAAAGACATACAAGAAAGATAAGAAATAAAGTAAATAAAGTCTTACATACAACACTCACACACAGTAGGAACACCTTAGGTCTCAGAGATAAACTATAAGCTGTAAGAGTAAAAACAACTAAGGAGCTCTTAGCTTAAGTATTCCCAGAACCGATCCAGTCTGCTAAACTATATGAATGCTTTCACCGGCATCAAACACCCAGACTGGCAGGAATATAAAGGAAACTAATTAGAAAATAATCAAAAGCAGCCGGGCGAGGCTGGACCTAGTCTTAGCAAAGAGCTAGGTAAAATTAACTCTCTCATTACCAAACACAAAGAAACAGCAGCTCAGCTGTGAGAAGTCAGAATGTGCAATCGCGACGATCTTCGTGGCGATGCACCCATGACAGTACCCCCCCTTCTACGAGGGGCCTCCGGACCCTCATGACCAGGTCTGTCCGGGTAAATTGTGTGAAAGGTCCGAACCAATCGATTTGCGTTATCATCAGACGCAGGGACCCACGTCCTCTCCTCAGGACCATACCCCCTCCAATGAACTTCCACGTTATCATTGACTACCACTGAAGGAGGAGGTAGAGGTGACGGTATGACTGGTGCCACATACTTTTTAAGTAATGACTTGTGAAACACATTATGAATTTTAAACGTAGGAGGGAGGTCCAGACGAAATGCCACAGGATTAATTATGGAACTGATCCTGTATGGCCCGATGAATCTGGGACCCAACCTCCAGGAGGGAACTTTAAGTTTTATATTCCTGGTAGACAACCACACCAGATCGTTCACCTTCAGATCTCGACCAGAAACTCTCCTCCTATCAGCCATCCGTTTGTAAGGGTTCTCCGTAACCTTCAGTCTTAAGCGATCTGGAACTATCAGTCTCCCTGGAAGTCCCACAGAGGCGTCCCCCTGAGCCCCCAATACCTCCCCCTCAAGCTCAGAGCATACAGCTGACACTACAACTCCCTCCTGAGGAATAGGAACCGGATCATCCGTCTTCCCGACCCCTGGGAAAGTACGAGATAAGGCATCAGGAAGCAACTTTATTGAGAAGTCATATGTGCGATGAGGAGGTAACTCTTTACACCCCTCCTCTGAGAACTTCTCCAAAAAGTCCTTCAGAAAAGGAGGCAAAGTCCTAGGCACAACCGCACCGATGACCGTGCTCATGCAGTTATTCTTGCAAAATTCACCCCACTGGCTTATCTTTCTGGATTGCCAATCAATCACTGGGTTATGTTTAGCCAACCAAGGAAGTCCCAACACAATAGGAGCAGGCAGACCCTCCAACACATAACAAGACAATTGCTCTTTATGTATTGCCCCTACTCGAAGATCTATGTTATGAACAGCTTGTACCAAGCTACCTTGACCAAGAGGTCTAGAATCAATAGAGAGTATAGGGACCGGTTTGGCCAATACACTCAGTTGCATACCATGCACCTGGGCAAACCGAGTGTCCACCAAATTAGCCCCGGACCCACTATCAAGAAAAACAGAAATCCTCTCAGTTCTAGTACCAATCACCACCTCCGCAGGCACGAGAAACTGAGAGGGATTTGGGGACGAAATACACACTCTCAGGTTAACTCCTTGGTTCAAAGAGGTCCGGGATGGACACCCTCCAACAAAATGTCCCTCTCTCCCGCAAAAGAAACACCTTCTAGTCTTGTGGCGCACCGCTGATTCCCTCCTACAAAATGATGTCCCTCCCAACTGCATGGGTTCCTCAGAACAGACCAGGGGAACCTCAGTATAAGGGACTTTAGTAGTAGGTGGAGTCATCACGGGGGGCGGAGTTACCTCGCGTCTTCCCCGAAGACGTCTATCAAT
This sequence comes from Oophaga sylvatica, assembly GCA_033576555.1. Classification (NCBI taxonomy): domain Eukaryota; kingdom Metazoa; phylum Chordata; class Amphibia; order Anura; family Dendrobatidae; genus Oophaga; species Oophaga sylvatica. The sequence continues at coordinate 100,134,509 of JARQOD010000009.1, read as the reverse complement.
GCGAATAGCGAGGGCCATAGCAGCCTCCAGTGATGGAGGAGAATCATACTGAGCCAACACATCTTTTAATTTGTCAGACAACCCTTGACAAAACTGGCTCCTAAGAGCTGGGTCATTCCACTGAGTATCTGTTGCCCATCTACGGAATCAGAAGAATATTCCTCCGCTGGACGATTTCCTTGCCGTATTTTACGTAACCTTGTTTCAGCAAGGGAGACTCGATCCGGATCATCATATACCAGACCCAGGGCAGTAAAAAATCGATCCACTGACTGGAGATCTGGGGAGCCTGGAGGAATAGAGAACGCCCAAGATTGAGGATCCCCTTGTAAGAGCGAGATAACAATTCCCACCTTCTGCTCTTCACTCCCAGATGACCGAGGCCGCAGCCGAAAGTACAATTTACATGCCTCCCAGAAAGTAAAAAATTTGTCCCGCCCACCAGTGAACCTGTCCGGGAGAGCAACCTTAGGTTCAGATCTGGTTTGCTCCGGGGGGGACAAAACCTTGGACTTAATGTCTGCCAACTCCATGGACAACCCCTGCAACTGCCGGGCCAGCTGGGCTACTGGATCCATGATAGCTGGGGAGAATCTTTAGTATTGGCCGGTGAAAATGTCACGCTGTATAGCAGATATAATATGTGATGACAGTAATCTATATCAAAAGGGCAACATACTATATAACATGCGCATAGATATATGATAACATAGAATTACCTGACAGAAAGTCCAGTGGGTCAATACGGAATCCGTTATACGCTGTCTCCGGCTAGAGGGTGACCGGGGTCTATGCTGACCCTAAACTGGGGTCCTAACTAATCCCTCTACCTGGAGGTACTGTTAAAGGTACAGAGGTCCAGGCCACCAGCGTAAACCCTGTCTCCTATCAATCCCTGCCAACTGTATTCTAGTCCTAAGAAGGACCCTGAATACCACCAAAGGGAATGAACAGGTAACGGTTAATGAACAGAAAGACATACAAGAAAGATAAGAAATAAAGTAAATAAAGTCTTACATACAACACTCACACACAGTAGGAACACCTTAGGTCTCAGAGATAAACTATAAGCTGTAAGAGTAAAAACAACTAAGGAGCTCTTAGCTTAAGTATTCCCAGAACCGATCCAGTCTGCTAAACTATATGAATGCTTTCACCGGCATCAAACACCCAGACTGGCAGGAATATAAAGGAAACTAATTAGAAAATAATCAAAAGCAGCCGGGCGAGGCTGGACCTAGTCTTAGCAAAGAGCTAGGTAAAATTAACTCTCTCATTACCAAACACAAAGAAACAGCAGCTCAGCTGTGAGAAGTCAGAATGTGCAATCGCGACGATCTTCGTGGCGATGCACCCATGACAAAAAAATCAAGATATCATCCAAATAAACAATCAGAAATTTATCCACAAAATCCCTGAAAATGTCATTCATGAAGGACTGGAAGACAGAAGGAGCATTAGTGAGCCCAAAGGGCATCACAAGGTACTCAAAATGCCCCTCAGGGGTGTTAAATGCCGTCTTCCATTCATCCCCGTGCTTAATGCGAATAAGGTTATATGCCCCCCTGAGGTCAAGCTTGGTAAACCAAGTAGCGTCTTTCACCCTGGAAAACAGGTCAGAAATCAAGGGTAACGGATACTGATATTTCACAGTAATATTGTTCAAAAGACGATAATCAATACACGGCCTTAATGAACCATCCTTTTTGGCCACAAAGAAAAAACCGGCACCTAAGGGTGAAGAGGATGGTCTGATATGACCCTTCTCCAATGACTCCTTGATATAAGACCGCATAGCGTCATGTTCAGGTACAGACAAGTTAAAAAGGCGACCTTTAGGGAATTTACTACCAGGTACTAATTCAATAGCTAAATATGGATGTCAGCGGCGCTAGAGTAATATAGTTGAATAGTGCTTTTCCTCTTAGATCCCCTTGTGTCTTGTAGTTTATATGTGCGCAAACTAATTTTATTTTATTTTACTAATTCAATAGCGCAGTCATAGCTCCTATGGGGAGGCAAGGATGCAGATTTACTTTCGCTAAATACATCAGAAAAATCAATCAAAAAGTCAGGAACATCCTGAGCCTGGGGGAGGCAGAAAAAACAGGAGTGTTGGTATTAACACATTGGCAGCCCCAACTGGTTACAGACACAGATTTCCAATCCAAAACAGGATTATGAGACTGTAACCAAGGGAAACCCAGCACGATAATGTCATGCAGATTATACAGAACCAAAAATTTGCAGCTCTCCTGATGATCAGGTTCAACCCTCATTATCACCTGAGTAGAGAACTGAGGTTTATTCTCAGCCAAAGGGGTAGAATCGATCCCCAGTAGGGGAATAGACTTCTGTAGGGGTATCAAGGGAAACCCGCAACGTTTAGCAAAATCAAAATCCATCAGGTTAATAGCTGCTCCCGAATCAACGAAAGGCTGAGCAGAAAATGAGGACAGAGAGCATATCAGAGTAACAGTTAATAAAAACTTAGTCTGAACACTACCCAAGACAACTGAGCGTGCAAAACGTCTTCCCCGCTTAGGGCAGACTGAAATAGCATGAGAGGCATCACCACAGTAGAAACATAACCCATTGCGCTTTCGAAACTCATGACGCTGTGCCCCAGAAACCACTCTATCACACTGCATGGGTTCAGAAGCAGGTTCACAAGGCAACACTATTCCACGCATACTTCTCCGCTCACGCAAACGTCTGTCAATTTGAATCGCTAATGACATAGAATCATTGAGACCAGAGGGGATAGGGAATCCCACCATAACATCCTTTACATTATCTGACAGACCCTTCCGAAAAAGGGCTGCCAAAGCGTCGTCATTCCATTTGGTCAGGACTGCCCACCTGCGGAATCTCTGACAGTATAACTCAGCGTCATCAAGCCCTTGATTTAATGCCAACAAGGCTTTTTCAGCTTGATCAGTGACATTAGGCTCATCGTACAATAACCCCAAGGCCTGAAAAAATGCATCAACATCACTCAAAACAGGATCCCCAGGTGTCAGGGAAAAAGCCCAATCCTGAGGATCGCCGCGCAGGAGAGAGATGACAATTTGAACCTGCTGCGCTGCGTTCCCTGAGGACTTAGATTTTAAGGCAAAAAACAATTTACAATTATTTTTGAAATTCAGAAACTTGGCTCGATCCCCCAAAAACAAATCTGGCATGGGAATCCTAGGTTCCACAACAGGCAACCTAGCAAGATAGGTAGCAATACTCCGAACCTCAGTGGCAAGCTGATCCACACGGCCAGACAACTGTGCAAACTCCATTGAGAGAAAAAAAAATCCTCCCCAGCACCCAGAGATACAGAGGGAAAAAAAAAATGCAACAAACAGAAAAATATCTCTGACAACTCAGACAACCTTTTTTTTCTTTCACAATATTTTTCCCTTCTGTGAGTACCATATAATTTTCAGTTTAGGCCGGTGATACTGTTATGATTTGGTAGCTGAGGAGTGCAGGTAAAAAAGGCAATACACCAGAGCAGTTGGAATCTATGAGATTGCAGTACCCTGACTAACCACCACAACTAGAGGCAGCCGTGGAGCGTTCCTACGTTGGTCCTAGACGCCTCGTCACAGCCTGAGAAACTAACTATACCTAAAGATAGAAAGAGGAAAGCTATCTGCCCCGGAGCAGATCCCCAAAGAACATAGAAAGCCCCCAAACATGTAATGGCGGTTAGACAAGAAGAAATACTGACACAGACTGTTAGGGTTCGAGTTCCCGCTCCTGCACAAGGGGACTCTCGAACCAGTGCCGCTGCGGTCTCCCATTCGTCTCCGGCCGCAGTGGAGCCTGGTCAGCAGAGACGTCGTTCCAGTCGTCTTGCCCACTCCACTACTGGGCAGTGACTTGCTGCTGCCTTTCCTGGATCTGCTATTGTAGCCAGTTCTGGAGCAGACGTCTTTGGGATAAAGTCCTGCATTTTCCCTTCTGAGCGTGCCCAGAGTGAGATCTCTCATTGGAGATCAGGGGTCACATGCTCAGGTACTGCAGCGGCTCCTATTGGCCCGCCAGGAAGGCCCTGTTACTACTAGTCTTCTGAACAGGTTCTCATTGGTCCTTGTTCCTGGAAGGTCCTGTGGCTGTTGCTATAAAAGGGTAGCATGGCTGGGCCGCCATGCGCTAATATCAACCATTGTATGCTATGCGCCAGTGTGGTCATGCGTGTGTGTGGTTAGGGACCAGGCTGAAATAAGCCACTAGAATACCGACTTAATCGGTGAGGAGTTTAGTGTGCTAGCTGGTCAGGGTCGGTGTCCTAGATGCCCTAGATTACCGGCATAACCGGTGAGGAGTTTGATTGCCGTATTCAGGGTCTGGCGTTCAGACGCCATAGATTGCGGGTGACTCCCGCGAGGACATTAGCGCATGACCACGTATTATGCTCGCTTAGCAATTAACCGTGTGCCTGAGAGCCTGACAGGACACGGTGTTTGTTCTCAGCGGCTCTGTGACGTAACAGGGTTCGCTCTCGACGCTAGACAGCGCCCTAGCGTTTTACTTTGCGGCTCACTGAAGCTAAGTGAGTTCGCACATATCGCCATATAGCACTGTGGCATCCCGTTAGCGGCTCTGTGAATTAACAGAGTCTGCACTTACTGCCACAACGCGCTACGGCGTTTATTTTAGCGACTCTGCGGGATAACAGAGTTCGCTACTTTCGTCATCTTACTAGCAGCAGGCTTTGCTTGCACGGTGGACCTCGGGCTGCGAACGCACCTCTCCACTCTATATATTTGGTGCGTTCCGCAGACCCTAACACAGACAGAAAATAGTATGAGCAAACGTTGGGGCCCAAACTATCTAAATAGAAAAGGATAGGAAGGGCACTTACTGCAATCCAAAAAAACCCTGAAAAGCACCAACTCTACTAATTTCAAAAACACCTGAGATCACACGACCCCTACCACCTAAATTAGTTCTCTGGTGTAACAAAATCAAAACAGCAGCCACTGAAAAAAACTGGAAAAAGCAAATGTACAAAACATCAGTGGCTGAACTAAACTGAGAGGGCAAAAGCCCCCGGAGGGTACCCTGAAGGCCCCCACAGAAGTGCAGGACAAAATGCAAAAATCAAGCACAAAAACAAAAAGAAGAAAATGTCTTATCTGTTAGCAGGAGATGCAGACACGACACAGCAGGCTTCAAAGGAAACAGGAATCAAGGATTGAGACCAGAACAATTGATCACCGGCAACCCTGATGGGAAGGCGACTCCCTTATATAAGACCAGTCAGTAACACCTGATTCCCAATCCTCCCAATCTTCACTAGACAGTCCAGTACCGCTTGTAACCACTAGAGGGAGCCTCTGCTCAGAACTCATCTCAAGTCCATTCACAACATGCATGGTATGATACTCCCACACACAGTATGATGCCCCCACAGTGCCCCACACACAGTATGATGCTTCCACACACGGTATGATGCCCCCCACACACAATATGATGCCCACACAGTGCCACATCCTGTCATGTGTGCATTGCCACGAAGATCGTCGCGGTTGCACATTTTGACTTCTCACAGCTGAGCTGCTGTTTCTTTGTGTTTGGCAGCTAGGGAGTTAATTCTGTCTGTGCTCGGTGCTGGGACTGGGTGCAGTTTCTCCCAGCTGCAATTGATTATTTGTTGATTGGTTTCCTTTAAATTCCTGGTTGTCTGCTTGGGGAGTTGCCAGTGAAACCTTCATGCAGACCACAGATAGGAATGAATCTGTATAGACTTTAGTTGTGAGCTCCTTAGTTGTTCTAAGCTCAACTTGGTTAGAGTTTATTTCCCAGACCATTTATGTTCCTTTGGTGTTTGAGTGTGTATGCAAGCGAGTGTTATCCTGTCTTTCTTATATGTCTAATCTGTGTATTTAGCTAAGATCAGCCCATATCCCTTTGGTGGTAGTCAGGATCCTTCTTAGGACTGATTACAGGGTTCAGGGTCTGATAGGAGACAGGGTTAGGTTGGAGACTTGGACCTCTGAACCATTATCAGTACCTCCAAGGTGAGGGATTAGTTAGGACCCCAGTTTAGGGTCAGGTTAGATCCCGGTCCACCTCTTTCCTGTTTCAGCTCATCAAGTCCTCAAGATTAACCCTGAGTTCAGCAGATATCGTGTCAGGTAAATCTATTCTATACTTACATGCTGATGTTGCTATACTAGTTGTTGTATAGAGTGTTGTTCCTGTATTAATAGTTTACTGACATTGTATACATATCATTAGACAGCGTGACATTTTCACTGGCCCTAAAAATTATCTCCAGTTACCATGGATCCAGTAGCCCAGCTGGCTCTGCAGTTGCAGGGATTATCCATGGAGCTGACGGACATTAAGTCCAAAGTTTTGTCTCCCCTGGAGCAAACCAGAGTTGAACCTAAGGTTGCTCTCCCGGACAGGTTCACTGGTGGGCGAGACAAATTTTTCACCTTCCGGGAGGCATGTAAATTGTATTTTCGGCTTCGGCCTCGATCATCAGGGAGTGAGGAGCAGAGAGTGGGAATTGTTATCTCACTTCTGCAAGGGGACCCTCAATCCTGGGCATTTTCCCTTCCTCCGGGATCCCCGGCTCTACTGTCTGTAGATCAATTTTTTACTGCCCTGGGATTGGTATATGATGACCCAGATCGGGTCTCTCTTGCTGAGACAAAATTACGTAAGATACAGCAGGGAGATCGTCCGGCAGAGGAATTTGCTTCTGAGTTTCGTAGATGGGCCACAGATACTCAGTGGAATGACCCAGCTCTTAGGAGCCAGTTTTGTCATGGGCTTTCTGATAAATTAAATGACGTTTTGGCTCAGTATGAGTCTCCTCCTTCTCTGGAGGCTGCTATGGCCTTAGCTATCCGTACTGATAGACGGCTTCGGGAGAGGGGTGAGGTAACCCCACTCCCTGTTGTTTCTCCACCTACCACTAAAGTCCCTTATGTTGAGGTTCCCCTTGTCTGTTCGGATGAGCCTATGCAGTTGGGAGGGACATCATTTCGTAGGAGGGGATTGGCGGTACGCCGCAGGACTAGAAGATGTTTTTTCTGCGGGAAAGAGGGACATTTTGTTGGAGAATGTCCATCCCGTGCCTTGTTGAGCCAAAAGTCGCCGGAAAACTGTTAATCCCAGGTTGTGTGGTGGACGACAACCTGGGAGTATGTATTTCATCCGCCAGTTCTTCTCAGTTCCTTCTACCAGTGGAGGTGGTAGTTGGTACGAGAGTGGAGAGATTGTCTGTTCTTCTTGATAGTGGTTCCGGGGCTAATCTGGTTGACGCTCAGTTTGCTCAGGCTCAAGGTATGCATCTGAGTGTATTGGTCAAACCGATCCCTATATTCTCCATTGACGCCAGGCCTCTCGGCCAAGGTAGCTTTGTTCATGAGGTTCATAACATTGACCTTCGGTAGGGGCAATACATAGGGAACAATTATCTTGTTATGTGTTGGAGGGTCTACCTACTCCCATTGTGTTGGGACTTCCTTGGTTGGTTAAACATAACCCTGTGATTAATTGGCAGTCCAGAGAAATAAGCCAATGGGGTGAGTTTTGCAAAAGCAACTGCATGAACACAGTCATCAGTGCGGTCGTGCCTAGTACATTGCCTCCTTTTTTGGAGGATTTTGGGGATGTTTTCTCTGAGGAGGTGTGTCAGGAGTTGCCTCCTCATCGCGTGTATGACTGCTCTATTAATCTCCTTCCTGATGCTAAGTTGCCTAAAGCTAGGTTGTATAATCTTTCTGGTCCTGAGAGGCAGGCTATGAAAGATTATATTTCTGAAAGTCTGGCCAAAGGGCATATTAGACCTTCATCTTCCCCAGTAGCCGCGGGGTTCTTCTTTGTGAAGAAGAAAGATGGAGGCCTACGCCCTTGCTTGGATTTCCGCGAACTTAATCGGATTACTGTTCGAGATCCGTATCCACTCCCTCTTATTCCTGATCTCTTCAATCAAATTGTTGGCGCCAAATGGTTTTCTAAATTGGATCTCAGGGGGGCGTATAATCTGATTAGGATAAAAGAGGGGGATGAGTGGAAAACGGCGTTTAACACGCCGGAGGGACATTATGAGAACCTAGTCATGCCTTTTGGTCTGACTACTGCACCAGCAGTATTCCAACATTTTGTTAATGACATTTTTCGTCACCTTGTGGGGCTGTTTGTGGTTGTATATTTGGACGACATTTTAATTTACTCGCCAGATCTTGTGTCTCATCAGGAGCATGTGAGACAGGTGTTGCAGATCTTGCGAGACAATAAATTATACGCCAAACTGGAGAAGTGTGTATTTGCCGTACAGGAACTTCAGTTTTTGGGTTTTTTGGTGTCAGCCTCCGGTTTCCGTATGGACCCTGAAAAGGTGAGAGCAGTGCTTGAATGGGATCAGCCAGGGGATCTTAAGGCTCTGCAGCGTTTTTTGGGGTTTGCTAACTACTACCGGAAATTTATTTGTAATTTCTCATCTGTCGTCAAACCTCTCACTGACATGACAAGAAAAGGGACGGATTTTTCTAAATGGTTGGACAGAGCTTGCCAAGCCTTTTCCTCTTTGAAGAAATGTTTTGCTTCGGCACCCGTTCTCATCCAACCAGATGCATCTCAGCCGTTCATTGTGGAGGTGGATGCGTCTGACGTAGGGGTGGGTGCTATATTGTCCCAGGGTCCGTCCCCTGGTAAATGGCATCCGTGCGCTTTCTTTTCTAAGAAATTGTCGTCCGCCGAAAGGAATTATGATATCGGCAATAGGGAACTTTTGGCCATTAAGTTAGCTTTTGAAGAATGGCGTCACTTTTTGGAGGGGGCAGTCCACCCGGTTACCGTTATTACTGATCACAAGAACCTGTTGTATTTGGAATCCGCTAAGCGTCTGAATTCCAGACAAGCTCGATGGTCGTTGTTTTTTACCAGGTTTAATTTTGTCGTCACTTATCGCCCGGGGTCTAAGAATGTAAAGGCTGATGCCTTGTCTCGCAGTTTCCCAGGGGCCGGGAAAATGGATGACCCGAGTCCTATCCTTCAGGAGGGGGTGGTAGTGTCGGCTGTATTTTCTGAGCTTGAGGAGGAGGTGTTAGAGGCTCAGGGGGACGCCCCTGCAGGACCTCCAGGGAGACTGTTTGTCCCAAATCTGTTGAGACAAAAGGTTATTGAGGCACATCATAATTCTGCTCTAGCAGGACATCCAGGGAGTAAGGCTACTTTAGATCTCCTTTCTCGCCGGTTTTGGTGGCCTAATGCTAATAAAGATGTTATAACTTTTGTCGCGTCATGTGGGGTGTGTGCTCGCTCTAAAACCCCTCATACCCGTCCGTCTGGGACCCTTTTACCCTTGAAACTTCCGGAGCGTCCATGGACTCATTTATCTATGGACTTCATTACGGACCTTCCTCCGTCGTCAGGGAATACTGTCATACTGGTGGTTGTTGACAGGTTCAGTAAGATGGCACATTTCGTTGCTCTTCCTGCACTCCCTAATGCTAAAACTCTGGCGCAGGTGTTCATTAGGGAGATCGTTAGACTTCATGGGTTGCCTTCGGATGTGGTGTCAGATAGGGGGTCTCAGTTTGTGTCCAAATTTTGGAGGGCATTTTGTTTACGTCGGGGGATGCAATTGTCATTTTCCTCGGCTTTTCATCCGCAGACCAATGGTCAGACAGAGCGTCTGAATCAGAGCTTAGAGACATATCTCCGGTGTTTTGTCTCAGAGAACCAAGAGGACTGGTCTTCTTTCTTGCCTCTGGCAGAGTTCGCTCTTAACAACAGGCGGAGCGAGTCCACTGGTAAGTCCCCGTTTTTTGGGGCATATGGTTTTCATCCCCAGTTTTGTACTTTCAATGGGGGGGGCCCTTCTGGGGTTCCTGAGGAGGAGCGTTTCTCGTCGTCACTTGCTTCTGTGTGGAGAGGTGTATTGAATAATCTGAGTGCGATGGGGAACCGTTACAAACGTATGGCTGATAGGAGGAGAGTTTCTGGTCCAGATCTGAATGTGAACGATCTGGTATGGTTGTCTACCAGGAATATAAAACTTAAAGTGCCCTCCTGGAAACTGGGTCCCAGATTCATCGGGCCGTACAGGATCAGTTCCATAATTAATCCTGTGGCATTTCGTCTGGACCTCCCTCCTACGTTTAAAATTCATAATGTGTTCCACAAGTCATTACTTAAAAGGTATGTGGCACCAGTAATACCGTCACCTCTACCTCCTCCTCCTGTGTTGGTCAATGGTAACTTGGAATTTCAAGTATCAAAGATCATTGACTCACGTCTGAATCGCCGGTCCCTTCAGTACTTGGTGCATTGGAAGGGGTATGGTCCAGAGGAGAGGACGTGGGTCCCTGCGTCTGATGTTAACGCAGATCGTTTGGTCCGGACCTTCCACAGAACTCACCCGGGCAGGCCTGGCCCTCAGGGTCCGGAGGCCCCTCGTAGAAGGGGGGGTACTGTCATGTGTGCATTGCCACGAAGATCGTCGCGGTTGCACATTTTGACTTCTCACAGCTGAGCTGCTGTTTCTTTGTGTTTGGCAGCTAGGGAGTTAATTCTGTCTGTGCTCGGTGCTGGGACTGGGTGCAGTTTCTCCCGGCTGCAATTGATTATTTGTTGATTGGTTTCCTTTAAATTCCTGGTTGTCTGCTTGGGGAGTTGCCAGTGAAACCTTCATGCAGACCACAGATAGGAATGAATCTGTATAGACTTTAGTTGTGAGCTCCTTAGTTGTTCTAAGCTCAACTTGGTTAGAGTTTATTTCCCAGACCATTTATGTTCCTTTGGTGTTTGAGTGTGTATGCAAGCGAGTGTTATCCTGTCTTTCTTATATGTCTAATCTGTGTATTTAGCTAAGATCAGCCCATATCCCTTTGGTGGTAGTCAGGATCCTTCTTAGGACTGATTACAGGGTTCAGGGTCTGATAGGAGACAGGGTTAGGTTGGAGACTTGGACCTCTGAACCATTATCAGTACCTCCAAGGTGAGGGATTAGTTAGGACCCCAGTTTAGGGTCAGGTTAGATCCCGGTCCACCTCTTTCCTGTTTCAGCTCATCAAGTCCTCAAGATTAACCCTGAGTTCAGCAGATATCGTGTCAGGTAAATCTATTCTATACTTACATGCTGATGTTGCTATACTAGTTGTTGTATAGAGTGTTGTTCCTGTATTAATAGTTTACTGACATTGTATACATATCATTAGACAGCGTGACATTTTCACTGGCCCTAAAAATTATCTCCAGTTACCATGGATCCAGTAGCCCAGCTGGCTCTGCAGTTGCAGGGATTATCCATGGAGCTGATGGACATTAAGTCCAAAGTTTTGTCTCCCCTGGAGCAAACCAGAGTTGAACCTAAGGTTGCTCTCCCGGACAGGTTCACTGGTGGGCGAGACAAATTTTTCACCTTCCGGGAGGCATGTAAATTGTATTTTCGGCTTCGGCTTCGATCATCAGGGAGTGAGGAGCAGAGAGTGGGAATTGTTATCTCACTTCTGCAAGGGACCCTCAATCCTGGGCATTTTCCCTTCCTCCGGGATCCCCGGCTCTACTGTCTGTAGATCAATTTTTTACTGCCCTGGGATTGGTATATGATGACCCAGATCGGGTCTCTCTTGCTGAGACAAAATTACGTAAGATACAGCAGGGAGATCGTCCGGCAGAGGAATTTGCTTCTGAGTTTCGTAGATGGGCCACAGATACTCAGTGGAATGACCCAGCTCTTAGGAGCCAGTTTTGTCATGGGCTTTCTGATAAATTAAATGACGTTTTGGCTCAGTATGAGTCTCCTCCTTCTCTGGAGGCTGCTATGGCCTTAGCTATCCGTACTGATAGACGGCTTCGGGAGAGGGGTGAGGTAACCCCACTCCCTGTTGTTTCTCCACCTACCACTAAAGTCCCTTATGTTGAGGTTCCCCTTGTCTGTTCGGATGAGCCTATGCAGTTGGGAGGGACATCATTTCGTAGGAGGGGATTGGCGGTACGCCGCAGGACTAGAAGATGTTTTTTCTGCGGGAAAGAGGGACATTTTGTTGGAGAATGTCCATCCCGTGCCTTGTTGAGCCTAAAGTCGCCGGAAAACTGTTAATCCCAGGTTGTGTGGTGGACGACAACCTGGGAGTATGTATTTCATCCGCCAGTTCTTCTCAGTTCCTTGTACCAGTGGAGGTGGTAGTTGGTACGAGAGTGGAGAGATTGTCTGTTCTTCTTGATAGTGGTTCCGGGGCTAATCTGGTTGACGCTCAGTTTGCTCAGGCTCAAGGTATGCATCTGAGTGTATTGGTCAAACCGATCCCTATATTCTCCATTGACGCCAGGCCTCTCGGCCAAGGTAGCTTTGTTCATGAGGTTCATAACATTGACCTTCGGGTAGGGGCAATACATAGGGAACAATTATCTTGTTATGTGTTGGAGGGTCTACCTACTCCCATTGTGTTGGGACTTCCTTGGTTGGTTAAACATAACCCTGTGATTAATTGGCAGTCCAGAGAAATAAGCCAATGGGGTGAGTTTTGCAAAAGCAACTGCATGAACACAGTCATCAGTGCGGTCGTGCCTAGTACATTGCCTCCTTTTTTGGAGGATTTTGGGGATGTTTTCTCTGAGGAGGGGTGTCAGGAGTTGCCTCCTCATCGCGTGTATGACTGCTCTATTAATCTCCTTCCTGATGCTAAGTTGCCTAAAGCTAGGTTGTATAATCTTTCTGGTCCTGAGAGGCAGGCTATGAAAGATTATATTTCTGAAAGTCTGGCCAAAGGGCATATTAGACCTTCATCTTCCCCAGTAGCCGCGGGTTCTTCTTTGTGAAGAAGAAAGATGGAGGCCTACGCCCTTGCTTGGATTTCCGCGAACTTAATCGGATTACTGTTCGAGATCCGTATCCACTCCCTCTTATTCCTGATCTCTTCAATCAAATTATTGGCGCCAAATGGTTTTCTAAATTGGATTTCAGGGGGCGTATAATCTGATTAGGATAAAAGAGGGGGATGAGTGGAAAACGGCGTTTAACACGCCGGAGGGACATTATGAGAACCTAGTCATGCCTTTTGGTCTGACTACTGCACCAGCAGTATTCCAACATTTTGTTAATGACATTTTTCGTCACCTTGTGGGGCTGTTTGTGGTTGTATATTTGGACGACATTTTAATTTACTCGCCAGATCTTGTGTCTCATCAGGAGCATGTGAGACAGGTGTTGCAGATCTTGCGAGACAATAAATTATACGCCAAACTGGAGAAGTGTGTATTTGCCGTACAGGAACTTCAGTTTTTGGGTTTTTTGGTGTCAGCCTCCGGTTTCCGTATGGACCCTGAAAAGGTGAGAGCAGTGCTTGAATGGGATCAGCCAGGGGATCTTAAGGCTCTGCAGCGTTTTTTGGGTTTGCTAACTACTACCGGAAATTTATTTGTAATTTCTCATCTGTCGTCAAACCTCTCACTGACATGACAAGAAAAGGGACGGATTTTTCTAAATGGTTGGACAGAGCTTGCCAAGCCTTTTCCTCTTTGAAGAAATGTTTTGCTTCGGCACCCGTTCTCATCCAACCAGATGCATCTCAGCCGTTCATTGTGGAGGTGGATGCGTCTGACGTAGGGGTGGGTGCTGTATTGTCCCAGGGTCCGTCCCCTGGTAAATGGCATCCGTGCGCTTTCTTTTCTAAGAAATTGTCGTCCGCCGAAAGGAATTATGATATCGGCAATAGGGAACTTTTGGCCATTAAGTTAGCTTTTGAAGAATGGCGTCACTTTTTGGAGGGGGCAGTCCACCCGGTTACCGTTATTACTGATCACAAGAACCTGTTGTATTTGGAATCCGCTAAGCGTCTGAATTCCAGACAAGCTCGATGGTCGTTGTTTTTTACCAGGTTTAATTTTGTCGTCACTTATCGCCCGGGGTCTAAGAATGTAAAGGCTGATGCCTTGTCTCGCAGTTTCCCAGGGGCCGGGAAAACGGATGACCCGAGTCCTATCCTTCAGGAGGGGGTGGTAGTGTCGGCTGTATTTTCTGAGCTTGAGGAGGAGGTGTTAGAGGCTCAGGGGGACGCCCCTGCAGGACCTCCAGGGAGACTGTTTGTCCCAAATCTGTTGAGACAAAAGGTTATTGAGGCACATCATAATTCTGCTCTAGCAGGACATCCAGGGAGTAAGGCTACTTTAGATCTCCTTTCTCGCCGGTTTTGGTGGCCTAATGCTAATAAAGATGTTATAACTTTTGTCGCGTCATGTGGGGTGTGTGCTCGCTCTAAAACCCCTCATACCCGTCCGTCTGGGACCCTTTTACCCTTGAAACTTCCGGAGCGTCCATGGACTCATTTATCTATGGACTTCATTACGGACCTTCCTCCGTCGTCAGGGAATACTGTCATACTGGTGGTTGTTGACAGGTTCAGTAAGATGGCACATTTCGTTGCTCTTCCTGCACTCCCTAATGCTAAAACTCTGGCGCAGGTGTTCATTAGGGAGATCGTTAGACTTCATGGGTTGCCTTCGGATGTGGTGTCAGATAGGGGGTCTCAGTTTGTGTCCAAATTTTGGAGGGCATTTTGTTTACGTCGGGGATGCAATTGTCATTTTCCTCGGCTTTTCATCCGCAGACCAATGGTCAGACAGAGCGTCTGAATCAGAGCTTAGAGACATATCTCCGGTGTTTTGTCTCAGAGAACCAAGAGGACTGGTCTTCTTTCTTGCCTCTGGCAGAGTTCGCTCTTAACAACAGGCGGAGCGAGTCCACTGGTAAGTCCCCGTTTTTTGGGGCATATGGTTTTCATCCCCAGTTTTGTACTTTCAATGGGGGGGGCCCTTCTGGGGTTCCTGAGGAGGAGCGTTTCTCGTTGTCACTTGCTTCTGTGTGGAGAGGTGTATTGAATAATCTGAGTGCGATGGGGAACCGTTACAAACGTATGGCTGATAGGAGGAGAGTTTCTGGTCCAGATCTGAATGTGAACGATCTGGTATGGTTGTCTACCAGGAATATAAAACTTAAAGTGCCCTCCTGGAAACTGGGTCCCAGATTCATCGGGCCGTACAGGATCAGTTCCATAATTAATCCTGTGGCATTTCGTCTGGACCTCCCTCCTACGTTTAAAATTCATAATGTGTTCCACAAGTCATTACTTAAAAGGTATGTGGCACCAGTAATACCGTCACCTCTACCTCCTCCTCCTGTGTTGGTCAATGGTAACTTGGAATTTCAAGTATCAAAGATCATTGACTCACGTCTGAATCGCCGGTCCCTTCAGTACTTGGTGCATTGGAAGGGGTATGGTCCAGAGGAGAGGACGTGGGTCCCTGCGTCTGATGTTAACGCAGATCGTTTGGTCCGGACCTTCCACAGAACTCACCCGGGCAGGCCTGGCCCTCAGGGTCCGGAGGCCCTCGTAGAAGGGGGGGTACTGTCATGTGTGCATTGCCACGAAGATCGTCGCGGTTGCACATTTTGACTTCTCACAGCTGAGCTGCTGTTTCTTTGTGTTTGGCAGCTAGGGAGTTAATTCTGTCTGTGCTCGGTGCTGGGACTGGGTGCAGTTTCTGCCGGCTGCAATTGATTATTTGTTGATTGGTTTCCTTTAAATTCCTGGTTGTCTGCTTGGGGAGTTGCCAGTGAAATCTTCATGCAGACCACAGATAGGAATGAATCTGTATAGACTTTAGTTGTGAGCTCCTTAGTTGTTCTAAGCTCAACTTGGTTAGAGTTTATTTCCCAGACCATTTATGTTCCTTTGGTGTTTGAGTGTGTATGCAAGCGAGTGTTATCCTGTCTGTCTTATATGTCTAATCTGTGTATTTAGCTAAGATCAGCCCATATCCCTTTGGTGGTAGTCAGGATCCTTCTTAGGACTGATTACAGGGTTCAGGGTCTGATAGGAGACAGGGTTAGGTTGGAGACTTGGACCTCTGAACCATTATCAGTACCTCCAAGGTGAGGGATTAGTTAGGACCCCAGTTTAGGGTCAGGTTAGATCCCGGTCCACCTCTTTCCTGTTTCAGCTCATCAAGTCCTCAAGATTAACCTGAGTTCAGCAGATATCGTGTCAGGTAAATCTATTCTATACTTACATGCTGATGTTGCTATACTAGTTGTTGTATAGAGTGTTGTTCCTGTATTAATAGTTTACTGACATTGTATACATATCATTAGACAGCGTGACACATACACAGTGTAATACCATTATTAGTGCCCCACACAAAGCATGATGCCCCGATACACAGTATGATGCCTCTACATTTCCCCACACAGTATGATGCTCCCACACACAGTATGATTACCCCACAATGCCCCACACAAAGCATGATGCCCCAACACACAGTATGATGCCTCCACATTTCCCCACACACACTAGGATGCCCCCACACAGTATGATGCCCCCATACACAGTATGATGCTCCCACACACAGTATGATGCCCCCACAATGCCCCACACACAGTTTAATGTCTTGATTAGTGCCCACACACAAGCATGATGCCCCCACACAGTAGTATGATGCCTCCACATTTCCCCACACACAGTATGATGCCCCCACACACAGCATGGTGCCCCACACAGAATGATGCCCTCTCAGTGCCCCACACACAGTATAATGCCCTCACAGTGACCCACACACAATATGATGCCCTAATTAGTGCCCAACACAAAGCATCATGCCCCCACACACAGTATGATGCCCACACAGTGCCACATACACCGTGTAATACCATTATTAGTGCCCCACACAAAGCATGATGCCCCGATACACAGTATGATGCCTCTACATTTCCCCACACAGTATGATGCTCCCACACACAGTATGATTACCCCACAATGCCTCACACAAAGCATGATGCCCCAACACACAGTATGATGCTCCCACACACATTATGATGCCTCCACATTTCCCCACACACAGTATGATGCCCCCACACAGAGTATGATGCTCCCAGAGTTGGATGCTGTCATACACGGTATGATGCTCCCACAGTGCCCCACACACAGCATATTACCCTGATTAGTGGCCCACACAAAGCATGTTGCCCACACAGAGTGTGATGTCTCCACATTTCCCCACACACAATATTACAATATGATGCCCCTACAGTGCCACACACACAGCATGATGCTCCCACACACAGTATGATGCCTCCACATTTCCCCACACACACTAGGATGCCCCCACACAGTATGATGCCCCCACACACAGTATGATGCTCCCACACAGTATGATGCCCCCACAATGCCCCACACACAGTTTAATGTCCTGATTAGTGCCCCACACAAAGCATGATGCCCCCACACAGTAGTATGATGCCTCCACATTTCCCCACACACAGCATGATGCCCCCACACACAGCATGGTGCCCCACACAGAATGATGCCCTCTCAGTGCCCCACACACAGTATAATGCCCTCACAGTGACCCACACACAGTATGATGACCCAACACACTGTATGATACCATCAAAGTGCCTCCTTCAAAGTACGTTGCCCCCACAGTGCCCCTCCCACAGCATAATGCCCCCACACACAGTTTGATGACCCCACGGCGCCCCACATGCAATATGATGCCCCCCACACACAGTATGATACCCTCTCAGTGCTTCCCACAAAGTTTGATGTCCCCACAGTTCCCCTCACAAATAGTCTGTGTTGGTGGGCACCGCTAATAATAATCTACATATACCAGGGATGAACCCAATGCATACAAAAATGTATTAAACTAAAAAAGAAAAAGAGGTATGCCAAACAAAGGGATCACCTAGAAATATTACTTACAATATAACATACAAGCCACATAGAAATGTAAAAACATTTAAAACAGCCCAAAAGCCAAGAAAAACTGGACCAATAGATAAATAGGTCCTCCCCAAACAATCATCACATATGAAAAAAGGGAACAGCACAAAATGTACAGTAGTTGCCTGTAATGAAGCACCTTAATATATGATAAATCCAAAATAACCAATAACAAATGCCACATAATATGTAAACAACCACATAAGTGATGTGCTGCCGGCTCAAAGGAGAGGTAATAAAAAGGAACCAGAATCCAGAATGGTAACAGAATGGAACGAGGTATCAGAGTAAATACAAAAATGAATAGATTAAAGAATCTTCAAATATCTGCATGTACTGTATATATAAACCTCCTATTAGACTTATTGTTCCCTGAAACAGTGGAAAATACTAGTGCTCTTCTGGCACCAAAATGCCCACATGAGACCATATTTTCCTCTGAAACTCAAACTGTAGACAATCAAACAGTGATTTACAGGAAGTTTTGGAATAAAAGCTGGGCGGCTCCAGTAACTTACCCTCTTTTTCTACAACTTAAAATGCAATAGTGAAATCAAGGAACAGAAAGGTCTAATATTGTTCCCTTCCATGCAGGGCAACAATTCCTCAAAAACACAAAACACTGAAATTGATGGCCAGGCATTTTCTTGTGGCGTATTTTGTTACCTTCCCGTTAACTTCTGTTTGTAAAATTTAGATCAGCTTCACAACAAAAAACGCCTAAAGAATTGACAGGTCGCTTCATTGAAATGTTTTTCAAAACATGAAGTTAAAAAAAGGCTAAAATGTATGAACAGCGAGTCGATTTTCAATAAAAATGTGCAAGAGGGGTCTTTTGAGCATTTTTATAGCAATTTTTCGGAGCTGACCCTCTGTGTGCACATAGCCTTACTCAATATTACAGTTGCCTGTTAAGTGTTCCTTAGTTAGTATTTGTAAGAGACAAATGCTGGACACCATTAAAGGCAGTCTGTCAGCAGGTTTTTGCTATGTAATCTGAGAGCAGCATGATGTGGGAGTAGAGTTCTTGATTACAGCGATGTGTCACTTACTGGGCTGTATTCAGCTGTTTCAATACAATCAGTGTTTTATCAGCAGGAGATTAACTATAGGACAACTGGCCTTGTACCTCCTCATCACCCCCCCAGCACTGATTAGCAGCTTTCTGTGAACATACAGTGTACACAGAAAGCAGCCAATCAGTGATGTGGGCGAGGTTATACAGGGCTCAGCATTCCGAGCTCTGCTAGAGCTGCAGCATAGAAATCTGTGACTCTATCACAACTGCTGCAACAAGTAAACTAAGTGACGCATCAATGGTAATGGGGCCTTTCTCCTTACCTCTTGGTGCTGTCAGATTGCATAGGACAAACCTGCTGACAGATTCCCTGTAAAACAGCTACATAGTGTGTGGCCAAGTCCTCCAGGCTACCTTCAGGCAGAAAAGGGATTTACAGCACTCCTGGTTGAGCGACTCTGGATCAGTACGAGACAGCATGCCAGATCTCTGACCTGCCTATTAAAGTCGATGGAGTGGCGATGGGGAGAAGCAGAGAAAAGATATGAACGGTGGCACAGGATGGTGTTGCTGCTTTTTAGTGAGCTGCATTCACAGCTACACTGCTCAGTACTTCTGTATAATATTCTCCTTGCTATTGCTGCTTCTGAACGTCTACAATATAGAGATAGGAGGACAGGATTCCCTCATCTCTGTGTGTGCTGTGTATGTGAGACATCTTGGCAGCTAGTCTTGACCCACTAGCTCAAAGACAATTGGAAATTGTTTGCAGAGGTGAAAATGCAAAGTACAACATCATATAATAGTCGGAAATTGTGTTATGTGTGCATATAATAACTTATTTTGAACAGTCACTTAAGGAGGCTTCAAGGAGCAAATTTTCAAACATGCATATAATATTTTATTTCCTCTGTAAAATCTGTAGTGTATCAGAGACCTGTGAACATATCCATAGGCACAAGAGCAGCACAGTAAATGGAACGGCTTCCGATGATATTTTAGCCATAGGTCTGGTTGTGTGTTTATAGTATAAATTCAGATTTTAATTGTTAATTGCCCGTTTTGCTTTATGTCACTGCATCACATAAAATAAACATTCTTCTGTTTATACAATACAAGTCTCAATGAAAACAGTGCTTGTATTGTAGTGAATCTGCAAATCACAAGTGCTACCGCACCCTGTGGGTTCTGTTGTAGGTAAATATTCTAAATTCATCATTTCCGATAATGAATGTTTCCGGGTATGGTCCAAATAAGATCCACTGACCGATGAAAGAGTTATGTAGTCCTGTGCAAATAAAGCTCTAAAGGGAATCTGTCACCCCATTTTTGCTATATCAGATAAAGATATCACTGAATAGTGCGTCCCATAAGTAATCTATAGGTACCTATCATATATCCTGACACCCCAGTTTTCATGGCAAAATACCTTTGTAAAGTTCGTATTTCAGTACGCAAATACTTGCGGTCCGGTCCAATGGGCGGCGTTTATTCGCATCCCCCCACCGCCTCCATTCTTGCCCTACGCACTTCTTTTCTTTCCTTTACGTCGGCTTGCCGCGCTTGCGCTTTGAAAAAGGCCCTTGCGCCCGCGCATTGTGCTTCTCCCAACAGTGGGCAATGCATAAAATCATTACTGCGCATGCGCAAGGGCCCTGTTTCAACGCGCGATCTCGCAGAAACAGTACACTGTCTGTGATATTCACAGACGAAGATACGTGAGACAAGCCGAGGAGCGGGGGGATGCGAATAAACACCGCCCATCGGACCGGACCGCAAGTATTTGCATACTGAAATACGAATTTTACAAAGGTATTTTGTCATGAAAACTGGGGAGTCAGGATATATGATAGATACCTATAGATTACTTATGGGACGCACTATTCAGTGATATCTTTATCTGATATAGCAAAAATGGGGTGACAGATTCCCTCTAAGGCTTTGTGTCATGAAACATGACCTACTGTCAAACTAGGGTTTTGTGTGTTAAATATATATATATATCCTCACCCATCCTTGTAGACTGTGAGCCCTCGCGGGCAGGGTCCTCTCTCCTTCTGTACTTATATGTCCCTTGTCTCGCACACGTTTATTGTACTTGTCTATATTTTCCCTTTTCACATGTAAAGCATCATGGAATAAATGGCGCTATATAAATGTATAATAATAATAAATACTTGGTAATGTTTTTTAAATTTTCATATCACTTTGTGTATTAAAAACAATATAGAAGTCTGTAATTTTCACACTGTCCTTTAGGGATATTCTAGACTCATACTTCCTGTTGTTTCAGGAAATCCACATTGACATTGCCAGAAATACACTGGCTCAGACCCTTTCTTTTAGAGGCATTACCTGTCTTCAGGGCCAGTTTTAGACAAAGTTGGGCCCTGGGCAAAAGTTTAAACTGGGGCCCCAAATGCTCAGATATTGCATCAAACAGAAATATTTGGGCTGTATTATGAAACCCCCCCACAACACAATATAATGCAGCCGCCAACCCCCCCCCCAGTATAATGTAGCCCCCAACCACCTCACACACACACAGTATAATGCCGCCCCAACCAACCCCCCATATAGTATAATGCAGCCTCACACACAATATAATGCAGCCACACACTTTAATGCAGCTTCTAACCCCTCTCCACACACACACACACACACAAACATAGTATAATGCAGCCCCCCTCACACAGTATAACGCAGCAACCCACCCCCACACACACACACAAACACAGTATAATGGAGCCTGACCTGATGCTCTCTCCTCCATCACTGCCTTATTTCAACTGTATCAGCATCTATGATGCCAGTATGTTGAATGCGTGGTGCGGCGCCGAGCCCCTCTTACTCATGGGCCCCACTGGTTGGGGGCCCCTGGGGAAGCGGAGGCCCTAGGCAGCTGCCTAGTCTGTCTGCCCCTAAAACCGGCCCTGCCTGTCATTGTAATTCTGCCTCTGATTATAATAAGACTTCTGAAAAGTCATTTGTGAAAAAAGAAAAACAGGAAGTATGAGTCTAAAATAACCCCAGTAGGAAAATTGTAAAAAAAAATTCTAATATGAATTGTGATATAAAACAGAAGTAAGGAAAACTTTAAAAAAAATAGATTTAGCACAAAACCCTGATTTAAACAATAAGTCATTATCTCATGATACATTCCCTTTAAGAGGGTGAGATAAAAAAATAAAAACATGGCTACTCAGAGGCATTGTTATAGGCAGGGTTCAGTCAAGGTTGGGCCATCGTAAAAGAAAAGAGTTAAACCAGCCTTATAATGAGGTATACAAACCCAATTACAGATCTACCTTCTTGCAGAGCTTTCAAGCTGTGTATATTTTACTGCTGTCTTCGTAGTGAACGGAATGGAGCTTCAATACCACATACACATGTGGCAAAATTGTTGGTACCCCTCGTTTAATGACAAAAACCCACAATGGCGACAGAAATAACTTGAATCGTGACAAAGTAATCATAAATCAAAATCTATGTAAAATAAACAAATGAGAGTCAGACATGCTTTTCAACCATGCTTTACAGAATTAAAAAAAAAAAATAAAATCATGAAATAGGCCTGGACAGAAAAAATGTGACAAAGGAACATGTAATCGCGGTGTGTCCACTAACTAGCATCACAGGTGTTACAGTCTGGAATCAGTTAGTGGCCTGTATAGAGGCTACAGATACACTGTGCTGTTTGGTGAAATGGTGTGTATCACACTCAACATGGACCAGAGGAAGTTAAGGAAAGAGTTGTCTCAGGAGATTAGAAAGAAAATTATAGACAAACATGTTAAATGTAAAACTTATAAGACCATCTCCAAGCAGCTTGATATTCCTGTGACTACAGTTGCACATATTATTCAGAAATGTAAGCTTCATGGGACTGTAGCCAACCTCCCTGGATGTGGCCGCAGGAGGAAAATTGATGACAAATCAAAGAGACGGATAATACGAATGGTAACAAAACAGCCCAGAAAAACTTCTAAACAGATTAAAGATGAACTTCAACCTCAAGGAACATCAGTGTCAGATCGCACCATCCATCGTTGTATGAGCCAAAGTGGATTTCATGGGAGACGACCAAGGAGGACACCATTGTTGAAAAAAAATCATAAAAAGCCTGACTGGAATTTGCCAAACTACATGTTGACAAGCCACAAAGCTTCTGGGAGAATGTCCTATGGACAGATGAGACAAAAATGGAACTTTTTGGCAAAGCACATCAGCTCTATGTTCACAGACGGAAAAATGAAGCATATCAAGAAAAGAACACTGTCCCTACTGTGAAACATGGAGGAGGCTCTGTTATGTTCTGGGACTGCTTTGCTGCATCTGGCACATGGTGTCTAGAATCTGTGCAGGGCACAATGAAATCTCAACTCTATCAAGGGATTCTAGAGAGAAATGTGCTGCCCAGTGTTAGAAAGCTTGGTCTCAGTCGCAGGTCATGGGTCTTGTAAAAGGTTGTGCAACAAAATATTAAGTTAAGGATGCCACCATTTCTGTCCAGGCCTATTTCATGAGTTCTATTTTTTTTTTAATTCTGTGGGAGCATGGTTGAAAAGCAATGTCTGACTTTCATTTGTTGATTTTCATAGATTTTTTATTTATTATTACTTTTGTCAGATTCAAGTTATTTCTGTCACCATTGTGTGTTTTTCTGTCATTACACGAGGGGTACCAACAATTTGTGTGTATAACCTAATGGAAGTAGGGTGGCTGAAAGGAAGCAGCCGT
This sequence comes from Oophaga sylvatica, assembly GCA_033576555.1. Classification (NCBI taxonomy): domain Eukaryota; kingdom Metazoa; phylum Chordata; class Amphibia; order Anura; family Dendrobatidae; genus Oophaga; species Oophaga sylvatica. Next base: position 100,111,007 of record JARQOD010000009.1, on the reverse strand, counting down.
GTCATTCAAAGGGGAGCTATGATCAGAAAATGATTTGTTTAAATATTTTTTTTTGTGTTACATGTATTTTTTTCAGCAAAATAGGAATCTTGTGAGTATGATACCTTTTAATGGCTAACAAAATATAGTTTAAAGGGTATGCCACACTAAACAACATCGCTAACGGGATCGCTAAAAAACGTCACTATTTAGCGATCCCGTGTGCCCGTTGTTGTGTGCGGCATCTGCCAGCGACGAGCTTCCTGCTGTGATCTCGCTCGTCGCTGGAATCATTCCGGACCCTATTTTCGTCGCTGGCGCCCCGCTGGGTAGGTATATATCGCTAAGTGTGGCACCTTTTTTAGCGATTTAGCGTTACTTTTGTACCGCTAAAGTCGTTAAGGAGATCGCTAACCGCGATAGCGTCCTAACGACATCGCTAAAATAGGTAGCCACTAGCGATATAGAAACAATCCCGCTAGCGATCTCATTAGTATGCGACGCTAACGAGATCGCTAGCGGGATTGTGTAGTGTGGCAGTACCTTAAGATATTAGAGGGCGAGCTTTCAAGACTGCTTATGTCTCTTCATCAGGCTGGTGTAACAAAATATTTGAAGAAACAATTATATACAGTGAAAAGGGATGGTGTAATACATGGACATTTAAATAAACAAACACTGAAATAAACAAACACTGAGCTTAAAGAGAGAATCCTTAATTAGGTAAGATTCCTATTTTGCTGAAAGCACTCTATATGTTTTTTTCTACTGGCTAACACGGTACCAAACCAATCTTTTTTCGTTTATGTATTTTTTTGTGACATTATTTTTTTACACATCGTAATCTGTATTAAAAAGAAAATTAGAACTTGTATTTTTCATGTTGACCACTGGTGCTTTTTTAAACTCTAATTTTCTATAGTTTCAGGAAACCACATATGTACATAGTTACAATGAACAAACTCTAACCCTATCTTTTGTACTGAAGCCTCTAATAAGCAAGTGCAAAGGTCATTGTGAAGTGAGGGGGGGACAGGATCAGCTGTGACATTGTCTATTGTGATTGGTGGATCCCTGTGTTATCAGCTGTATACAGAGGTGATGATAGTGAGCCCGCTGAAAACTCTTCCTGAAAGGTCAGAGAGTATGAGTATAAAAAAAGCTTCAGTGGTCAGTGTGAGAATTGCAAGATTATTAATCTATATATAGAAAAAAATAATATCACAAAAAAAGACAACATTTTTTAATAAACACCTGTAACACAAAAACCTTTTATAAACAACTGGTCTTTTTGTGATTGTAGCTTGCATTGAAGGCTGAGGCTACACGGTGATTTTCACTGTGAATATTAATATTACAATTTTTCTTTTCTAAATAACAACTTAGAAAAAAAAGTCCCGCAACTTGGTGTAAGGGTGTGTGTCCACCATCAGGATTCCTTCAGTAAATGCTGCGTGTTTGATGCTGTGCGCTGGCGCAGAGTCAAACACGCAGCGTCCAGATGTTACAGCATGGTGGAGGGGATTTCAAGAAATCCCGTTTCCACTATGCGTAAAAACACGCAGGCGTCAGACCTGCATTAACGGACATGCTGTGCGTCTTTTCAGATCGCAGCATGTCCTTTTCCCTTGCGGCGACGCTCCGTCGCCGCAAGGTAAATAACACAGGGCTGTGTAGCGCTGCGGTGATTCCGGATGTGTTCATGAGCACATCTGGATTCACCACACGTTCAGAAGGCGGCAGGGCTTTGGACGGAGCGGAGTTTCCGCTACGTCCAAAGTGCTGTGTTTCCTGACCGTGGAAACACAGCCTTATAATCTCACAACCTTCTTTGAAACCTCTTCCAGCATTTAGTGACTGAGGAATTCTTCTAAAAGCCCATACAGCTGAAGTATTATTATCAGTGACCTAAGTGAACAGGACTTCTGCTGAAACTGGCCTACCAAAGTAGCAGAAGATTCTCTGGTGGCCCAGGTTCTAATACAATATTAGGCTTCTGATACAATAGGGACCCCCAGCATAAGACCACCCCATTTGGAGTTGACTTTGAAGCCATTTTTATCATACATTTTATAAAAAAAAACTCCATAATGGCGACTTGATGGATGAACACTCTGAAGGAAGATCGATCTTGTGCAAGCCTAGATAGGTCCACCAGGGTCTTCTCTGCTGTTATCTTAATTGTATCAAGCCATCGGGTTGCCGGTCTTCCTCTATGCCTTGTTCCTTCTATTCTTTCAATCATGATGTCCTTCTCCATTGATTGATCTCTTTGTATGATGTGTCCGAAGTAGGCAAGTCGTAGCTTGGTGATCCTTGTTTTGAGTGACCCTTTTACAGATCGAAATAACACAGATCTGACTATGGTCATGTACATGAGCACGTAGATTTGTACTGTTCATTTTAGTGGCTGCATTGTTACATTGTATAAAATTATCTTACATAAACAATGGAGATTTATCCAACAGCCAAATTTGGACAGATATGTCGATGTCACGCTGTATAGCAGATATATATATATGTGATGTCAGTAATCTATATCAAAAGGGCAACATACTATATAACATGCGCATAGATATATGATAACATAGAATTACCTGACAGAAAGTCCAGTGGGTCAATACGGAATCCGTTATACGCTGTCTCCGGCTAGAGGGTGACCGGGGTCTATGCTGACCCTAAACTGGGGTCCTGACTAATCCCTCTACCTGGAGGTACTGTTAAAGGTACAGAGGTCCAGGCCACCAGCGTAAACCCTGTCTCCTATCAATCCCTGCCAACTGTAATCTAGTCCTAAGAAGGACCCTGATTTCCACCAAAGGGAATGAACAGGTAACGGTTAATGAACAGAAAGACATACAAGAAAGACAAGGAATAAAGTAAATAAAGTCTTACATACAACACTCACACACAGTAGGAACACCTAAGGTCTCAGAAATAAACTATAAGCTATAAGAGTAAAAACAACTAAGGAGCTCTTAGCTTAAGTATTCTCAGAACCGATCCAGTCTGCTAGACTACATGAATGCTTTCACCAGCGTCTAACACCCAGACTGGCAGGAATATAAAGGAAACTAATTAGAACATAATCAAAAGCAGCCGGGCGAGGCTGGACCTAGTCTTAGCAAAGAGCTAGGTAAAATTAACTCTCTCATTACCAAACACAAAGAAACAGCAGCTCAGCTGTGAGAAGTCAGAATGTGCAATCGCGACGATCTTCGTGGCGATGCACCCATGACAGTACCCCCCTTCTACGAGGGGCCTCCGGACCCTCATGACCAGGTCTGTCCGGGTAAGTTGTGTGAAAGGTCCGAACCAATCGATCTGCGTTAGCATCAGACGCAGGGACCCACGTCCTCTCCTCAGGACCATACCCCCTCCAATGAACTAAGTACTGAGGGGATCGGCGACTGAGACGTGAGTCAATGATTTCGACCCATGAAATTCCACGTTATCATTGACTACCACTGAAGGAGGAGGTAGAGGTGACGGTATGACTGGTGCCACATACTTTTTAAGTAATGACTTGTGAAACACATTATGAATTTTAAACGTAGGAGGGAGGTCCAGACGAAATGCCACAGGATTAATTATGGAACTGATCCTGTATGGCCCGATGAATCTGGGACCCAACCTCCAGGAGGAAACTTTAAGTTTTATATTCCTGGTAGACAACCAAACTAGATCGTTCACCTTCAGATCTAGACCAGAAACTCTCCCCCTATCAGCCATCCGTTTGTAACGGTTCCCTGTAACCTTCAGTCTTAACCGATCTGGAACTATCAGTCTCCCTGGAAGTCCCACAGGGGCGTCCCCCTGAGCCCCCAATACCTCCCCCTCAAGCTCAGAGCATACAGCTGACACTACAACTCCCTCCTGAGGAATAGGAACCGGATCATCCGTCTTCCCGGCCCCTGGGAAAGTACAAGATAAGGCATCAGGAAGCAACTTTATTGAGCAGTCATATGCGCGATGAGAGGTAACTCTTTACACCCCTCCTCTGAGAACATCTCCCCAAAGTCCTCCAGAAAAGGAGACAAAGTCCTAGGCACAACCGCACCGATGACCGTGCTCATGCAGTTATTCCTGCAAAATTCACCCCACTGGCTTATCTTTCTGGATTGCCAATCAATCACTGGGTTATGTTTAGCCAACCAAGGAAGTCCCAACACAATAGGAGTAGGTAGACCCTCCAACACATAACAAGACAATTGCTCTTTATGTATTGCCCCTACTCGAAGATCTATGTTATGAACAGCTTGTACCAAGCTACCTTGACCGAGAGGTCTAGAATCAATAGAGACTATAGGGACCGGTTTGGCCAATACACTCAGTTGCATACCATGCACCTGGGCAAACCGAGCGTCCACCAGATTAGCCCCGGACCCACTATCAAGAAAAACAGAAATCCTCTCAGTTCTAGTACCAATCACCACCTCCGCAGGCACGAGAAACTGAGAGGGATTTGGGGACGAAATACACACTGCCAGGTTAACTCCTTTGCTCAAAGAGGCCCGGGATGGACACCCCCCAACAAAATGTCCCTCTCTCCCGCAAAAGAAACACCTTCTAGTCTTGCGGTGCACCGCCGATTCCCTCCTACAAAAAGATGTCCCTCCCAACTGCATGGGTTCCTCAGAACAGACCAGGGGAACCTCAGTATAAGGGACTTTAGTAGTAGGTGGAGTCATCACGGGAGGCGAAGTTACCTCGCGTCTTCCCCGAATTCGTCTATCAATGCGAATAGCGAGGGCCATAGCAGCCTCCAGTGATGGAGGAGAATCATACTGAGCCAACACATCTTTTAATTTGTCAGACAACCCTTGACAAAACTGGCTCCTAAGAGCTGGGTCATTCCACTGAGTATCTGTTGCCCATCTACGGAACTCAGAAGAATATTCCTCCGCTGGACGATTTCCTTGCCGTATTTTACGTAACTTTGTTTCAGCAAGGGAAACACGATCCGGATCATCATATACCAGACCCAGGGCAGTAAAAAAATCGATCCACTGACTGGAGATCTGGGGAGCCTGGAGGAATAGAGAACGCCCAAGATTGAGGGTCCCCTTGTAAGAGCGAGATAACAATTCCCACCCTCTGCTCTTCACTCCCAGATGACCGAGGCCGCAGCTGAAAGTACAATTTACATGCCTCCCGGAAAGTAAAAAATTTGTCCCGCCCACCAGTGAACCTGTCCGGGAGAGCAACCTTAGGTTCAGATCTGGTTTGCTCCGGGGGGGGACAAAACCTTGGACTTAATGTCTGCAAACTCCATGGACAACCCCTGCAACTGCCGGGCCAGCTGGGCTACTGGATCCATGACAGCTGGGGAGAATCTTTAGTATGGGCCGGTGAAAATGTCACGCTGTATAGCAGATATATATATATGTGATGTCAGTAATCTATATCAAAAGGGCAACATACTATATAACATGCGCATAGATATATGATAACATAGAATTACCTGACAGAAAGTCCAGTGGGTCAATACGGAATCCGTTATACGCTGTCTCCGGCTAGAGGGTGACCGGGGTCTATGCTGACCCTAAACTGGGGTCCTGACTAATCCCTCTACCTGGAGGTACTGTTAAAGGTACAGAGGTCCAGGCCACCAGCGTAAACCCTGTCTCCTATCAATCCCTGCCAACTGTAATCTAGTCCTAAGAAGGACCCTGATTTCCACCAAAGGGAATGAACAGGTAACAGTTAATGAACAGAAAGACATACAAGAAAGACAAGGAATAAAGTAAATAAAGTCTTACATACAACACTCACACACAGTAGGAACACCTAAGGTCTCAGAGATAAACTATAAGCTGTAAGAGTAAAAACAACTAAGGAGCTCTTAGCTTAAATATTCTCAGAACCGATCCAGTCTGCTAGACTACATGAATGCTTTCACCGGCGTCTAACACCCAGACTGGCAGGAATATAAAGGAAACTAATTAGAACATAATCAAAAGCAGCCGGGCGAGGCTGGACCTAGTCTTAGCAAAGAGCTAGGTAAAATTAACTCTCTCATTACCAAACACAAAGAAACAGCAGCTCAGCTGTGAGAAGTCAGAATGTGCAATCGCGACGATCTTCGTGGCGATGCACCCATGACAGTCGAATACAGTTGATATGTAATGTTCACACCTTCCACTCATTTCCACTCATTTGATATATAGACTTTTGAAATTCTAGTTTAAATTGCACGGTGTAATCACTTCCATTAAATCTATTGAATATTTCCCTGTTACAGGTTATTATGATGTGAATTATTAAAATCTTATTACACTCGTTACCTAAGTGATTGGCATTTCTTGACGGAAACTAATTTTTCTTCTTTTTTTGTTCATGAAACATTGATGCTATTTCTGTGATTAGAGATATCGTACAAAATCTGCTTTTACTGTCGCATCATTTTTTCAAAAAGGTCGACTGGTAGAAATTAGAATGAAGAGTGTTAAAGGGATTTTCAACACCCAAGATCTACCACCTAATAACTTGTAAAGCAAAGCAGCTTTCTAAAATACTTGCATTGACATATGTGTGCGCTATCAAGTTCTAACAAAGGGCCACCGGGATGCTGGTGTGATCCAGAGTTACTTCTCACAAACAATCATAAGTCACGGTAGTCAAGGAGTCCGAGGTCAAAAGCCAGGAGGGTAGGTCATAAACAGGGAAGAGACAAAGGCAAATTTGGGTAGCGGGTCCGAGGTCAGAATAAAAGGAGGATAACAGATCAGAGCAAAGGGAGTAGGCAAAACGGATGGTCAGAATGAGGTCCAAGGTCAAGCAGCAAAAAGATCCAAAAGCAGCACACAAGGCACAGAGGGACAAACCATACAGAGCTGAATATATGTCTGGCAAATTGACAGCCCAGTTAAATAGCTGGGCAATCACCTGGGACAGGGAGCACCTGAAGGCAGCCCAGAACCTCACAGTCTCAGATTGGCCAGCCTAGCTGTCAATTAAATCACGGTCAGCTCAACATGCCCCTGCACCAGATTGGATGGCTGAGCTGTCACTAACTGTGTCCTAGACACAGTGAGGGGTGAAATTGTGACAGACAGGTACATTCCTTCCAGGATCTTTCAGATAGTAAATATACATTGGGTCCTCATTTACATCATCAACAAAGAGCTGGTATTCTTTGTACTTGTACTGAGCATGTGTTGATCAATGTGCCCAAGTGCAAGGCTCAGGGAAATGGAGTATCGGGGACTGGAGGCGCATCCTGCAACCAAATGTTGGACCTGCAATATCACCAGAAATCTATTAATATTTAAAGAAATAGTAATAATTTGTATATAAAGGTTTTACAGCAAGTTTAAAATATTTTCATATCCCAGAAACCCCTGAAATACCAACAGAGATGCAATAGGTGGAATGTGCACTAGTTCCACCAGCTCATAAAAAGCATGTGTGCAACTTCTCCACACTTGGATTACACATCCTAGATCCCCCAAGAGTTAAATCTCTAATCACTGGAATTATTGAATTCAGAATAATTCAAATTGTGGAACACCCACAAAATCTCAAGAGATGCCCAGTTTGTACCACCTACCTATTTAGATCCCATTGGACAATGCAAACAAAAAAAAAACAGGACTTAGTTATACATCTACTGTAAAGCCCCCATCTCACACAGCGATCTCGCTAGCGAGATCGCTGCTGAGTCACTAGTTTTGTGACGCAACAGCGATCTCCCCAGCGATATCGCTGTGTGTGACATTCAGCGACGATCAGCCCCCCTGCTGGGTATCGCTGATCGTCGCTGAATGTCCTGGACATTTTTTTGATCGCTGGTCTCCCGCTGGCAGGCACGCATCGCTGCATGTGACAGGCGGGACACCAGCGATCCGCTGGTAACCAAGGTACACATCGGGTTTCCAGGCGCCGGGCTGTGCCTGGAAACCCGATGTGTACCTTGGTTACCAGCTCCCTGCATCAGGGCGCTGGTATCCAACGTACACTGCGGGTAACTAAGCGACGTTACCCGCAGTGTCGCTGTCCTGATCGCTGTCTGTTTGGCAGCTCAGCAGCGATCATGTAGCGACACACCAGCGATCCTGATCGTTGTCGGGATCTCTGGTGTATCGCTATGTGAGACGCGGGCTTAACTGTAGGTGAATGTGAATATTTGTTAAGGAATTTGTCAGGGAAAAATGATGTGTGCAACAATGTAAGCTCACCTCGCCAGGGTGCAGGAACATTGGAGCTGTGTACACAAAACCATGGGATATTTGCAATCAAGTAAACTTTCCTATTTATTTTAGATTAGTATTTTAATATACATGTGGTAACAGGATCGGAGTTATTCTTTCACTCCTTCTCCTATTATTAGATTGCTCATGTGCTACCTTGGAGATTGTGCTTGGATTTCCATTACTAATAAACCCACAAAACGACTATTTCGGAAATGTTGATACCAGATGCCTTATGGTGACTTGTATAAAAATACCCTGACATAAAGTCACGTTAGGTTCAAAGCATTAGCTGATGGAAGGTGTTAGTAACTCATAAATAACACATATCAATGAGAAGTGCTGAAACCATGGTGGACAGAGTCAGCAGCTGAGCACAAGTGTTGGCTGTGACAATGTATTATTAATGATCTTGTGGTGGTCTTATCTCACCTTCCCTATCTGAAACACCACGCTCAATCTACCAGCTGGGGTCAGCAAGATGTAGCTGAGATTTTCCTAAAGACTATAAACAAGAAGGAGAACACATCTGATTGATTAATTGATTGGGTAATATTGACTAATTGTTATGTAAATATTGAAGGTAAAACCCATGAAATATCTCTGATGATGCAGAGAATTGTGCAGCCGCTGCTACATGAGAATCCAGACTAAGGTTTTGTTCTCATAAATATCTGTTAAGGTTCATGTACATGACTGTATTTTCGGTCCATGTGCGATCCGGCAAAACATTGGATCGCACTTGCACCAATGTTATTCTATGGGGCCGTGCACATGTCTGATTTTTTACCCAAGCAAAGATGGTGGGAGGAAAAAAATTGCTGTATGCCTGAGTTTGATCTGATATTTGGATCACACTTGCCCAAGCAAGTTAATGAGAACATGGAAAACATGGGACTGCACTCGGATGTCATCTGAGTGCAGTCCAATTTCCATGGACTGACAGAATGGAGGAGATGGATAAAAAAAAATGTCTCCACCTCTCTGCATCTGAAAGAATAAGATCACACTACACTGACACTCGGATCAGAGTTTGATCAGAGTGCGATTTTCATAATCGACCCATTTCACGGATGAGAGCATATACGCTTATGTATCTTTAATTTATGCATTGCTAAAAAAAAATTGTTTTGCAAAAAAATTACCAACTTGTGTAAATAGTTTCCCTCAACCCCTGACATGTACAGGTAAGGGGAGAACAGAGGAAAGTCTGAACCATGTATTTGTTTTTCGGAGAAAAATAAAACAGACACTAATCTCTCAGATTAATGCACAGGCAGCAATTGTAAAACTGGAAATTAAATGGTAAAAATGTTGGGCACGGTGATTATACATCAGAAATATATAATCATATTTAATATCTAGAAGAAGGGACACTTTTTTGGCCTCACTCAAACTTTTCTTTTTTTATTTTTTTTTTGTTTTTCCTATGAGATAAAAAAAATTTGCCTTTTTTAATGTGTCCATTTTTACCATCAGGGTGTGAAGAAAAGAAACTCCAAGATTAAAACAAAAATAAAAATACAACAAAAAAAACGGACAGCACCCGGATGATACATGGACGGCCTCTGTGTACTATCAGTTTTTACTTGAATGGGTGCTAGTTTGATCTGCAAATTGGATAACAAATAAACATGCTCCTCCAAAAAAACAAACATGTGAACATGCCCATAGGTGATAATGGATATGTGTTCTATACGTGCAAAACACACAACGCATAAGTAAAGCATGGATTTGTGAATGGGGGACACATCGACTCACATAGGAGCCCTAACAACGCCTTTGGTTGGTGAATCATCTGTTTATGAAATTCTATCCGTTACCGTTTTAAGCATGGCCAGTGTCACCAAGGTGCCGGGGCCCAGTGGACTCTGGAAATCATGTTGATCCGTGTAAATATGGATCCAGCGTGTCTAGCCAGGGCAAGGTAAATGGGGGCACAATTAAAATCTGGAGCCAAAGGGTCCAAAACACTCGGAATCAGCCCTAATCTCAGAAATATCATTCTGCCATTCCGGAGTCTGGAGTGCTTGTGATCAGTATTAGCACAGGATAAATGCAAGCTCAAAATCTTTTATATTGCTCTTCTGGAATAGATTGACCTTGCCTTTGCCTGGGAAAATGCAACAGGCTTTTTTTCCCTTGGCACCATGACTTTACATCAGTACTTGAAGTTTAGGGCTTTACACATCAGTGGAACAAGCATGGGAGGAGGGTGGCACCGCGCTGGAATGTCACAGGGACTTTATGTAGGAACAAGTAGTTTTATTTTCTTCTAACATAAATTCTAGCGGTTACAGCCACTTATAGGTGTTCACAGGCTTAGTGGTTAAATGTACAGTTGGTGAAAACTGACATGAATGAAAGAACAGCTGCAGAACTCAGCAGTGTCTTGTGGGAGGCCAGAGGACTGTGTGACAGACCACAAATCCTCCAGAAGGTCAGATTGTGTCCAAGATAGTGAATGGCTTTTGCCCAAACCAAATGTTCCGTTGTGGGTTGTAGGCTACCTCCTACCTGGGCATCCGCAGGGTGGCACCAATCTCTTGTGAAGTTTCCCTGGCACATTCTAGGGTTAATCCAACCAGCAGGATGCCATCATTTTTCCTCCTGACCACCCATAGCGTTCTATGTACAGCATTAAAGCACCATTCCAGCGCTGGAGCAGTGCTAGTAATCTGAGTTCCTGCCCCCAGTCTTACACTTACCAGCCGCTGTCATCCGTTCTCGGCACCACTCCAGTAGGTCTCCAGCAGTTTGTGATCTGCCGGAACGCTCCAGTGTTTGAGGTAGTAATCTGGAAGACACTACTCAATATTAGTCTATGAGAGCCAGAACGAGGATTGAATGAGGCTTTCAAAGACTTGCACTGAGAGATTGTGACCATTACCTATGACATCCGGTAAGTCAGAAGTTTTAGTCACAAGATGGCAGCACGGGACCAGAATGGCACTGGGAAGAGCTGAAGATGGTGGTTGCTAAGTATAAGGCAACAGTCAGGGAATTTAGATTAGTAGCACCACTCCAACACTGAAATAAAACAGCTGGAGTGGTGCTTTAACACTACAGAGCTGCCCCAGTCTTCAGTAAGGCCTTATTCAGATGTCAGGGCAGGACCGGTTGATGTACGGAAGGGCACTGGCAGGTGCGGCCTCCACCGGCTGATGTACAGAAGGGCACTGGCAGGTGCGGACTGGACCGCTGATGTAGAGATGAGCTCTGGCAGGTGCATGCAGGACCGACTGATTTACAGAAGGGCCTGGCAGGTGCGGACTGGACCACTGATATAGAGATGAGCTCTGGCAGGTGCATGCAGGATCAGCTGATTTACAGAAGGGCCTGGCAGGAGCATGCAGGACCTGCTGATGTACAGAAGGGCACTGGCAGGTGCAAACTGGCCCGACTGGTGAACAGATGAGCAATAGTAGGTGCGTGCAGGAGAGGCTGATGTACAGAAGGGCTGGCACGGGTGACAGACAGGCAGGTAAACAAGAATATGAGTAATGGGACCTGAGAACTAACAAAAGTGTTTAGGAACAAACTTACTGTGTTGAACAGGCACCTCCCTTCAGGTGGACGTGCCTTAAATAATGAATGCCTCCCAGCCATTGGCTGGGAACACTTTAGGACGGTGCGCGCTGCCCCTTTAAGAGGACAGGACTACACGCACGCCCTAAGCACAGTGCCCGGGAATCTGAACGCACCCCGGGTATCAGTAGCTGCAGCCGGAAGTATGGGATGGAGACCATAGGGGTGAGTAAGTCGGTGTCTCTGCTGGGGAAGAGGGGCAGAAGGCAGAGATACCAGTGCTACACATATTCCCTTTAATATTAAGACTTTACATTGTAGCAATTTTGCTACTAGCTATATCATTGCTACTCTTGCAGGTCCATAAACAGCAAAGAACGTCCATCCATGTCCTATGACATCTGATTTCATGGGAGAATTGTTGGCTTCAGAAATGAAAATCTAATAGTTTGGTTGTTTCTGATAGATTTGCACATCGGCATGTTGGAGACTGGATTCCTACACAGTAGTCAGTCTTTGGAGGTACAAGACATTCTGTCTGTCATTTAACTTGCACTATGGACACCCTTCCTGTAGCTATGCTCCTGGACTGATGACAACGCAGTTCCCCACCTATACTATAAGTTATAAAAACAATAACTTCTCCATGTTACAAGAATATCCCGAACTGTAAACACCAGAGAAGTCGATGTCGACCTGTGGCTATTCCCAAAAACAAAGCAAAAGCAGCTCTGAAAATATTTTGAAAGAATCGGCACGGTCAGAAGCGATCAGATGGCTGCTCAGACTGAAAGCTTCTACAGGGCCCGAGTCAATCAAGAAATGGATAGCGGAAAATCACCAGGGATCCTCTGGTAACATAGTGCAGATCCTGATAGCGGCAACTTGTGTTCTGTCATTACGGCTTTACACATAGATCACAAAATCCAGGCACAAAGACTAACAATGCAGCCTGATAATAATAGTGTATAAGATAACTATATACTGTATATATATATATATATATACTTGAACCTGATTGCATCATTCACCTTTGACTATTGCACTTTTTTATCTCCATATACTTCATTCATCTGCTCATCATTCCTTTGTGCATGCCCATTTGCATTGTGCCATTCATTGGGGCCTCTAACTCTCCTGCCCATTTTCCTTTTGTCTGGTTTTTATATGGATTCTTTGTATTTTTTATATGTTTTTATCTATTTTTCAATAGTTTTTCACTTTTGCATTCATATATGATCTTAGTCATGCTTCTCATATTAGGGTCTTTATGATATGCTGCATGTGACCTGTACTTACACGTTGGACTATATCGGTTTTATTATATCTAGTTTTAAGTTACATGTATTTTTTTAAATATATTTCATATTTTTAACATCACTATTTATATTAAAACATCTTCCAATTATCACACCGGCACAAGGTCAAGTATTAGACTTCTACTTCCCGTTCTTTTCAGTGGCCATTTAGACTTCTGTAGAAATAGAAGGATTTTATGTGTTGATTAGAAGTATTATCTGTGCCTGCTCTAATCTGGACAGAGGTCATTGTAAAGTGAGGAGGCAGGAGATGACTGTGATTATCACCTTTTGTGAATGGTGGATCCTGCATTATCTACTGTATATAGAGTTGTCATTGTAAACCTGTCTGTGGTGATAATGAGACTGCTGAAAAGTCATCTGTAAAGTACAGGAAGTATGAGTCTAAAGGTACTGCCACACTAAACAATCCCGCTAGCGATCACAATAACGACGCATACTAATGCGATCGCTAGCGGGATTGTTTCTATATCGCTAAATGCGGCCACATTTAGCGATATAGTTAACGACGCTATCGCCGTTAGCGATCTTCTTAACGACTTTAGCGGTACAAAAGTACCGCTAAATCGCTAAGAAAAGGTGCCACACAGCGATTAGATACTTACCCAGCGGGAGCGCCGACGAGAAAATAGGGTCCGGAACGATTCCAGCGACGAGCGAGATCACAGCAGGAAGCTCGTCGCTGGAAGCTGCCGCACTGAACAACATCGCTAACAGGATCGCTAAATAGTGACGTTTTTTAGCGATCCCGTTAGCGATATTGTTTAGTGTGGCATACCCTTAAGGCCGGCGTCACACTGGCGACAGAATCGGACGACTGCAATGCGATGAAATATCGCATTGCAGTCGGACCTATGTTAATCTATGGAGCAGCTCCCAGTATCAGATTTTTTGTGGTCAGTTTTAAACGTCCGTGTGCAATCACAGCATGCTGCGATTGTCACCGATTGTCGGTCGACTATCGCCAATGCAAGTCTATGGGAGCGATGAAAAATCGGATTACAAACGGACCACACTGTGTGACTTGCGATGAAATCGCATCGGTGTCCTTTAGAAAAGCCGGCAATTCATCCCTGCCTATACTGTAAAAGCACACTGACAGCTTTAATAAAGGAAATTCCGAATCAATTACATTACACACATTACAATGTATCATCATATTGTAAATAAATGTACATGTGACATGTTATATATATATTATATATATTTATAGTTCTTACACTTCTACTTAAAAGTGTAAATTCGTTGTTAAAAATTAATTATTTTTTACAACGAATTTACACTTTTAATTAACCCCTACATGTCTGAAATTTTGCACACATATACTTATGTAATATTAACTTAATACCATTACAAAAAAAAAGAAATTATATGGTTAACTGTGTGGAAACAATGTATCATTTCATGTCGGCTTCTGTGATTTCACAGAAGCCGGCAATTGAATGAGCGGCTAATACAGTATGTAGAAGTGTAAGAACTATATATATATATATATAACATGTCACAATGACATGTTTATATTTATATGTGTTCTATGTGTATATATCTATTCTTATTTTGTGATTTTAATACTATTCTTTTGGATCCATTATATGTCAGTTTTGCAAGCCTGCGAGAAATTCTCGCAAGTCGGATGAAAATCGGATGTTACAAGGTACACACACATGCGATTAAATCGCATCTTTGAAGGAAAATCGGATGCCAGAAGGATGTGTGATGTTTTGATTTTGTTCCGATTGTCGACCGTCTAAAACGGACCGATTTTTTTGTGGTTGTGTGTGACGCCGGCCTAATATTAAACCTAGTATGTGAAAACATCAAGATGTATTTTTTATTATTATTTTACTATAGATTATGCTATGGAAAATTGAATAAAAAAAATAATTTAGCACAATTTAACATAAAAAGTGGTTTAAGTAACAGGTAATTTTCTGATTACACATCCTCGGTAATAAAGATGAACAAATAGGCACAGAAGAAAAGAAAAACTGTTCGAGAAACTGTGGATCAGTTTAGGCCGGGATCACACATGCGAGAAACACGGCTGAGTCTCGCATGTGAAATCCCAGCTCTGGCACCGGCACTCGGGAGTGGGGCGAGCAGCTGCATACAAATACATGCAGTCGCACACTCCACTCCCGAATGCCGGCCCCAGAGCTGGGATTTCACATGCGAGACTCAGCCGTGTTTCTCGCATGTGTGATCCCGGATCCAGTGAGAAGTCCTCTTTAATCGCATGTATTTTCTGTTAAAACCTTTTGGCTACAGGGTTTCATTAAAATAAAATGTTTCACAGCCTCTATGTATCACAGTGCATAGGAGACTGCTAAATACGTTAAAGGGGTTATCTAAAGTTTTCTAACAATAGGAATGGTTATAAAAAAAAAAGTAAATTAAAAAGTATTCCCACCAGATGTACTCCCTGTTACCCCAGCGCTGGCCATACTGGAATAGGAAGAGGTGACATACTAGTCTTTGGTCACCTGTTTAGCTTGTAATTGGCTGCAGAAGGCAAGTGGCTGGAACGTACAGGGAATCTGTCACTAGTAGTTGCTACACCATCTGAGAGCAGCATGATGTAGGGGCAGAGACCCTGATTCCAGCGATGTGTCACTTTCTGGGCTTCTTAATATCATTTTGATACTATCACTGTTTGATGCAGATCATTGCTGAGCTCTGTATGACCCCGCCCACACCACTGATTGGCAGCTTTGTGTGTGCACTGTGCATAGACAGAATGCTGCAAATAAGTGGTGAGGGAGGGGCTATACAGAGTATATGAATATAGAGGACTACATGGCAGCAGAATTACTAGTCCTATAGTGGTAGTCTTCTGCTGATAAAACAGTTTTTTAGCAAAACTACAGCAAAGAGCCCAGTAAGTGACACATCGCTGGAATCAGGGTATCTACCACTACATTGTGCTGCTCTCAGATTAGGTGGCAAAACCTGGTGATAGATTCCTTATAATGGTGTTGACTGATCCTGAGGATTTTTCATCAGTATCAGATTGGTAGTGATCAGATACCTGGCTCTACTTACAATCAGCTGTTATAAGCTGCAGAGGAGGCCGGAGATCCATTCAATGTGTAGCGAGTATACTCTGTTTCATAATTTTATAACTACCGTATGTCTGTCCGGTGAAAACTTTTTCAGAAGCTACACAACCCCTTTAACCTCTTTACTGCTATGTACTCTGATACACAGAGGCTGTAGAAGCTAAACAGTCCAACATTTTTAATGAAACCCTATAACAGAAATGTGATTTCTTATCAACAGCAGCTGTTCTGCAGTACCCGGCAGCGGCTACTACACAATGAATGCAGCTTCGCTGTGCAGCTCTATTCAATGTGTTTAGATCCTGCTGCCTCCAGAGCTTACATCAGCGGATCAGCGGATGTGCCGGATGTCCGATCCAACTTAATGTGATATGTCACCAACATCTTGCGACTCAATAGCAATATTTGCATGGGTACAATTGTAAACAGTTGATGACCCAATTACCCCAGAATTCAGCTCAATATCTCCTAAGAGCTGGTGATGTTTTGTTTCCCAGTTATCAATAGGAACAGTTCTGATTATTAATGGTTTCCATGTAGCAAATGTACAAATACAAAAATAAACAAACAGCAAAAAGGATAAGAATATATTATAAAAGTGGACTTTACATTTGCTGAATCATCACTCATAATGTATTGCTTTTATGTGATGTAGTTATCTATATGCCCTTAACTGAAGCTTTATTAATGTAATATGAAAACAAACCATTTATATTCATCCTAGTCAATTATTAAGATCTTCCGAGCCATTAGTTGATATGAGATCAGAATATATAATCAGTCCGTTGTTTATGTTGTTTTGTGTTGTGTATAAAGATATTTCTCAGACGTCCTGTTTTTTTCTGTTTACAAGGTCCTGTAAGCAAAGGCAATTCAGCTAATAGGATATAGATTTGGAAGAAGTAACTTGATGATATAAATGGGTGCAATCTCAAAACTTGTGGGTCCCAATGCAAAATTCTGATTCTGAGCTTTACTGCACGGGCTACCATTGAGTAGCTGGTGGCCGGTAGGACAAGTTGAGGAACAGGTGTCTGGTAGTCTGGTCAAAACTAAAAAGTCCAGGACAATATCAGACTTGTGTACAAAACTTATAAGGATAGTCAGGATCAATTTCAGGAGTCAGGCAGATTAGGGACGCAGAAGGAAAATTAAAATAGGTGTCAGGCTCACTAGGTGAAGTGGATCCTCGAAGCCCAACACACAGGCGACGGTGCAGCAGGCAGATTAAGCATGTTGGAAACAGGTAGCAGAGGTACTGGAAGCCGCAGGCAGACAGGAGAGGTCTTGGAGACCGCAGACAGTTAACAGAGGTACTGGAGTGCATCAAATACAATACAAGAACGGGCACTGGACAGGTGGATCATGAATCCTGCTTTGAGCAGGGGTTGGACCAGAAGGCCCAGGAGGTCCCTTCCAACTCTACCATTCTATGATTCTATGAAATAGGGCATCGAAGTGCATCATAATCTGTATATGTATGCCACAGTAGTGGAATTTGGAGGGGGCAGTTTACATGTCAATGTTGCAAAAAACTCTCAAAAATGCCACTCAGCGAAGACTATGATAAAAAAAAAAACATGATGGTTCAAGAACACACAAAAAATGACAGACCAAAGTGCACTGTGCATTTACAATATCAGTTTCCTATTGACGGAGGAAAACATCTGTCCACAGGAGTTTTCGCCAAGGAACAAATGTGTGAAAAAAAATATTTTCTTGATTGCATGTTTAGCAGAAAGTCTGACTGCTCTTTGTAATCTCTCTCTAATCATACAATTCTGGCATCAAAACTGCACCTTGTGTTTAATATGCGGTGAACATAAAATGTCATTGTTCGCCATTTCCTGTTTTTGTAGCACTTTAATAATATATTTCCTACACAACATGTAATGTATAAAGGGGCAGACGAGTTTCTGTGAAACTACAAGCACTACATGTGTAGCACCACTCCACCTGCCTCCCGGCTTCTTGTTGGCGTGGGGAGGGGTGTGCTCCTAATTGATAGTTTGACAGTTCGGACTAGTGGGATGGTTTTCATCACTACCCAGAGCTGTTCAGTCTCCAATGCTGCAAGTAGAAGTAGCTGTGATGCTAGTCACTACTTGTGGACAAGCCAGTAGGCTGGGTAGTCAAGAAGTCTGAGGTCAAAAGCCAGAAGGGTATATCATAGACAGAGTGGTAAGACAAAGGTGTAGTCAGGTAACAGTCTGAGGTCAGAATTCCAAGAAGTTGGTGAATCACGACAAAAGGGCTAGGCAAACAGATGATCAAGGCAAATCCAAGGTCAAGCAGCAAAGATCAGAATACAAAACTAGGAGCACAGAGCAAACACACACCTCTTGAACAAAACTACAATTGGCAGCAATCTAAAGCAGAGAACTGGCTAAATAGCCAGGTAATTACTCTGAACAGGAGACACAGGAATAAAGCCCCGGCACACCCTGGTACTGATTGGACGGCTAACTGTCACTCAAGACACTGATAGCCCAGTATGCCTCAGCAACCGATTGGATGACTAAGCTGCCAATCAATACTGACAGCTCAGTACATCCCTGTCCAAGATTGAATGGCAGAACTGTCACTCAGTAAGTCCACACACACTGATAGGAGGAATCATGACAGCAGCTTTGCCTCTGCAGCACCCGAGGAGCGCAGAAGCACTGAAGCTGGCAGGATCCAGCTATTCGGCCAACTTTAGAGCAGCATTTCCAAGCTGTTTAGCAAAGAGCTTGTAAACACTGCTCTCCTCCTTGACTTGGAGACCAGCCACTGCTGATAGACTGCAGAGGTGGACAGTGACCTAGGCAACGAGCCATACACAATATAGTTAAAAATCCCTTCGTTCTACAGAATACAGAGGATTTTTAATAAGAAGTAAAGTACAAAGTGATTGCTTTTTTACTCGATTTGAAGATGATGAGACAACTGCTTAAAAGGGGCGTCTGAGGCGAAGATAGTGATGACCTAATTTAAGTCATCAATGATACTGTAAACCAGTAATGTTAATTATTTGCAAAACAATAGACTAAAAAAACAAATCTGAGCTCCAGAGTTTGATGAAAAAGAGTAAATTATTTTACTGTCTACAAACATTTTGGGGGGTTAAAAAGATAATAAAGACAGCACCTTTACTGCCACCATTAATACTGTGGGGCATATCTGTTCATGTATGCTTCTTCTCTAGGACAACTGTTACTGGACATAATATATCAGATCTTAGGTGTAAAACTCGTCTTCTCTCCTGCTGGCATCTAGAATAGGGGGGCACAGGATCCATCCCACCTGCTGCACTTCCCTCTGCCTTAATCTATTAATATTAACACTTACTGGCAAGAAGCGTGACTATGGAAGAGGTTAGGGAGCCGTGACTCAGATATGAAACACTCCATGTGTATTAGTAATCCGGTGGACCGTGTAATGAGCAGGAAGAACATGCAATGACATTTTCCAGAAAAATTGTTAAATAGGGTTTCCGGCTGCAGTGACTAAACACGGCCAAATCGTGACAGTGTGAACTGTACTCTGTTACGACTTTTCCCCTGTATTGTCCTCATGAATTGTGGGTTTTGCATACGTATACATAAGTGGCCATATGCATGCGAGTCAGCGCGTATATACGGTACAGGGACTTGGGATTAGCCATTGATATTAGATCGGTGGGTTCTGCTTGACGCCCTCAGATGTGGTCTCTTCACTGATTATATCGGCTGCGGATTCATTCATAGGCCTCATACTCACTGGTGCCGAAAACGGATGAAAATCAGACGATAAAAAATCGGATGCAAATCTGACCAATGTTAGTCAATGGGTGAGTTCTCATTAGCGATTTTTTTCTCATCAGATATTGGTGTGAGAAAAAAATCGCAGCTTGCTGCGATTTGTTGCGATTTTGGGATGAAAATCGCCAATGCAAGTCAATGGGTGCGATTAAAAAACGAACAGCACTCGCACCATGCACGTGCTGTCTGATTTATATGCACCAGTCTCCTTGAAAAGCCGGTAATTCATCCCCGGCTACTGTAAAATCACACTGACAGCTCACAAAACACTAGATACATACACATAGAATACATATATATATATATATATATATATATATATACATGTCATTGTGACACATACATATATATATATATTTATAGTTCATACACTTCTACATACTGTAATAGCCGCTAATTCAATTGCCAGCTTTTGTGAAATCACAGAAGCCGACATGAAATGATACATTGTTTCCACACAGTTAACCATGTAATTTCCTGTATTTTGATATATGGTTTGAACTTACAATTACATGAGTGTATTTGTGCAAAATTTCAGACATGTAGGGGTTAATTAAAGGTGTAAATTCGTTGAAAAAAAATGCGTGGGCTCCCGCTGTATTTTCTCCACCAGACAGACAAAGCAAGCGAGTGGGGCAGATAATAATAGCCTAGGAGGGTACATTTTTTTGTGCCCCCCTGGCTACTAACATCTGCCCCCAGACACCCCAGAAAGGGCAAATCTATAATTAGATTCGCCCTTTCTGGCACTTTGCCCGTCTATTCCCATTGCCCTGTAGCGGTGGCGAATGGGTTAATAAGGCGTTAATGTCACCTTAGTATTGAAAGGTGACCTTAAGCCAGGTTAATAATTGAGAGCTGTCAATTAGACAACTATCAATTATTAATCCTATTGAAGTAAATAAAAAAACACAAACACACTTTAAGAATAAATAATTTTAATGAAATCAAAACACATTTTTTTGACCATCTTTTATTTCACTCTTAATCCGTTCGAAGCCCTTGTTCTTCTAAAATAAATATAAAATAATAAAACAACATTATTCTTACCTATCTGGCGATCTGTCACGTCCCACGATGTAATCCTTCACAAAGGGTTAACTAGCAATCAGCTAAGCAGAGCAAGTAATCCTGCGTGCTCATCTGATAGCTCCTGAATGAATGAGCTTATCTCCTGCCGACAGGAGAGGATGTGATTAATGAATGAAGCTTAATTGATTGTATCCCACTTTCACGTTAGGTCAGGTCACTCAAGTGAAAGTGGCAATAAATCAATTAAGCTCCATTCATGAATCTCTTCCTCTCCTTTCGCTGGGAGAGTAACTGATTCATTCATGGGGTTACAACTCGGAGAGAGCATTAGCTTTCTGCAAGCTGTAACCTGTTAACCCTTTCTGATGGATTACACCGTGGGACCTGACTGTACATCGGATTGGTAAGAATAATTTTGCTTTTTTATTTTATTTTTATTACAGGAAATGGTTTTAGCAGGAAAATAAAATATGGTCAAAAACTGTGTGATTATTTCATTAAACTTATTTTTTATTAAAGTGTGTGTGTTTGATTTTTCTATCATACAATAGGATTAATAATTGATAGTTGTCTAATTGACAGCTCTCAATTATTAACCTGGCTTAAGGTCACCTTTCAATACTAAGGTGACATTAACACCTTATTAACCCATTCGCCACCGCTACAGGGCAATGGGAATAGACGGGCAAAGTGCCAGAAAGGGCGAATCTAATTATAGATTTGCCCTTTCTGGGGTGTCTGGGGGCAGATGTTAGTAGCCAGGGGGGGCACAAAAAAAATGTACCCTCCCTAGGCTATTATTATCTGCCCCCACTCGCTTGCTTTGTCTGTCTGGTGGAGAAAATACAGCGGGAGCCCACGCATTTTTTTTCAACGAATTTACACCTTTAATTAACCCCTACATGTCTGAAATTTTGCACAAATACACTCATGTAATTGTAAGTTCAAACCATATATCAAAATACAGGAAATGACATGGTTAACTGTGTGGAAACAATGTATCATTTCATGTCGGCTTCTGTGATTTCACAAAAGCCGGCAATTGAATTAGTGGCTATTACAGTATGTAGAAGTCTAGGAACTATAAATATATGTATATATATATATATATATATATATATATGTCACAATTATATATATATATATATATATATGTATTCTATGTGTGTATATGTATTGTTTCTATTCTTTATTAAAGCTGTCAGTGTGATTTTACAGTAATGCCAGGGATGAATTAGCGGCTATTATACTATGTAGAAGTGTATGACCTATATATATATATAATTATTTGCTTTTTGTGTAAATTTTTTTGTTACAATGTGATTTTTACATGACTTTTTACATAGAGATAACTGCTCTATGTAAAACTTCATGTTAAAATCGCATTGCATACAGATGGAAAACTGATGGAAAACTGACAGAAAACGCATGGTGCGATTTAAAATCGCATCAAAATCGCATGCCTTTTTACAACAAATGTACCGTTTTTTTCCTGCAGAAAACGGACCGATTTTTTTCCAGCCAGTGAGTATGAGGCCATACTTGCATATACCGCATTTTTTTCATCAGCCGCTCAAGGCATTCCTGCCGTTGTGGCATTCACTTCAATGGGACAACTGCAACGTCTTTATCAGATGTTGCAAAAAGTAGGAACCGGCCGGCAGCCGCTGCTATCATCGAAGAGGCCGCAGCCCTCTTCTTCTCTATAGTGATTTGATGAGGGTGTGCTTGATTTTATACATATGTTGGCAGTGGGTCTGGATGAAATGACTTGATCTTTGTCCACATACAGTGACATGCAATCTGTTACTATCTAGCTGGTAGGAAACTACAACTCCCAGCAGGCCCTGACAGCCTGTTGCAGACCACTGCTTTAAATAGGTTTGCCAAGACTATTTTTTTTTTTACTATGGACCTAAGAACTAACAGGTAAGTAGTTGGAATATACCTGCCTGTTGTACCCGGTAACAGCTCAGAGCAATCACAGACCGCTCCTGCCAGCAATTCGTCTACACGTAATCAGAGCAGCTCTTCCTCTTCCAATCTGCTCTGTTGATGGTTGTTGTGGCTGCCAGCGTCATGCTGATTGACAGCCAGCTTCCTGCAGTTAGGCAGCGACTGTCAATCAGCATGACGTCAGCAGTCACGCCCCATCAACAGATCAGAGTGGAAGACAAACTCAGCTGTGCCTGTAAGTTTTTAGGCTCACAGTGCAAAAATAAATTAGTCCTGTTTAACCCCTTTAAGGACACGTAGGGCATACCCCATATGATGACTGTTAATGCATCATTTATTGTGCTATTGTAATCGTTACCTTAGTTGACTCTTACAAGTGATCTAATACAGAAATGTCTCGTTTGGTCCCATTGGATGGACAAGCCTATTTTCTTATTATGAGTAGTTAATTGTATCATATTCATGACTATGTAAAGATCGAGAACAGATAATCCCAAGAGACCAAATATTAGGCTGCTGAGCATCCGCTTCCAGGCCATTGAGAATGAATGATTATTTCCTTTGGCTGCAGAGACTATTTGTTCCTGAAGGAGAGGAATGGCTGATAATAAACCGGAATATTCTATGCAGGATGTTTTAATTCCATATTCTTCAGACAGGTTTGGATACAAATATAAGTTCTACGATTCCACATTTAGATGTATTTGCAGAAGTCATTTTGTGCAAAGTTCAAAGTCAATCACTAGGCGTGTGGATGTATTACTCTGGGTTATCATAAAGATGACCTTTTGGTCTGGCACTGCATCCACCAAGGCACGACTATCAGAGGCGTAGCTAGGGTTTTGGTTCAGGGGGGGGGCGAAACTTCTGAGTGGGCCCCTAACCAGGTAACCTTGATTACAACTCGGTGACGCACCCTAATAGTGGATGTAAGAGATGACTGCGCTGTTACTGAAAATAATCTCTATATAAAGACCAACATTGATATTACCACCAAATGGTCAGTGGTAAATACCAGTCCTACAAAACATATAAGTGATTACTGCACAGTTATAGATGGTGACTTATAGGTGACGTTCTTTCTGATGGAATCGTTCACTTTTCACGTCTTTTCCATCTGGCCCAGACCAACAATTACAACATCTCCAGCCAGGACACGGCTACAGAGAATACAACAAAGACACGTTTCACTTCTCATATTCCAGCCCCATCACCACGTATCCCCAACCTGCACAAACTCCTTATCCTGCTGATACCCCAATACTGAGCCGCTGCTGCCTTATGTGTCCCTATTACTGCACCTGATACCCCAATACTGAGCAGCTGCTGCCGTATGTGTCCCTATTACTGCACCTGATACCCCAATACTGAGCCGCTGCTGTACGTGTCCCTATTACTGCCCCTGTTGTGTGGTTCTGTGTGACCTCTAAATTCTAAAGCACGCCTCTATAATATAGTGATGCCGGGTGCAAGTTCTCTCTGTGTGCCCCGTTTGACAGTCACAGTAACCCGAGTTCCCCTATAACAATAAGTGCCCACTTTACATTTAATAATGTCCTGAGTCTCCCCCCTGTACAGCACCCCTATATACGGTATGATGCCCCCTCATTGTATACATACTGATCCCTTAGTATCCCCCAATGATGGCTCCAACACTGTATGATGGCCCCCTCACTGTAATCTCCACATTGTATGATGGCCCCCTAGATAGTCTCCACATAGTATAATACACCAGATAGTTTTCAATATAGTATAATGCAGCCCCCATAGACAGACTCAATAGTATATTGCAGCCCCCATAAGCAGACTGTAATATAAGGCAGCACTCCCCCCATAGGCAGACTGTAGTATAAGTCAGCCCCCCATCCCCATAGGCAGACTGTAGCAGCCCCCCATCCCCTATAGGCAGACTGCAGTATAAGGCAGCCTCCCATCCCCTATAGGCAGACTGTAGTACAAGGCAGCCCCCCATCCCCTATAGGCAGACTGTAGTATAAGGCAGCCCCCCATCCTCTACAGGCAGACTGTAGTATAAGGTAGCCCCCCATGCACTATAGGCAGACTGTAATGTAAGGCAGCCCCCCATCCCCTACCTATAGGCAGACTGCAGTATAAGGCAGCCCCCCATCCCCTATAGGCAGACTGTAATGTAAGGCAGCCCCCCATCCTCTATAGGCAGACTGCAGTATAAGGCAGCCCCCCATGCCCTATAGGTAGACTGCAGTATAAGGCAGCACCCCCCATCCACTATAGGCAGGCTGCAGTATAAGGCAGCCCCCCATCCCCTATAGGCAGACTGCAGTATAAGGCAGCCCCCCCATCCCCTATAGGCAGACTGCAGTATAAGGCAGCCCCCCATCCCCTATAGGCAGACTGCAGTATAAGGCAGCCCCCCATCCCCTATAGGCAGACTGTAGTATAATGCACCCCCATAAAAAAAATAATAAATCCTGTACTCACCTCGCTTCCTCCCTGCTCACTGCTCCCGCTCATCTCCTGACAGCGGGCGCCGGGCAGTGACGTCATTGCACCCGCTGTCAGGGAGAGGGGGATTATGGGAGAGACGAGCGCTCGCTCCTTCTCTCATTACTGCGGTCAGCTGTATCGGCTAGATGCCGATACAGCTGACCCTCCGATGACGGGCGGGGGGCCCACTGCTGGCACAGGGCCCCCCACCGCCTGCTCAGGGGCCCTATAGCGGCAGGGCCCCTGTAACCATTTGGCACACAGACAACACTTGGACAAAAAAAAAAACGTTCATCTAAATGAGGGATTGCTATTAAATATAATTTTCTGAAACAGTGGAAAGGACACCTAAAGGACCTGCTTACACGGCCGTCGATTCTCTCATGCGAGAGAATCAGTCTAATTATGTAAATGACACTTGTCTCAAACTCTGACACAGTTTGAGCTAAGTGTCAGTGCACTTTGCTCCGAATCACAGAAAAGGTGTGGAGGAGACTGAGAGAGTAATTTCTTACTCTTCTCCATTGCCGGCATCCGAGGTGATCAAACTGCACTCGGATGACATCAGAGTGCAGCCCGATGTTTCTTGGATGCACTTGCAGCATGTTAGCATGTTGTGATTGTTTTCTTTTGCTAAATTGGCATGAGAAAATAATCGCTGATCTGCACTGCCCCATAGTATAACATAGGGCCGGGTGCTAGCTGATAAAATATCGGATAGCACTCGGCCGTGTTATACAGCACTGTGAGCGAGCCCACGTGAGAATTGTTATCAGAATTCTTCCAAAAAGATATTGTTTAAGCTTGCATTTACATTTTGTAAGATTGGAGCATCAGGGAATATGACCACAGAGATAGGATTTATCATTTCATAGTGTGGATCTTGTGGTGACTATTCAGCCCCTTCCATTTGTGCCCATCCTTTCATATCTAAAATGCTGATTGTGAATTTGTGAGACAGATGCAGAGATGTTTTTTACTGATTTATGCTACAGGATGTGATGCATGAATTACCATCTGGCCCTATTAACCTTATAATTAAAGCTGAAAAGGGAAATTTGTAGATGCCATTTATCAAAACCAATTTGATTCCTGTATTTTTTTCTCCATATGCACTTACATCTATGACATTTCTCATGATTTAACGAATGTGCTAATGAAAGGAACAAGCTGAGGAAACAGCAGCACTGACAATTTTTAAACAGAATATGCAACATGTGTTTTTAGTGCATTCTTTATGTTTGAGGGTTTCTTTTATTGCAATAAGGCATGCAAAAACTTGCCAGAAAAGTGATGATGCTGCTGTAAAGATGCCAAAAGAAGCAATATTTTGGTGCAAGTACATAATCAAAATATTGTGACTTTTCTGGCATAAATTTTGTTGAAGATTACACAAATTTTTTTATTGCATAATCTTTGCATCGTTTGGGAAATACATAACAAGACAAACAGGGCAGAAACGGAAGCACAATCACACAACACTCTGTCAGGTCAGTCTCACACGTCCAGATATTTCCGGTACCGGAGATATCCGTGTCCGTGTGTATACGTAGTATATCCGTGTGGCACACGTGTGCCGCATTGGGACCACACGGACGGCCGCAGAGGTAGCAGCGCTACAGTAAGCGCTGTCCCCTGCCTGTGGTGCTAAAGCTCCCTGTCATTATTCTCCCTGCTCTGCCGGCAACAGTGTGAGCAGTGAGAATAAAAGAAAGAAAACCCGACATGGGGTCCCCCTTAGTTTTTGAACCAACCCTGCAAAACTATACAGGTGCGGGCTGCTATTCTCAGGCTGGAAAGGTGCCATGAATATGGGCCCCCCAAAGTCTAAAAACAGCAGCCCGCAGCTGCCCAGAAAAGGTTCATCTATTAGATGCGCCTATTCTGGAGCTTGGTCGGGTTCTTCCCGCTTTCCCTGTAGAGGTGGCAAGTAGGGTTAATAAGGGGTTAATGTCACCTTTCTATTGTAAGGTGACATTAAGCCAGGCTTAGTAATGAAGAGGTGTCAATAAGACACCTCTTCATTACTAACCCTAGAGTTATTCAAGGGTTAACTCTACGGTTAGTAGTTGCCGAACGCAACATGTTGCATTTTGTTGCGATCACCGCACCATCAAAAGGATGCATGCGGAGGCATTCGCATGCGTCCGCATGGCCCTGCGTACCCATGTTAAATATAGGTACTCAGGCTGCATGCAGAATGCATGCAGACATAGGCAGAGCTGACCGGAGGAGGTGCGGTGGTGGGCGGAGCTTCATGGAGGAAGTACGCAGCCCTCCTCAGCACCTCCATCCGCAAGTGTGAAACCAGCCTGAGTCCAGCAAAGATTTAACTCCTAACCCGCCTAGGAGCTCCAGCTCTAGAAGTCCATGCCCACGTCATCCTGTGCTGACTATAGCTATCTATGGAGTCACAAGGAGGAGTGTCTGAACCTATGGAATCCACAGACCCTGACGCCACCATGACAATTGGAGATGTTTGAGAGAATCTCCTTGTGACAACATATCATTGGTGTAACCTGTGCAGCCAAACAGGGGCCCATGAAGTAAGGGGGCCCAATTCCCCTGAAAGCAGGTAGAATTCTGCATTATGGTGAGCTATTGAACTGCAAGGGGCCCATTTATTATTCTTACACAGGGGCCCTCTAATGCCTGTGTCCGTTCCTGGGCCAAGCTATGCTTCGTCATTCCGCAGACAGCCATCTCGACCTCTCTCCCATACACAGAAGCCCTCCCTTGGTCGAGAGCTCTTGCATCCTCTATGACGCAGTCTCCGACAGACTTGTCTGCCGATGGCTTATCTCCAAGAGAACAAAGTGATCAACTGTCCAAAATTGGACATGCCCAATCGACATCTCCCCGACAATCAGTTGGCCGGTGCCACAATACACAGTAGAGTGTCGGCCAAACCCGTCAATATCAGCGAGCTTCACCCACATTAGTGTAATGTGTACTGGGGCCTAATTATCGCTCTCCAGAGCAGATTGATGGTCTCCCCCTATACCATGCATTATACAGGGCAGCTGAGAAATTCAAGGTTCTTTCAGTTTCCTTCCATGTTATCAGAACACTTCTGCATTCAGCATTTTGGATAATAATGTTATTTTTTTAAGAATCGCTGACACTTGACAGATGCCTCCATTATGAAGCATCACTGTGAGGTCTTAAAAAAAATGGGCGTTTTATCAAGAAAAAAAAAAAAAAAGACAAATTAATTCCTGTGATCATGATTGACACATTGTACGGAACACAAGAAAAGAATACTTAACCTAATTTGACAGCAAAGTGAATTGGCACGGTGGGGGGAGAAAGTGAGAGTCGCCATAGTAACCAGAATCATTACTATTCCTCCTCTCTAATTTCTTTATAGTAAAAAAGAATATTTCAGTGTATTTCACAGGGAGATTAAATGTGGTATATATAAATTATATATACATTCCTAATTATAATTTTTGCCGCCTTCACATTATTACTGTACGGTAGGTGCGGCTAGGTAGAAACACAGGGGCCCATGCCCCAAGGAAGAGGAGAGAGGGGGATGGTTTGTTTCTGCCTTATTAATAATTTATTGAATTATCCCACAAATCTGATTCCCACAGGAGGTCAATGCAAAGCAAGTTATTTTATGATCCCCATGTCAGATTGGAGGTTGCGGAATAATTCAGATAAATTGATTTACATCTGAATCAATAGTTTTGGCTTTTTTACTAAACATTAAATAATTTCCAATGAAATTTATGTTACTGGACAGAACTAGGAATCCCCAGCGATGAGTAATGAGCCGCTCGACCCTATAAAAGACAATAGGCCTCGTTTATTAAAACTGTCGAAAAGAAAAACTATCTGTTGCCCATAGCAACCAATCACAGCCAAGCTTTCATTTTTTAAACTGCTCTGGTAAAATAATAGGTGCATTCTGATTGGTTCCTATGGCTTTGCACACACACACGCACACACACACACACGCACACACGCACACACACACACACACACACACACACACACACACACACACACACTATACATGTACATGTTGCTGTGCTTTGACAACTACCTTATCCTGTCAGAGAAGCAATCAATCACTTACTATTTGATCATCAGTAAACGCTGTGGGGTGGACGCTGGTTGTTTTTCGGTTGTTTTCCCACGGAAACATTCCATAATACACACCCTATTTTTATACCCCAATTTTTTATTTTAAATGCATATAAACATGCTGAAAAACTGAAAATCATTGCAAACAGTGTCAAATTCAAAATAAAACTGTGGGGTTTTTTTAGAACAGTTTTTAATGTGGATTTTTCAGCCTGTCAAATCGACGATAAAAAACCCCCTCTGTGTCTACCCTTATACAGGCGGATTTAGTCATACCTGTGGATTTTTCAGGTTATGATGAAGAAAGAAATGTGCAGCAAATGAAAATCGCCTTACAATTTCCTTGTGTCTTATGGCCCTTTTACATTGCGTTTTTTTCTTGTTCGGTGGCCCCCTCGTGCCACGTCTTGCTGTCCTCCTCTAATAGGAGTAAATGGCTGAAAATGATGAATCACAGAGCACACGGTGACTGCATCTGCATCGTTATAGTCAATGGCCCCATTGGCACATTAGCCCAAATTCCGTTTTCCCAAATCCCCGAGGGGTTCGAACATAAGCCCCAATGAAAATAGAAAAAATGCAATGTGAAAGGGCTCTTAGGCTGTGTGCACACGTTCAGGATTTTTCGCGTTTTTTTTAGCGTTTTTGCAGCGGTTTTCCACTGCAAAAATGCTTAAAAAACGCATGCATTAAGCATGCTATTATTATAATGCATTCCGCAATTTTTGTGCACATGCTGTTTTTTTCCGTGAAAAAAACGCATCGCAGAAAAAAACGCAGCATGTTCATTAATTTTGCAGAAAATCTGTGGATTTCCCACTTTATTATTGAGGTAGGAAGCTCCGGAAAAAAAGCGAAAAATCCGCAAAAAACCCCCACAAAAAACCTGCAATAAAAACGCGAAAAAAACGCGTAAGTGATGATCCCACTGCTGCTCTCCTGAACATGTACATTAGCAGTACATGGACTGACCATTATTATACAGTGGGGAAAGTAAGTGTTTGATACACTGCCAATTTTGCAAGTTTTCCAACCTACAAATAATGGAGAGGGCTGTAATTTTTATCGTAGGTACACTTCAACTGTGAGAGAATCTAAAAATAAAAAACAGAAATCACAATGTATGATTTTTAAATAATTAATTTTAAATTTATTGCATGAAATAAGTATTTGATACAATGGAAAAACAGAACTTTATATTTGGTACAGAAACCTTTGTTTGCAGTTATGGAAATGAGATGTTTCTTATAGTTCTTGACCAAGTGTGCACACACTGCAGCAGGGATTTTGGCCCACACCTCCATACAGTTCTTCTCCAGACCTTTCAGGTTTCAGCGCTGTCGTTGGGAAACATTGAGTTTCAGAAAGATTTTCTATTGGGTTCAGGTTTGGAGACCGGCTAGACCGCTCCAGGACCTTGAAATGCTTCTTACGGAGCCACTCTTTAGTGGACCTGGCTGTGTGTTTCGGTCATTGTCATGCTGGAAGACCCAACCACGACCCATCTTCAATGCTCTTACTGAGGGTAGGAGGTTGTTGGCCAAAATCTCTCAATACATAACCCCATCCTCCCTTCAATAAGGTGCAGTCGTCCTGTCCCCTTGGCAGAAAAGCACCCCCAAAGAATGATGTTGTTCCCACCATGCTTCATGGTTAGGACAGTGTTCTTGGGTTGTACTTCTCCTTCTTCTTCCTCCAAACATGACGAGTGGAGTTGATACCAAAAAAGTTATATTTTTGTCTCATCTGAACACATGACCTTCTCTCATGCCTCTTCTGGATCATCCAGATGGTCACAGGTGAACTTCAAATGAGCCTGGACATGTGCTGGCTTGAGCAGTGGGACCTTGCATGCCCTGCAGGATTTTAACCCCTTCACCCCCAAGGGTGGTTTGCACGTTAATGACCGGGCCAATTTTTACAATTCTGACCACTGTCTCTTTATGAGGTTATAACTCTGGAACGCTTCAACGGATCTTCGCGATTCTGAGATTGTTTTCTTGTGACATATTGTACTTCATGATAGTGGTAAAATTTCTTCCATATAACTTGCATTTATTTATGAAAAAAATGCAAATATGGCAAAAATTTTGAAAATTTTGCAATTTTCAAACTTTGAATTTTTATTCCCTTAAAACAGAGAAATATGTCACACAAAATAGTTAAGAAATAATATTTCCCACATGTCTACTTTACATCAGCACAATTTTGGAAGCAAAATTTTTTTTTGTTAGGAAATTATAAGGGTTAAAAGTTGACCAGCGATTTCTCATTTTTACAACAAAATTTACAAAGCCATTTTTTTCGGGACCACCTCATATTTGAAGTCACTTTGAGGGGTCTATATAGCAGAAAATACCCAAAAGTGACACCATTCTAAAAACTACACCCCTCAAGGTACTCAAAACCACATTCAAGAAGTTTATTAACCCTTCAGGTGCTTCACAGGAGCTGAAGCAACGTGGAAGGAAAAAATTAACATTTTACTTTTTAGTCACAAAAATGATCTTTTACAAACATTTTTTTTATTTTCACAAGGGAAAAAGGAGAAAATGGACTGATAAAGTTGTTGTGCAATTTCTCCTGAGTATGCCGATACCCATATGTGAGGGAAAACCACTGTTTGGGCACACGGCAGAGCTCGGAATGGAAGGAGCGCAGTTTGACTTTTCCAAACCAAAATTGGCTGGAATTGAGAACAGACGCCATGTCGCGTTTGGAGAGGCCCCGATGTGCCTAAACAGTGGAAACCCCCCACATGTGACCCCATTTTGGAAACTAGACCCCCTAAGGAACTTATCTAGATGTGTGGTGAGTAGTTTGAACCCTCAAGTGCTTCACGCAAGTTTGTAATGTAGAGCCGTGAAGAAAAAAAATCATATTTTTTCCACAAGCATGATGTTTTAGTCCCCAAATTTTTATTTTCCCAAGGGTAAGAGGAGAAATTGAACCACAAAAGTTGTTGTCCAACTTGTCCTGAGTACGCTGATACCCCATATGTGGGGGGGAACCACTGTTTGGGCGCACGGCAGGGCTTGAAAGGGAAGGAGCGCCGTTTGACTTTTCCAAACCAAAATTGGCTGGAATTGCGAACGGACGCCATGTCGCGTTTGGAGGGCCCCTGATGTGCCTAAACAGTGGAAACCCCCCACATGTGACCCCATTTTGGAAACTAGACCCCCTAAGGAACTTATCTAGATGTGTGGTGAGCACTTTGAACCCTCAAGTGCTTCACGCAAGTTTGTAATGTAGAGCCGTGAAGAAAAAAAATCATATTTTTTCCACAAACATGATGTTTTAGTCCCCAAATTTTTATTTTCCCAAGGGTAAGAGGAGAAATTGGACCACAAAAGTTGTTGTCCAACATGTCCTGAGTACGCTGATACCCCATATGTGGGGGGGAACCACTGTTTGGGCGCACGGCAGGGCTCGAAAGGGAAGGAGAGCCGTTTGAATTTTCCAAACCAAAATTGGCTGGAATTGCGAACGGACGCCATGTCGCGTTTGGAGGGCCCCTGATGTGCCTAAACAGTGGAAACCCCCCACATGTGACCCCATTTTGGAAACTAGACCCCCTAAGGAACTTATCTAGATGTGTGGTGAGCACTTTGAACCCTCAAGTGCTTCACGCAAGTTTGTAATGTAGAGCCGTGAAGAAAAAAAATCATATTTTTTCCACAAACATGATGTTTTAGTCCCCAAATTTTTATTTTCCCAAGGGTAAGAGGAGAAATTGGACCACAAAAGTTGTTGTCCAACATGTCCTGAGTACGCTGATACCCCATATGTGGGGGGGAACCACTGTTTGGGCGCACGGCAGGGCTTGAAAGGGAAGGAGCGCCGTTTGACTTTTCCAAACCAAAATTGGCTGGAATTGCGAACGGACGCCATGTTGCGTTTGGAGGGCCCCTGATGTGCCTAAACAGTGGAAACCCCCCACATGTGACCCCATTTGGAAACTAGACCCCCTAAGGAACTTATCTAGATGTGTGGTGAGCACTTTGAACCCTCAAGTGCTTCACGCAAGTTTGTAATGTAGAGCCGTGAAGAAAAAAAATCATATTTTTTCCACAAGCATGATGTTTTAGTGCCCAATTTTTTATTTTCCCCAGGGTAAGAGGAGAAATTGGACCACAAAAGTTGTTGTCCAACATGTCCTGAGTACGCTGATACCCCATATGTGGGGGGAACCACTGTTTGGGCGCACGGCAGGGCTTGAAAGGGAAGGAACGCCGTTTGACTTTTCCAAACCAAAATTGGCTGGAATTGCGAACGGACGCCATGTCGCGTTTGGAGGGCCCCTGATGTGCCTAAACAGTGGAAACCCCCCACATGTGACCCCATTTTGGAAACTAGACCCCCTAAGGAACTTATCTAGGTGTGTGGTGAGCACTTTGAACCCCCAAGTGTTTCACTAACGCTTATAATGCCCTGGCGTGAAAAAAAATATATATATTTTTTTTCCACAAAAGTGATGTTTTTAGTCCCCAATTTTTTATTTTCCCAAGGGTAAGAGGAGAAATTGGACCCCAAAAGTGGTTGTCCAATTTGTCCTGAGTACGCTGATACCCCATATGTTGGGGGATACACTGTTTGGGCACACGGCAGGGCTCGGAAGGGAAGCAGTGACGTTTTGGAATGCAGACTTTGATGGAATGGTCTGCGGGCGTCATGTTCCGTTAGCAGAGCCCCTGATGTGCCTAAACAGTGGAAACCCCCCACATGTGACCCCATTTTGGAAACTAGACCCCCTAAGGAACTTATCTAGGTGTGTGGTGAGCACTTTGAACCCCCAAGTGTTTCACTAACGTTTATAATGCCCTGGCGTGAAAAAAAAAAATATATTTTTTTTTTCCACAAAAGTGATGTTTTAGTCCCCAATTTTTTATTTTCCCAAGAGTAAGAGGAGAAATTGGACCCCAAAAGTGGTTGTCCAATTTGTCCTGAGTACGCTGATACCCCATATGTTGGGGGATAGACTGTTTGGGCACACGGCAGGGCTCGCAAGGGAAGCAGTGACGTTTTGGAATGCAGTCTTTGATGGAATGGTCTGCGGGCGTCATGTTCCGTTAGCAGAGCCCCTGATGTGCCTAAACAGTGGAAACCCCCCACATGTGACCCCATTTTGGAAACTAGACCCCCTAAGGAACTTATCTAGGTGTGTGGTGAGCACTTTGAACCCCCAAGTGTTTCACTAACGTTTATAATGCCCTGGCGTGAAAAAAAAAAAAAAAAATTTTTTTTCCACAAAAGTGATGTTTTAGTCCCCAATTTTTTATTTTCCCAAGGGTAAGAGGAGAAATTGGACCCCAAAAGTGGTTGTCCAATTTGTCCTGAGTAGGCTGATACCCCATATGTTGGGGGGATCCACTGTTTGGGCATACGGCAGGGCTCTGAAGGGAAGCAGTGACGTTTTGGAATGCAGACTTTGATGGAATGGTCTGCGGGCGTCATGTTCCGTTTGCAGAGCCCTGATGTGCCTAAACAGTAAAAAAAACCCACAAGTGACATAATTTTGGAAAGTAGACTCCCAAGGAACTTTTCTAAATGTGCCCCCCTTCTGGAACTAATCTTTCCTGTAAAGTAAATTAGTAGTGCATTGAGGTGTGGTACAATTTGAAACAATCCTTCATACACAGGCCAGGTTTTTCGGGGCAGGTGTCGCATTGGTAAGTGGTGTCCTTGCGTATTCCCCTTTTGTAACACACTCGGCACCTTTTTTGTGGCTTACCTTTTCTTCCAGTTGGCGGGACCACCCCCGGGAAATGCTGACCTGGTATGATACGAGCACCTTCAGTTCCGGAAGTACTGGGGCCCGCTGTTTCCTGAGCGCCAAACATCAGGGCCTTAACCACTACCTCCTGAAACTGAAGGTACGTCGTATCGCTGTTGCGTGCACATCGTGACAGCAGGAAAGCGTTGAGCATTGCCATTTGGACGATGTGCACGGACAGCTTCTTGTACCACACCTTGGCCTTTCTCAAAGCACTGTACGGTTGGAGGAGTTGATCAGAGAGATCAACACCCCCCATGTATTTATTGTACCCCAGTACACAGTCCGGTTTGCGGACCTGTGTAGAGGTACCCCGTACAGTGCTGAGGGAGCTGCCATCACCATGTATGGTGGTCAAGAGAAGGACATCCCTCTTGTCCTTGTACTTGACCACCAACAGGTGGTCGCTACATTGGGCTCTGCTCTCACCCTTTCTGAGCATCAGCCCAAGTAGCGTCTTTGGGAGGCCTCTCTGATTTTTGCGGACGGTACCGCAGGCTGCGGTACCTCGCGCAGAGAGGGATTTGTAGAGTGGGATGCTGGAATAAAAGTTATCAGTGTAAAGGTGATAACCTTTATCCAGCAGTGGGTGCACCAAATCCCACACAATTTTCCCACTCACTCCCAGGACGGGGGACACTCAGGGGTACAATCCTGGTGTCCTTTCCTTCGTAAACTCTAAAGCTGTGTGTGTACCCTGAGGTACTCTCACACAGCTTGTAGAGTTTGATTCTGTACCTTGCCCTCTTGCTGGGCAGGTACTGGCGGAATGCGAGCCGTCCCTTAAAATGAACCAAGGACTCATCCACGCAGATGTCCCTTTGGGGCACGTACACTTCAGCAAACTTTTTGTTGAAGTGTTCGATGACCGGCCGAACTTTGAACAGGCGGTCAAAGTTGGGGTCATCTCGTGGGGGACACTGTGCATTATCATTATAATGCAGGAATTTGTGGATGGCCTCAAAACGCGTCCGAGCCATGACCATTCGGAACAGTGGAGTGTTGTATAAAATATCAACACTCCAATATTGCCGAATTTCTGGCTTCTTCAGGATCCCCATATGGAGGACCAGGCCCCAAAACTGCATCATTTCAACTGCGTCTACAGGAGACCAGTTGGAAAATGATGAACGGGGGTTTTGCGCCAAAAATTGCCGAGCGTACAAATTTGTTTGCTCCACCATGAGGTTAATTAAATCCTCAGAGAAAAAGACTTTGAAAAAGTCTATTTCTGTGAAGCCGGTGGAGTCAAACCTGATTCCTGATTCTGCCACAAAATCAGGAATCAGTGGCTCGTAATTTTCGGGGGCCGGGGTCCATACGGGGTCCGAAGAGGGGTGCGCTGGTTCATTTTCAGGGGCGGGCGCTGCCTCATGTTCTGTCCTGGGGCGTCTGCGTGGCGGTTCCGCAGGACCCGAGGAGGAAGATGAGGAGGAAGAAGAATCTTCATCTGAAAAATAAAGAAATGTGGGATCCTCTCCCTCGCTATCAGTGTCGGAGGCAAGGATAGCGTATGCCTCCTCCACTGAATAGCGCTGTTGGGATGAGCGTGACGAGCGGGACATTTTTTTTGTGAATGTGGTGCTTTGTGTGAACTTTATTTATAACTGTGTGTGTGTGGGGGGGGGGATAGTGATTGGTGTAAACTAAGCTGAAAAGAAAAAGCTAAAAGAAAAGAAAGCGAATAGGGAAAAAAAAGGCCTGTGAAAAAAAGTCTAAACCAGCAGGCACGAGCTCTGATAAGTGACCGCTGTCACTTATCAAAGTTCCGCGGCTGCTGGATGTGCGCACGGGAGTGGCAGAAAGGGGGTGAAAAAAAAAAACTGGCAGGCACGAGCTCTGATAAGTGACCGCTGTCACTTATCAAAGTTCCGCGGCTGCTGGATGTGCGCACGGGAGTGGCGGAAAGGGGGGTGAAAAAAAAAACTGGCAGGCACGAGCTCTGATAAGTGACCGCTGTCACTTATCAAAGTTCCGCGTCTGCTGGATGTGCGCACGGGAGTGGCGGAAAGGGGGATGAAAAAAAAACAAAAAAACAGCAGGAACGAGCTCTGATAAGTGACTGGTGTCACTTATCAAAGTTCCGCGGCTGCTGGATGTGCGCACGGGAGTGGCGGAAAAGTTGGTGGGAAAAAAAAAAAAAAAAACAGCAGGAACGAGCTCTGATAAGTGACTGGTGTCACTTATCAAAGTTCCGTGGCTGCTAGGTGTGCGCACGGGAGTGGCGGAAAAGTTGGTGAAAAAAAAAAAAAAAAAAACAGCAGGAACGAGCTCTGATAAGTGACTGGTGTCACTTATCAAAGTTCCGTGGCTGCTGGGTGTGCGCACGGGAGTGGCGGAAAAGTTGGTGAAAAAAAAACAAAAAAAAACAACAGCAGGAACGAGCTCTGATAAGTGACTAGTGTCACTTATCAAAGTTCCGTGGCTGCTGGATGTGCGCACGGGAGTGGCGGAAAAGTTGGTGAAAAAAAAACAAAAAACGGCAGGAACGAGCTCTGATAAGTGACTGGTGTCACTTATCAAAGTTCCGTGGCTGCTGGATGTGCGCACGGGAGTGGCGGAAAGGGGGGGTGAAAAAAAAAACGGCAGGCACGAGCTCTGATAAGTGACCGCTGTCACTTATCAAAGTTTGCGGCTGCTGGATGTGCGCACGGAGGGGGGTGCGAAAGTGTTGATGGGTGAACTGCGTCACCAATCAACGCTCGGCGGCGCAAAGGGGGGGTAAAAAGAGGGGGAAAGGGAAGGGGGGAGGGGGGAATGGGGGGATTGGGGTGGATCGGGCAGGGATCGGGGCTCAAAAACTCACGTTTGTAGTCTTTTCTTTCTTTTCTCTTCTTTCTTCTCTCTTCTTTCTTCTCTCTTCTTTCTTCTCTCTTCAGCAGGAGTTGTGGTGTCACAGGCTACTGTGGCACCACAAGGCCCAGCACAGGAGGAGATCTGGCAGTGTGACCGCACAGCAGGAATCCTCAGCAAGTGTGAGGACCCCTGCAGTGCGGTCAGACAGGTCAGATCCAGTTTGCAGACAGGTCACAGAGCGGTCACATCGCTGCTGTGACCTGTCATTGGTGGGATCGATGATCACATCAATCCCACCAATCAAAGGAGACCCCTGCATTGCCGGTTGCTAGGCACCGGCCTAGTAATCGGAGCTCACAGCTCCGATTCCTAGGCAGGTCACCGGCAGGTCACCTAGCAGGGCACAGAGCGGTCACACCGCTGCTGTGCCCTGTGATTGGCGCGATCGTCGATGACATCGATCGCGCCAATCAGCTCCTTCATGCCCTACAGGCCCTGGCCTAGGATCGGTGCTATTACTGCACCGATCCAGGCAGGTACAGGCAGGGCACAGCGCGGATATACCGCGGCTGTGCCCTGCGATTGGCGCGATCGATGTGATCGGCGATCGCGCCAATCCGGGGGGGGTCTGGACTTTCCTAGGCCCAGGCCTAGGATCGAGTACATCGGTACTCGATCCTAGCCTGCGATCTCACTGTTTTAGCCGCTCTGATTGGCTGAAACAGTGAGAAAGGCTGTGATTGGCTGTTCAGAATTCAACAGCCAATCACAGCGATCGGGAGGCCTGAGGGGGGAGGACGCAGCCCGGGATGCCGACGCCAACTTCCAAGAGGTAAGCTGGCGTCGGAATTTTAATGCGATCACCGCTACTTAAGTCGCGATGTCGCATTAAAGGGCATGACGTACTATCCCGTCCATGGTCAGAATGGCACGGATTTTATGGACGGGATAGTACGTCTAATGTCAGAGAGGGGTTAATCCATGACGGCATATTGTGTTACTAGCGGTAATGTTTGAAACTGTGGTCACAGCTCCCTTCAGGTCATTGACAATGTCCTCATGTGTAATTCTGGGCTGATTCCTGACCTTTCTCAGAATCATCCATATCCCACGAGATGAGGCCATGCAAGGAGCCCCAGACTGAGGAAGAGTGACAGTCATCTTGTGTTTCTTCCTTTTTCTAATAATTGTGCAAACAGTTGCTACCTTCTCACCAATCTGCTTGCCTATTGTTCTGTAACGCATCCCAGCTTTGTGCAGGTCTACAGTTTTGCCCCTGATGTCCTTAGACAGCTGTTTGGTCTTGGCCATGGTGGATAGGTTGGAGTGTGATTGATTGTGTGGACAGGTGTCTTACATACAGGTAACAAGTTCAAACTGGTGCAATTAATACAGGTAATGAGTGCAGAGTAGGAGGGCTTCTTAAAGAAAATCTAACAGGTCTGTGAGAGCCAGAATTCTTGCTGGTTGGTAGGTGATCAAATACTTATTTCATGCAATTTAATTATTTAAAAATCATATAATGTGATTTTCTGTTTTTTTTTATTTTATTTTTAGGTTCTGTCTCTCACAGTTGAAGTGTACCTACGACAAAAATTAGAGATCTCTCCATTCTTTGTAGGTGGGAAAACTTGCAGAAACGGCAGTGTATCAAATACTTATCTGTCTGTATCTAGATGGCTAGTCTAGCTGACATTCTCCACTCCTATCACTATAGCAATGCCTGTCGGATTTCTGGACCATTGTTCATCGAATGTTCCATACAGTAATATGTTGCTTTTCTCAAGCTGTCAGATAATAGCGCACAAAGCGGTTGCGGGGGAGTTAAGAGGAACAGAATGTTAACCTGTTCAAAGCAAAAGAAGTGTAATTAGCAGGAGTCTACATAATATCGAAGGCTACAGAAGATGATTTCACAAACTATATAGTGATGTATTTAAACCCCAGACTTTCTATCTCTATTATTCTAGGTTCTGTTCCTCTCTTACAACCCATTTAATAATGCTTTCTATTCACCAGGCTTTCTATATGCTTTATACTGTTTACCCTCAGTGGAAGCAAACATATCGAGATAGCCATGTGCAGGAATTGTGTATGGGCACCTGGCTGCCCAACTGCTGGGATGGCAAAAGGAGCCTGTAGAGAAGATTTATTCTGCCTTAGCTATGGGCAGCATGAAACAGACACTGGCAGCGTTATTGCCGCCACGTATGCTTTGCCACAGTTTTTCAGAGAAAATATACTTTGAAAAGCAAGCCAGGGACAATGCAGCTCAAATGACTAGTCCGAAGCAGATACCAATGGCTTCTCCCCGCCCTGCTCCCCTAGACTGACAGGTCTCTTTTTAAACCTACTGTAAGGTTCTGTGTATCTGTTTCTGAAACTCAGTTTGTTCGTCGGCCATTTTGCTTTCTGTTTTGCTGCAGCTATCTTGCCCTCAGTCAAAATGGAGTTTTCCAGCTTGCATGTTCCCGCCCTGATTCTCTCCGTTTGCTTCTTAAACAGCCACAGCTGAGCAATCAGTGCTTCAGAATCTAGCCTGCAGTGAACCTGTGTTCTGACTCCTGAAGCCTTGGACCTTGTACTCCAGCCATTCCTACTGAGGAACTCTGAAGCACTTGTGGACTCTGAACTCTGCTCTTGAGAGCCTCACGTTTGCATGGACTTGCGGTAACAGAGAAGAAGATCTGAATCTGTTGTGGAGAGTTATTGCTGAGCTTAGATTACTCTGGCCTGCTGTGTCTCCTGCTTCTGTGTTTGCAACCTGTGTGTTTATTTTTGCCAATTTGTATGAAGCAATACAAGACTTTCTTTATCAACCTGTGTCTCAAGTATTTTCATCGCACCCAAGCACAAGACGCTATATGAACTGTACCACATACATTACAAGATTCTGAAGCCAAACGTTAGTGTCTGCTGGGTCTGGAAAGGCTTGTCTGCTGTACTGTGGATATCGGATGTCCGGTTGTACTTTCTGTGATGACAGTGGTTGTGACTTCTCACAACCATTCCAGGTGAGCAATTCCCTTAAGTTTTTTTTTTCTGCAGTGTTATCACAGGTAAACACTATTGTTTTTTTTTTTTTTTTCTCTCTCTTCTCTTTTTGTCTACTGAAACTCTGGATATCAGATGTCTGGTTGAAAGCTTTCTGTGATGATAGTGGTTGTGACTTCTCACAACCATTCCAGGTGAGCAGTTCCCTTAAAGTTTTTTCTTTCTTCAGTGTTGCCACAGGTGAACACTATTGTTTTTTTTTTTTCTCCTCTTCTTCCAGTATCCTGTCTTAAAAGATCTGGAAAATGGAGGCCCGCATAAAGGAACTTTGCGGAGTGACTGATAATATCCTTGCAGATTTGCAGAATATAAAGACCCGTTTTACAAATCTTCAGGACCTAAATAATCACAATTTGCAAGTGGTTGGACAGACTACCCAGGATTTGCGAGCCAGGATTGAGGTTCTGGAGGGGCGAGTCCAGGCTCCTGCCGTGGCCCCGAGTTCTGGGATTCCCAAGTTGCCCCCTTTTCGTTTTGGTGGTGAACGTGAAAAATTCAGGGGATTTGTTAATCAATGCAATCTTTTTTTTTCTGCACATGCTTCACAATTTCCTACTGAACGATCTAAGGTGCTTACTATAATTATGTTGCTTACCAACAAGGCTTTGATATGGGCAAACCCTCTGATTGAGACTGAGGATGATTGTTTGAATCACCTTGATGATTTTATTTCAGCCATGGGGCAGGGTGTTTGATGACCCCAATCGAGGTGCAACAGCTGAAGCAGCCATGTTAGCTTTGCGCCAAGGTAAGCACTCGGTAGCTGAATATGCCTTGGATTTCAGGAGATGGGCCCTTGATACCACCTGGGACAATTCCGCCAAAAAATCTATTTTTCGAAAGGGGTTATCCCCACTGATTAAGGATGAACTTGCTCGTGCCGACCCTCCCACTGCGTTAGGTGACTTTATTAACTACTGCATCCGTATTGATACTCGTTTAACTGAACGCAGGCAAGAGAGATGGTTCGAAAGCAATCGTACTAACCTTTTCCTACCTTCCTCTCCAGC
This sequence comes from Oophaga sylvatica, assembly GCA_033576555.1. NCBI lineage: Eukaryota > Metazoa > Chordata > Amphibia > Anura > Dendrobatidae > Oophaga > Oophaga sylvatica. The sequence goes on along the minus strand of JARQOD010000009.1, from coordinate 100,068,966 downwards.
TAAGGAACCTTTGAATAGGATTACACGGGAACCTGAACCTGAACCCATGCAGGTAGACTCTTTACAACGACGGGTTAGTGATGCACGCAAGGAACATCGTTTTAAGGAGAATCTATGTTTTTATTGTGGTAAGTCAGGGCACTTTATTATTAACTGTCCCAGCCGTTCTCGCAAGACTACTGCAGCACTCATTCATTGTGAGTGTTGCGAGAGGGGATCTGTCAGGTCCGAGCCTCAGGCTCCAGAGAGAGCTGCAGCAACAGATCTTGATTTCTCGGACTTAAACTCCGTTACCTCTGAGGACGTTGACTGTGTAAATGCTGCCATCTTTCAAGTTTCCTCAGCGGTGTCCCAGCTGAGTTGTAAGAAAAACAATTCTCACTGTTTTCTTTCCATCAAACTCTGGGTTAACTCAGCCTGGGTGTCTAGCTCTGCTATGATCGACTCAGGTGCAAGTGGAAATTTTATGGATGTCTCCTTTGCTCTAAAACAGGGAATACGTTCAGTGAAGAAGGCTACTCCAGTACAGATGGAAACTGTGGATGGCTCCCTGCTGACCTCTGGACCAGTGGATCAGGAAACAGAGCCTTTAAAGGTTCTTATGGGTAAAGATCATCAAGAGAAACTGTCCTTTATGCTTATCTCTTCTCCTCACTTTCCTATTATTCTAGGGCTACCATGGCTGCAGGCTCAGAATCCTACCATTAACTGGGAGACCAAGGAATTACACTTTCCAGAGAAACAGATGAGTCCAAAAATTTCAGCTTGCTCTGTTCCTAAAGGAACCATGTCAGTCCCTGAACTACCAGCTGTATACCAGGACTATGTGGATTTATGTGACAAGAAGAACGCTGACCAGCTTCCTCCTCACCGTCCATATGATTGTCCAATTGAATTATTGCCTGGAGCAGAGATACCTTTTGGTAAGATCTACCCCCTGGCGGGGCCCGAGCTGAAGGCTTTAAAAGAGTACATAGACGAAAATCTAGCCAAGGGCTTCATACGCCCCTCTTCATCTCCTGCAGGGGCACCCATATTCTTTGTAAAGAAGAAAGATGGATCCCTGAGACCATGCGTAGACTATAGGGAACTCAATAAGGTTACTATTAGAAACCGTTATCCATTGCCTTTAATCCCTGAGTTATTGGAGAGAGTGCGACATGCCAAAATTTTTTCTAAACTAGATCTTCGTGGGGCCTATAACTTAGTCCGTATTAGACCTGGGGATGAATGGAAGACTGCATTCAGGTCACGCTATGGACACTTTGAATATCTGGTTATGCCTTTTGGTCTGAGTACCGCCCCAGCCACTTTCCAACACTTGGTGAATGACATCTTCAGGGATCTCCTAGATACATTCGTGGTAATTTATTTGGATGATATTTTAATTTTTTCTAACTCCACAGAGGAACATCATGGACATGTGAGAATGGTCTTGGAACGTCTAAGACAAAATCATCTTTACATCAAGCTTGAAAAGTGTGAATTCCATAAGACCGAAATTCAATTTCTGGGGTATGTACTGTCTACACAAGGAATTAGTATGGATGGAAGTAAAACCCAAGCCATCAATGATTGGCCAAGTCCTAGAAATGTGAAGGAGGTACAGCGCTTCATCGGGTTTGCAAACTTCTATAGACGTTTCATTAGAAATTTCTCTGAGGTAGTGTCACCTATCACCCAACTTACCCGGAAAGAGTCTAAGTTCTCCTGGACTCCCCAAGGCCAGGAAGCATTTTCCCGTCTAAAAGATAAATTTACCACTGCACCTATCCTAGTACATCCCAACCCAGAGCTTGCCTTCATAATAGAGGTGGATGCTTCAGACTGTGCCGTGGGAGCTATACTCTCTCAGAGAACAGGTGAGAAGAATGTCTTGCATCCCTGTGCCTTCTTTTCCCAGCAGTTGTCTTCGGCTGAGAAGAACTACGATGTGGGCAATAGAGTTGTTGGCCATTATTGCCGCCTTCAAAGAATGGAGACACCTTCTTCAAGGAGCTGCACAGCAAATAGTCGTTCTGACAGACCATCGTAATCTTGAGTTTATCAGGTCGGCTAAGTGCCTGACTCCTCGCCAGGCTCGCTGGAATCTTTTCTTAAATCAATTTAATTTTATTATTTCTTATAGACCAGGATCGCGCAATGGAAAGGCTGATGCACTCTCTAGGATTTACTCAGCAGAGACACGTCCAATTACTCCTCCTAAGACTATTCTTCCTGACTCTAGATTCCTAGGAGTAATTCATAATCAAGACCTACTTAAGGACATCAAGGAAGCATACCATGCGGATTCTTTTTTGGCTCAACCCCCAAGGGACGTAAGTCTTGTCTTTAAGAATGGTGTGTGGATTCTGGGACAACGTCTGTATATACCTGAAACAGTCAGATTGAGAGTATTGCAACTCATTCACGATTCCAAAATAGCCGGGCATAGAGGAATTCTAAAGACACAGGAATTTCTTTCTCGTTTCTTTTGGTGGCCCACTTGTAGGAAGGATGTTTTGGACTATGTCACTTCGTGTGAGGTTTGTGCAAGATGCAAAACACCTCGCTCTTCACCAACTGGTCTGTTACAGCCTCTTCCCACCCCGTCCCGCCCGTGGGGATCCATTTCTATGGACTTCATTGTGGAATTACCAACCTCTCAAGGGAAGAACACTATTCTAGTGGTGGTTGACCGTCTAACAAAGGCAGCTCATTTTATCCCTTGTGTCGGCTTACCCACTGCAAAACAGACATCAGATTTGATGATTAAAGATGTGTTTCGTTTACATGGAGTACCGGATGAGGTTATTTCGGATCGAGGGGTGCAATTCACTTCTAGGTTTTGGCAAAATTTCTGTGCAGCATTGGACATTAAAGTAAACCTTTCTTCTGCTTTTCATCCCCAGACTAATGGACAAACCGAACGAACCAATCAAACCCTGGAGCAGTATCTCCGCTGCTTTATCTGCCACCTACAGGATGATTGGGTGGATCTACTTCCATTGGCTGAGTTCTCTTACAACAACTCTCAGAGTGCCTCCACTAAACAGTCTCCTTTTTACTCTAATCTAGGTTATCATCCTAACATTCTACCACGATTTCCCATAGAGACGCCTTTGCCAGCAGTGGCTGAAAGAGTCACGACTTTACAGAAGAATATGGATCTTCTAAAGGAGAATCTGGAATCGGCTCAGGAAAGGTACAAGAAGGCAGCAGATAAATTTCGTAAACCTGCACCAGCTTTTAAGGTAGGAGACCTGGTCTGGCTGTCAACCAGAAATCTTAAGTTAAGGATTCCATCGTCTAAATTGGGACATAAGTACATTGGACCCTATAAAATCAGTAAAATTATAAGTGCCGTTGCTTGTCGTCTTCAATTGCCCAGAACTATGAGAATCCATCCTGTCTTTCATGTATCCCTACTAAAGGCTGCGACACCCAATACGTTTCCTGGACGTTCTTCTCCTTGCCCTGACCCAGTGCTAGTCGATGGTCAGGAGGAATTTGTGGTGGAAAAGATTTTAGATTCCAGGTTGTATAGAAATCAGTTACAATATCTGATTAAATGGCAGGGCTACCCAGTGGAGGACAACTCATGGGAGCCAGTCAATAACGTTAATGCTCCTCGCTTGCTCCGTCAGTTTCATCAGAGGTACCCACACAAGCCTGGTCTGAGGTCATCCGGAGGTTGTCCCTAAGGGGGGAGTAATGTAAGGTTCTGTGTATCTGTTTCTGAAACTCAGTTTGTTCGTCGGCCATTTTGCTTTCTGTTTTGCTGCAGCTATCTTGCCCTCAGTCAAAATGGAGTTTTCCAGCTTGCATGTTCCCGCCCTGATTCTCTCCGTTTGCTTCTTAAACAGCCACAGCTGAGCAATCAGTGCTTCAGAATCTAGCCTGCAGTGAACCTGTGTTCTGACTCCTGAAGCCTTGGACCTTGTACTCCAGCCATTCCTACTGAGGAACTCTGAAGCACTTGTGGACTCTGAACTCTGCTCTTGAGAGCCTCACGTTTGCATGGACTTGCGGTAACAGAGAAGAAGATCTGAATCTGTTGTGGAGAGTTATTGCTGAGCTTAGATTACTCTGGCCTGCTGTGTCTCCTGCTTCTGTGTTTGCAACCTGTGTGTTTATTTTTGCCAATTTGTATGAAGCAATACAAGACTTTCTTTATCAACCTGTGTCTCAAGTATTTTCATCGCACCCAAGCACAAGACGCTATATGAACTGTACCACATACATTACACCTACACATAGGAAGAGACCTGTAAGTCTAGGAAAGTGGACCTGCCTCTTAATTATAGGCAAAACCCACCAATATGGAGCGGTTCAGTGTCACGAGTGTGTCACATCCTCCTGGGATCTGGGGTTGGGGAAATCTTTACGTACAGTGATTTGCAGATCTTCCATTTAGCCTGTGTGTTTTGTTCCTCATATTAAATGGACTTTGTTTCTTTGGGCGCTGAAGAGGTAAACGACTCTTTGTATTCTGCTTGGAGACATGCAGCTCCATCTTACAGCTACTCCTGACCTGCTCGTTTTCTCTCTCTAAAAAACCTGGCCAGACCTTCTCATCCTTGCCTCTGGAAATTTTGCATCCAGGCTTGCTGGAGTTGGTGTGCTGAAGTTGGAGTTTGTAGTTACTGCTGGAAATCGTTGTCTGCTATTTTGGGGTGTATGTGTTCTCCATTATCCTAGTCTTATTTTGTTTGTACCTTCCTATCCTTCCCTTTATTCCGCTCTAACCTTGGTGAGTGTTTTTGTATGCAAGTTGGATTTGTTAACCCCGTTTGTCTTATGTGTATTTTCACTAACATAGGAATCCTGGGGGAGAGGACCGCTTAGGACATTAACAGGAGCATAGTAAGGTTGGAGACTCGGGCCACTCTACCTTTAAGAGTACCCCTGGGACAGGGATAATTAGAGTCCCAGTTCCAGGGACAGTTTGAGGCCCCACCTTCCTTACCGAAGACCGTCACACTGTGACATTTGGCCGACAGTCTATTATATATGGGGCATCTGGACGACTGATGGCCTAACAAAATGTCTAATTTCGGACTCCCAATCGCACTATTCTACCAGAGATAAGAGTCAGCCGTCGTGTCAGCTGTTGGCTTCCTCATGGTGTACAAAGAAGCGCTCGACTGGATGAGTGCTCCTGTATATGGGAAGGTCAGCTGAAATGTCTGTTGGCTGAATGATCAGCCAAAGCATCGGTCAACCAACAGCCATCTAATGTACATGCAAGCTTAAGTCTTAAAATGTATTGAGGTTCACAACTTTACATGAATTAGCCACTAAAAGATATTTATCAAGAACAAAATACCACTGGAGAGATAAGAAACATAGAGGTGAAGTATAGGGACTCATTAGAATGCCACAGAATTACAGCCATGATCTCCAAACTTAGATTGAACAATGATGATTTTTACTGAAGTAGTTGTAACCTGTCCTGAGGCTATCAAGTAGTTATTATTATTATTATTACACATTTATATAGCGCCATTTATTCCATGGCGCTTTACATATGAAAAGGGAAAATATAGACAGGTACAATAAACGTGTGCTAGACAAGGGACATACAAGTACAGAAGGAGAGAGGACCCTGCCCGCGAGGACTCACAGTCTACAGGGATGGGTGAGAATACACTAGGAGAGGGTAGAGCTGGTCGTGCGATGGTTCAGTAGACTGAGGATCATTGTAGGCTGTAGGCTTGTCTGAACAGGTGGGTCTTCAGGTTCTTCTTGAAGGTTTCCGTTGTTGGTGAAAGTCTGATGTTTTGCGGCAGGGAGTTCCAGAGTATGGGGGAAGCCCGGAGAAGTCTTGTATGCGGTTGTGGGAAGAAAAGATGAGGGGGGAGTCGAGAAGGAGATCTTGAGAGGATCGAAGGTTGCGTGTGGGTAGGTAGCGGGAGACCATGTCACAGATGTATGGAGGAGAAAGGTTGTCCATGGCTTTGTATGTCATGGTTAGGGTTTTGAACTGAAGCCTCTGGGCAATAGGAAGCCAGTGAAGGGCCTGGCATAGGGGGAGGCTGGGGAATAGCGGGGAGACAGGTGGATTAGTCGGGCAGCAGAGTGTAGGATGGACTGGAGTGGTGCCAGAGTGCTAGAGGTGAGGCCAGAGAGTAGGAGGTTGCAGTAGTCGAGGCGGGAGATGATAAGGGCGTGCACTAGTGTTTTTGTGGTTTCATGGTTGAGGAATGAGCGGATCCGGGAAATATTTTTGATTTTGAGGCGGCAGGAGGTGGCGAGGGCTTGGATATGTGGTTTGAAAGAGAGGGCAGAGTCGAGGATCACCCCAAGGCACCGAGCATGCGGGACTGGGGAAAGCAAGCAGCCATTGACATTGATGGATAGGTCTGGTGGAGGGGAAGAATGAGGTGGGGGAAAGATGATGAATTCTGTTTTGTCCATGTTCAGTTTGAGAAAGCGAGCAGAAAAGAAGGCTGAGATAGCAGACAGACACTGTGGGATTTTGGTCAGTAGGGAGGTGAGGTCAGGTCCAGATAGGTAGATCTGCGTGTCATCGGCGTAGAGGTGATACTGCAAGCCGTGGGATTCTATGAGCTGTCCCAGGCCGAAGGTATAGATGGAGAAGAGTAGGGGTCCTAGGACTGAGCCTTGAGGAACAAGACAGACAGGGGGCGAGGTGAGGAGGTGGTGTGTGAGAGGGAGACACTGAATGTTCGGTCTGTTAGGTATGATGAGATCCAGGATAGGGCCAAGTCTGTGATGCCAAGAGATGAGAGAATCTGTAGCAGGAGGGAATAGTCCACGGTGTCGAAGGCAGAAGACAGGTCCAGGAGAAGGAGGACAGAGTAGTGTTGCTTGCTCTTGCGGTTAGCAGGTCGTTAGTGACTTTAGTTAGGGCAGTTTCAGTTGAGTGATGCGGTCGGAAGCCGGATTGTAAACGGTCAAAGAGGGAACAGAAGGAGAGGTGGGAGGACAGTTCGAGATATACATGCTGTTCCAGTAGTTTTGAGGCGTAGGGGAGAAGAGATATTGGGCGATAGCTAGACACAGAGGATGGGTCGAGGGAGGGCTTTTTGAGGATGAGAGTGATTGAGGCATGTTTGAAGGATGAAGGAAAGACACCATTTGTAAGTGAAAGGTTGAAGAGGTGTGTGAGAGTAGGGATGAAGACTGTGGCAAAGTTAGGGATGAGGTGGGACGGGAGTGGGTCAAGCGCGCAAGTGGTGAGGTGTGATCATGACAGGAGAGTGGAGAGCTGATCTTCTGTCATGGTGGTGAAGCTGGTTTTGGAAGAACAGGGCTGAGTGGCTAAGAGGGGCATTGGCGGCTGCGGGCCAAAGCTTTCTCTGATCATATCAATATTTTGCTTAAAGAAGGAGGCAAAGTCTTCAGCAGAAATGAGAGGAGAGGGAGGAGGTGCTGGGGAACGGAGTAGAGAATTGAAAGTGTTGAAGAGCTGTTTAGGGTTATGACTGTGATCTGCGCTGTCATTTTTTTTGGCTTTGCCAAGGTAGAATTCAGTGGTAGAATATAATTTTTGGGTGCAATGGGTGATATCACCATACATGACATCTGAATAGATGGGTCAGAAAGGTTTTATTCTTACATTTCAGGACCAAAAAGCTGCTTCACCAGGTTGATTTTCCATACTTTTATTCTTCTAAAGCTACATACACACCAGGGTGGATAAAAATCATGATTTTTTTAAAAAAATCAAAAAAAATCGATTTTTTTTTATTTAAATCGGATTTTTTTGATTTAAATCGGATTTTTTTGATTTAAATAGGATTTTTTAATCAAGTTGTACACAAGCAAAACTTTGTCTTTTTGCAAATCAAATTATTTTACACAAATAAAAATATTAAAACAGTTGATGATTATGAAACCTAATAATTTTTATTTGCACTATTAAACAATCAGAATTGAACTACAGAGAGTAAGTACTTTTTAACAATAGCCTATCTCTAACGTTTGAAGTAAGCAAACATCTTCAGTGAATACATCAGTCCTTTAAGCCTACTGTTTATTTAGGACTTTTAATAGGAAAACTAGTTGTCCTGCTTTAGCAGTTCCTAAGCGGTTTCGGACTGTTGTGTGCACAAAACCAAATGAAGAAAACAATCTCTCTACTCCTGCCGATGAAGCCGATGCAGTCAGTAGCTGAGTAGCTACATTTATTATCTTCGCTGGAAGAACAAGTGATTGCGACTTCCACCAGTCCAGTGGTTTTAGTTAATTAACGACGTTATCTGCAAACATGTATTTTTGAAATGGTGCAGATTCACACTTCAATTTCAGCACAGTTGCCACAATGTCATGGTTAGTATTGGCGAGCCACTCCATTGCAGAGTTGATTTCCGCCTCAGATAGTTTTTTTCCCTCTGTAGATGGGATGCAAGATATTGGCTAAATAGTGTTCTTCTTTTAATGCTTGGTCCTTGCGGTGGTGTATTGCAACCTTTACATTGTTTGAGAGGTTCAAGCATCTAGCGAACCTTCTAAATCTTTCCAAACTTCTGTGGCATCAGCTATGGTTGCAGTATCTTTCTGCATTTTATCCAACGCAATAGATATTGGCTTTAACCTTTCCAAAAGGTCCTCGGCATTTCTCTTCACACCAAGATTTAATACTTTGCTTCGTATATTAGCATCAATTTTATCCCGATGTGTTTCGCAAATGGACACTAATTTTGACCAGTTGTTAATAAACAGTTCCAAGCATTCAGCCAAGGTATTCCATCTAACATCTTGTGGTAGAACCAACTTCAGTCTCCCATTTCCTTGTAGGTTGCATGTGCAAAATGATTATTGTGGAAATATTTAACAATTTCTACAACATGTTCCTTGACACCCGAAATATGCAGGTCTTTTGCCAAAAGATGCAACAAATGGGCAGAACAACCGTATGTAATGACATTTGTGTCATCCTTATGTGCCAGTTCCGCTCGCATTTTTGCCACATTGCTTGCGTTATCAGTAACTAAGCTCCTTACTTTACATCCAAACTGTTCTTGGCATTGGTGAATTGAGTTCTTAGCAATTTCAAGTAAATATTCAGCAGTATGTGAATTTCCAGATGTGTCGATTGTGTCTGTAAGGTAAGTTTCACCATCTTCTGTTGTGACACAAGTGCAAATTATGGGGTCGTTGTGGATGTTGCTCCAACCATCCAAGCTCATGTTAACAACTTTGTCTTTCAAATATTTTGTACAAGCCGCTCTTTCTTTGTCGTATACAGCCTGAAGATGTTTTCCTGAGATATCAAATCTACTTGGTGGTTTGTAGCCTGGTCTTATTCCTTCGATCATTTGTACAAACAATGGGTGTTCAACTAGTCGGAAAGAAGAATTGGTTGCAAATATGAATTTAGCAATTAATTCATCAAAATGTTCTTTCTGGCTCGTCGTAGTCTTTAAGAGGAATTTTTCTACACTTTGCACGCAAAGTTTTTTGTTGGGCTGCTTTGTTGAAGTTGTACCCAAATATTGATTGTCACGTGCAGCACAAGCCATATTTGACCCTGAAAGCACAGTAATTAAAAATATAATTCGACTGCGTATTTGAAGAAATATAACGAAAATATTTTGAAACAAACTTTTTGAACAATGTAATGGTCCTCGTCCTATAAGGGCTGTCTCAAAAGTTATGCTACTCAAGTTTCCGGTGAAGTTGCTGTAATACTAGTAATATCAGAGCAACTGAAAAAAATTATGTCACAAAAGTTTTAAAAATGTTTTTTTAAAAAAATGGTCAATTTGGCAGACTTCAAAAGTGAATTGTAGCCTACAATAAGCGTATACACACTCTTTTATTTTTACTTAACGTTAATCTTCTGTGAAATATTGCCTTAACATAAATTTAAATTCTATACTCCAGAACTAGTGCTAGAAATTTTTCTTTTCATAGACTTTAACCATCCCAGTAAAACGTCTGTTAAAATAGGTTGTAATTGCCAGACTTACCACTAGTGCTAGGGTCCTGGTGCATAAGAAGCTGGGGGGGTTCATTGACATTAGTTGTATCACTATCAACATCTTCATTTCCCTTCTGGTTGCAGTTTTCATAATGTGATTTCAAACGGCAAACAAGTCCTTGGATATCCTTTTGACAGTATTTGCACTTTGCTCTCCCACCTTTCTTTCCAAGCTCTGCTGGCATCTCAACAAAATGAACCCAAATAGGGTCTCTCTTACGACCTGCCATGGCTCACGCAGATCACTTCTGAAGTTTGATTGTTACTACAGCCAAGTACTGCTGACTGACTATCCAACAAGTTTGGGCATGTCAACTGAATGGAAAAAGAAACTGAAACCAAGCTACAGAAAGTGAAACCAAGCTAGAAGTGTGGAGTTAATTGAACAATGATTGAAAGTTTTAGATTTTAATCGTGATTATTATATATAAAAAAATCTTTTGATTTAAATCATGATTTAAATCGTTGATTTAAATCGGCGTGATTTAAATCAATCCACCCTGATACACACATGCTTGAGAACCAAGCTCTCACGTGTCATCCATATTGCCTCTGTTTTGCATCCGTGTTGCACCCATTTAAGAGGTCCTGGAAGCCACAAGCAGACAGGCGACATCCTGGAAGCTGCAGGAAGAAAAAGTAGCAGAGGTCCTGGAAGACTGAGAGCAGGTAGCAGATGTCCTGGAAGCCACAGATGGACAGGAGACAGAACACAGATAGCAGAGATCCTGGAAGACCAGTAACAGGTAGCAGAGTTCGGTAAGACTGGAAACAGGTAGCAGAGGATCTGTGGAGACCATTGCCAGGTAGCAGAGGTCCTGGAGAACCAGGAACAGGTGCATAACATCTTTATTGTCTAATGATTCTGCATTATGGAGTGTCTCATAATTTCCCTAGCTCATCTGATGTGTTAATCTGGTGTTAGTAAAGTAGTTGTGAAAAGGTCAACTATTGGAATACACATCATTTACATTAATTAAAGGGTTGTTTCCTGAAGATGTCATAGAGGTACAGTAGGTCCCAGAAATCTACTGTAAAAAGGGTTGTTTTCTTAAGGCTTGCCTTTCAAGTATTCAGAATTGTGAGAAACGTTATGGATACCCTTAAAGAAAAAGAAAACGCTTACCGTATTTTATGTGATAAAATGTCTCCCTATAACAGAGATTAATGTCTTGTTGGCATTTGATGGCTGATTGAGGGCTCGGATGCAGATTTCTATGTATATGTATGCAGCGGCACGATCCTAAAACGAGGGGTCCTGGCCTTATTGAGCTAATAATTTGTTGAAACTGATGCCAGTAAACATTGGTCTTTTCATGATGCCATGACAGCTAGATACTGTGGCATATTAATGTGCCCCATCTCTGGATGTTCCAATGAGCATAATTATGTTAGGCGGCTGGTAGAAAAGCACAAAATCATCTGTTCCTCTGCCTTTCCAGCTTCCTCTGACAGGTACAAAGCTAACAGAACAGATTTTCTTTCTTGTGCGTTTAGCGTGCAACATTGGTGACTTTGCGGAGGTGGAAAGTGAATCAATTGTCTGGCATGCAGAAGATGTGCAACATAAATCTCCACGGGGTGGCATTGCTATGTCACAATTAGTACTGACACTGACAAGGTGCACATATTACTCCTGAAATCTGTGATACCGCGGGAAATTGTTAATTCTTAAGGCGCAGAAGATGTATAGGACACGAGATGCACCATGTGGAGTTTATGCTAATTTATTCTCTCTCTTGATATTCAAGATGACAAAAATAATCTCCGGCATGTTTCCAAAAATATGGCAAGTGTGATTTATAGGCGTACATATGCTGCAAATGGTGATGATTTAATAACTTGTTAGCTACCATACCTAGAACAAAAAGGGGGTCTATATCCACATATTGTATATTGATCTACTGCGGCTGAGCAAAATGTTCAAAACTGAACATGAGGTTTTTATTTAACATTTTGATCAGAATGTACAAACCCACTGACACCGTGAACCTCTGAGTAGGCCCCTAACCTGTAAAGCATAGCGCCACTGGGGGACACAGGCAGAATAGGGTCTATTTCACCTGTTTTTGGAGGTCAAAATGGGCCCTCAAAATCTTACGCCCCTGTTGCACCAATGATGTGTCCACCCCAGCCTGGCGTTGTATGTCGACCACCACTGACGCAACATCGCTCCACAATTGGCAACGACCTTGGTGCCCCACAGCGCCTATGCTACCAGGCGAAGCCCCCATAGCTCTGGGCCACATCACCCCACAGACACAGCCAACACCAAGTCTAAGAACTAAAAAAGTCACTTTAAAGGCAAAAAGCTAATAATACAATACTCAGAGTATGCGTCAGTGGGGTCTGTCACGCAGTGTTGTGGTATAAGTACCATGGCTTCCATCTTCTCCTCTCAGTCGTACCTGAGTGCTGAGTATTTGCATATATACATGCAGCCCATCAATCACTGCTGACAAGGGGAGATGACACGGAGAGGTGGGGAGCTCTCCCCTCCTGAATACAGCGGAGTTGCAACTTTAATCTACTGTATTATCTTATCGTGCTGTTTAGCTAAGTAACAAAAGATTTCTTTGTGCCATTTGGTTTTATAGGAAAACACCTATCCCCATACTATGCCGTCCGTAACGCCGTAAGGACCAGGATTTTGGGCAATGCAATTTATTTATTTTAAGTTATCATTTTCTGAAAGACTTTTTTTTGTATTTCTGTCAATGTACCCAAATAGTGGCTTGTTTTATTTGGCAGGTTTTATTTTTCACGGGCATCATTTTGGGGTGCAAAAAAATTTATTGATTACACTCTGTTTTGGGGGAGCAAAAAAAAAGATGCAATTTTGGAATTTGTCGTTCTAAAAATTTTGCAACGTTCACCGTGCAGCATAAATACTGCATTACCCTTATGTTGCGGGTCAGTATGGCAATACCAAATTTAGAGGGTTTTTTTTGTTTTATTACTTTATCACTATAAAAACACTAAACAAAATTTGTTTTCATGACGCCACATTCAGAGAGCCATAACTTTTTTCTTTTTCAGTTCACAGAGCTGTATGAGGGCTTATTTTTTGGGGTGAGCAGTAGCTTGTAGTGATACGATTTTGGCAGTATAGTTCATGTGTTAAAGGAGTTGTCCACTACTTGAACTACCGCTTCTTAATCCCTATGTTGCCCCCAGTAAAATAATAATACTTACAGTTTACTCACCTCCTGTGCTGTCCAGGGTGTCAGCACTGTTTTCCCGAGGATCGCGTATCATTGTTATGTCATGCAATCTCTGAGGCCAATCAGTGCTGGCTTTACTCTCTCCGCCTTCAGAAAAATCACATACATCTGGAGGAAGTGAAAGCTGCTTAAAGGGGTTGTTCCCTTTTAGAAAACTTTGTGCTACAAGTTGCAATAGTTATAAAAAAAATAAACACTGAGTATTTCTGGGTCCAGTGCCAGATCATTGCTGCTGTTCCGGTCTCTGTTGTTGTCTCTGACTTCACGTCAACAGCACTGCAGCCAATCAGTGGGCTCAGAGAGGCAGAGCAGTTGACTGGCTCAATGTGATATCAGCACTGCAGACAAACAACAAAGATCGGGCCAGTGTTGGAAAGTAAAGGTATAGGTTGTCTTATGTTTCAAACACCTAAATGCCCATATGAGCAGTTTGGGGTTGGGTGGGGAGGAGGTGGAGGGCGCTGACAAATTCCCATTAAGTAAAATAAATGACACTATAGGTGTCCATAACCGTTAACATTTAGTTGCTTTAAGCAATAGGTTCTCATTTAGCATCAAATAGGCCATAAAAACATTAGAGCAATAAGTTATTGGCGCTATTGCCAAGTGTGAACAAGAGCATGGAATACAAATATTACATATGAACTTTACCCTGAACAAATGATGGCAAATGTAATAAATATCAACACTATATAATGTTAATGTCTTTGGCAAATGAGTGCTCAAACAGCTCTGTGCCCTGCTGAATTTGATAGATGGATATTTCATTTTACAGCCTTATTAGTACTTAATTGGCTGAGTAAGCTGCGTCTCAATGTCATGCTCACTGGAGTGATATGATGATGAGGGTAATGGAGCAGGACGGGACAGATAACAGAAAGTGAAGCACTAGCTTTCTGCGGGATTTCTTGGTTTCTCGGCTCCAGGCACTCCGACTCCAGCTAGAATCGTGTGCCGCCAACTACAGTAATTCACTATACTTTTATAGTCTTAGTGGTGTCTCTTTTAGGATTAAGACGATACACCTGCAGGTTCTTACTTGAGTGAGAGAAATGCTGGTAAATGTAAATAATTCCTGTATCCATTGTCAGTAAAATGAGCACGTTCCTGAAGTTATAACCAAGTGTTATAGAGCATCCAACCAGGGGCATAAGGATCTCGGCCACAGAGGGTGCAACCGCGACCCTCTGCACCTATTTCAGCTTAATGTGTGTCTGAATACGCACATTTAGCTGAAATACAGTGGGGAAAAAAAGTATTTCGTCAGTCACCAATTGTGCAAGTTCTCCCACTTAAAAAGATGAGAGAGGCCTGTAATTGACATCATAGGTAGACCACAACTATGAGAGTCAAAATGAGAAAACAAATCCAGAATATCACCTTGTCTGATTTGGCAAGATTTATTTTGGTGGAAAATAGGTATTTGGTCACCTAAAACATGCAAGATTTCTGACTCTCACAGACCTGTAACTTCTTCTTTAAGAGGCTCCTCTGTCCTTCACTCATTACCTGTAGTAATGGCACCTGTTTGAACTTGTTATTAGTATAAAAGACACCTGTCCAAACCTCAAACAGTCACACTCCAAAACTCCACTATGGTGAAGACCAAAGAGCTGACGAAGGACACCAGAAACAAAATTGTAGCCCTGCACCAGGCTGGGAAGACTGAATCTGTAATAGGCAAGAAGCTTGGTGTGATGAAATCAACTGTGGGAGCAATAATAAGAAAATGGAAGACATACAAGACCACTGATAATCTCCCTCGATCTGGGGCTCCATGCAAGATCTCACCCCATAGGTCAAAATGATCAAAAGAACGGTAAGCAAAAATCCCAGAACCACACGGGGGGACCTAGTGAATGACCTGCATACAGTTGGGACCACCGTAACAAAGGCTACCATCAGTAACACACTATCCAGGGACTCAGATCCTGCAGTGCCAGACGTGTCCTCCTGCTTAAGCCAGTACATGTCCGGGCCCGTCTGAAGTTTGCTAGAGAGCATTTGGATGTGGGGGGTTTTCTGCGCTGAGTAGATGACATTTGTTAAAATTTTTCATCTGGATTTTGTTGCTGCTACGGTCAAACGTTGCAGGTTTTTGGCCTCCAAATACTGATGAAAAATCTGTGACCACAACTTAAAGTTTATTTAAGAGAATAATACATAAATATTTAGGAAGCTCAACACTAGAAATTTTATAAATTCATTATTTATTTACATAAATATGGAAACAACAAAGGTTTAACAGGCTCACCTCCTTCTACTGTGGTTCAAGTGTTACATCATCGCTGGTGATATTCTGAACGTTTAGTTTCCCAGATGACGTTTTCTCGTCATTGCTTTCTATACATCAGGTTGTATTTATATTGCTTTGTTGAGGCTAAGGCTAAATCAGAGCTGTATTCACATAGGCATAAATAAAATCCTGATCTACCGACAGCTAACCTGACATGATCACAATTCGCATGCGGCAGGACCCCTGTTGCAGTCTTTGGCTTTGTCTGGATTATTATAATGTTCAGGTTCTCCGACGCTTTAATATATAATTTCAATGGTAAAATACATTAAATTACATTCACAACCCTGCATTTCTCACACACTGATCTACCCATTAAACGATTTATCTACGCCCACCAGCGGCAGATATTGTTAACGTTCCCATTTTCTGAACCGTGTGGTCCAGGTTTAGGGATAAAACCTATCACCCGTGTGCGAGAACAAATGTGGTTTTCTTTGTCCATCTGTCATTTCATTTTGTTCCATTTAGCATCTCAGCAGCAATGTGCACGGCCGCCTGCTGACTCCGCTCAGGAATCCGGAAAGATCCTGTTGATTTCTACATAATGTAGGCGTGTAATGCAGCCATTGTGGAAAGGGTTAAGTACGACTTATGTCTTTCTCAGATCAGAAGTGCTCTCTCTCTCTATTACTATTATTATAATAAGGATGTCTGTGTGGTAAGGAGCAGCCGGAGACTCCGCGCCATTACATTCTCCCCCAGGATCCCAATAACTACATGATTGTATAGTCATGACTGCCCATTTCTTACAGGACTGCCTCATCTTTCTTGCATATACTCGGTATCTATTTTTTGATAGATTCCAGATCTTTGAGTGACCTGTAATATTGGGCTATTGTTATGTCTCACTGATTGGGGGATACTCAAAGCCTTTGGTCAAGATGAGCAACACGTCCATTTCATGCATAGAGGAGCATCAGTCAGAGAAGCAGCGAATGTAAAGGCTGCACGGCATCTGGAGGAACGGAGTGGAATAGGAGCTAAGGAAACTTAAGAGGACCACAAGGAAGTCAGAGACTCAGAGAAGTAGTAAAGTAGCAGAAAAAAGCAATTTCTACGCTGGCCATTGGACCATTAGACTCCGACTTATTGTTCTTGGCATGGTTATTAGGAGTAATGGCATAAAACAGACCCTAATCGTTTCTGGAAGCTTCATCTGAGCAATTTGGTCAACAGTCATTGTGCAGGGAAGGAGAGGAGAATCAGTTGTGACATCACCTATTGGGAATGGTCCATCCAGTGTTACAAGTTTTTGTATCAAGAAGTTATCTGCCATTGCAATCCGGTCTGTGATGATAATGAGACTGCTGAAAAGTCTTTTCTACAGAACAGGAAGTATGAGTCTCATATTAAGCCTAGTAGCCATAAGGAAATTGTAAGATTTCTGTTTTTCTTTTTATAGATATCCTCAAAATTTCTATAAAATTGAATTACTATACAGTGGGGAGAAATAAGTATTTGATCCCTTGCTGATGTTGTAAGTTTGTCCAATGACAAAGACATGAACAGTCTATAATTTTAAGGGTAGGATAATTTTAACATTGAGAGATAGAATATCAAAAATAAACTCCAGAAAATCACATTGTATAAATTATATAAATTTATTTGCATTTTGCAGTGAGAAAAAAGTATTTGATCCCCTTCCAACCATTAAGAGTTCTGGCTCCTACAGACCAGTTAGACGCTCCTAATCAACTCATTACCTGCATTAAATACAGCTGTCTTACATAGTCACCTTTATAAAAGACTCCAGTCCACAGACTCAATTAATCAGTCAGACTCTAACCTCTACAACATGGGCAAGACCAAAGAGCTTTCGAAGGATGTCAGGGGCAAGATCATAGACCTGCACAAAGCTGGAATGGGCTACAAAACCATAAGTAAGACGCTGGGTGAGAAGGAGACAACTGTTGGTGCAACAGTAAGAAAATGGAAGAAATACAAAATGAATGTCAATCGTCATAGATCTGGGGCACAATGCAAAATCTCACCTCGTGGGGTATCCTTGATCATGAGGAAGGTGAGAGATCAGCCTCAAACTACATGGGGGAACTTGTTAATTATATCAAGGCAGCTGGGACCAGAGTCACCAAGAAAACCATTGGTAACACATTACGTCAAAGGTTTAAAATCCTGCAGTGTCCACAAGGTCCCTGTGCTCAAGAAGTCACATGTGCAGGCCCGTCTGAAGTTTGCCAACGAACACCTGGATGATTCTGTGAGTGATTGGGAGAAGGTGCTGTGGTCAGATGAGATAAAAATTGATCTCTTTGGCATTAACTCAACTTGCCGTGTTTGGAGGAAGTAAAATGCTGCCTAAGATCCAAAGAACACAGTCCCCACTGTCAAGCATGGAGGAGGAAACATTATGTTTTGGGGGTGCTTCTCTGCTAAGGGCACAGGACTACTTCACCGCATCAATGGGAGAAAGGATGGAGCCATGTATCGTAAAATCCTGAGTGATAACCTCCTTCCCTCCGCCAGGACATTAAAAATGGGACGTGGCTGGGTCTTCCAGCAATACAATGACCCAAAACATACAGCCAAGGCAACAAAGGACTGGCTCAAAAAGAAGCACATTAAGATCATGGAGTGGCCTAGCCAGGCTCCAGACCTTAATCCCATAGAAAACTTATGGAGGGAGTTGAAGGTCCGAGTTGCCAAGCGACAGCCTCAAAATCTTAATGATTTAGAGATGATCTGCAAAGAGGAGTGGACGAAAATTCCTCCTGACGTGTGCGCAAACCTCATCATCAACTACAAAAAACGTCTGACTGCTGTGCTGCCAACAAGGGTTTTGCCACCAAGTATGAAGTCTTGTTTGCCAGAGGAATCAAATACTTATTTCTCACTGCAAAACGCAAATAAATTTATATAATTTATACAATGTGATTTTCTGGAGTTTATTTTTGATATTCTAACACTAAATGTTAAAATTAACCCACCCTTAAAATTATAGACTGTTCATGTCTTTGTCAGTGGGCAAACTTACAAAATCAGCAAGGGATAAGTACTTATTTTCCCCCGTCAAATCCTGATTTAAACAATTGGTTTAAAGGTAGAGGACATGGTAATAAGATCATGAAACTAATGTAAATTCCAATTACCATCTGGCATTGTAAAATGTAGAATATTTCTTTGTCGAATCGAAAATAAACAGTTTTTATTCTTGAATTTCCCGTTTGATGAAATACCTGTTATGTACAGGAATGGGCTGGAAGCCACCTGACATTGGCACTGAACGCATTGTTCTTGCTGCTTCCTAGATCAGATCATCAATCCAGCTGTATGCCAGAGTTTCCTATATCAGATCATCAATAGTCCTTACACATCCATAGTAAACAGGCTCGGGCGAGCCTGCCAACACAACAAGGGAAATCCTGCAGAGACTGCAGCCTAAGTGGCTCAACAGATCTGCTTGGAACAGAGCGCTGCTCCTGCTGGATAAAGACGCCTGACAGTCTTGTTTACTGTGCCGCTGAGAGAATGCTGCACAGGTGCACTCATAAAAATAGCTGAAAAGTCAAGCACACGCAATCAATGCTTGTGCACATTTATTAGGCTATGTGCACACGTTGCGGTTTTTTAGCGGTTTTGCGCTTACACAATACAACTCATTAAGGCCTATGAGATTCCGCAATGCTGTGCACATGCTGCGGGTTTTTCCGCGGCGGAATCGCATCGCGGGAGAATCCGCAGCATGCTCATTCTTTTTTGCGGAACCGCGGCGATTCCGCCGCCATAGGAATGCATTGAACCGCTTACTTTCTGCATGTGGCTGTGCCCACCATGCGGAAAGTAAGCGGTTCATGTGCGGATGGTACCCGGGGTCTGGAGGAGAGGAGACTCTCCTCCAGGCCCTGGGTACCATATCCATGTAAAAACAATAATTAAAATAAAAAATAATGATATTCTCACCTTCCGGCGTCCCCCGCAGCTTTCCCGCCTCTCAGCGACGCTCCCGGTCCCAGTAGTGCATTGCGAGATCACCCCAGATGACGTAGAGGTCTCGCGAGATGCTACGTCATCGGGATGATTGCCGCAAAGGACTCCTGGGAACGGAACTTGCCGGGAGCGTCGCTGAAGGCGGGAAAGCTGCGGGGGCCGCCGGAAGGTGAGAATATCATTATTTATTATTTTTTTTTACTATTTTTACATTATATCTTTTTACTATTGATGCGACATAGGCGGCATCAATAGTAAAAAGTTGGTCACACGAGTCAAACAGCTGTTTGACTCGTGTGACCAACCTGTCAGATCGCTTGTAAAACGCTAGCATTCTGCAAGCTAATTCCGCTTGCAAAACGCTAGTGTTTAGCGGGAATACGCATACCTATAATATGCGGATTTCCCATGGCAGGGAGGTGCGGAATTGCCGCGGAAATTTCCATGGCAATTCCGCAACGTGTGCACATAGCCTAACAGTCCCTCTGAACAGAACAGATTTTTAACTGTGCAGTATTGATGAATGGCCAGGGCGAGGACAAACTGCTGCTTGGCACAGGTTATCATGGGGAGAGCAAAAAAAAAAAACCCTAAAACATAGTGACATAATCTGCAGGTAAATAATGATTTAAACATATGAGACTTTCTAATTGGAAGTGCAGCTGAAGGGAGAAAATGGATCTTTTATTCTCCCTGCAGCTGCTCGCTTCCAGTCATCATGGTGGTCCGGGGGGGTGTAAACAGTAAAGAGTGAATGTGCTATAATCACTGGTGGACACAGACAAGAGTGGGCCCCTGTAACAGAAACAGTATATGGGCCCTTTGCAGCCCAATAGCTCACAATTCCACCTGCTTTGGTAGTGGAAATGGGCCCACTTACCTCTTGGGCCCCTGTGCGGCTAAACAGGTTGCACCAATGATATGTCCGCGCCTGGATCCAAAATCCCATAAGGTTCCTATGAGACATTGATGTGATGGATGATTGTAAAGTTTACAGGCTGAAAAATATGCGAATGCTGTAGAAATTAAATCAAAAACGCATTGATCCATATGTACCTTGTGCTAATAGCTTAGCAATAAATCCCCATCTGTATCACTACATACTTTACTCTGAGAGAAGTGGCCAAAAACGCACAAGAGAATGAATAGAATGAAATAAAAACAACAATTTTTATTATATAAGATTAAACATACAATAAGAGCAAGATAAAACAAATGCCTCAAATGTTAGGAACACTGTTAGCTAAGGACACCAATTAGACACACTGCCTATTGTATTTAATGCCAATTACCAATGCACATGTGATCAGTGCAGCTTGCCTATCATGGTTTTCATATAATGCCTCAAACATTGAATAGTTTCTAAAGTGCAAGTGCTTATATAAGGTGTTTGTGATGGTAACAATTATTTGCTTAGTGCATGCAGATATACAAAGGCAATAAATGATGTCTAGGGACTCTGTTGTATGCTAGGATAAAATGTCACCATTGCAGACCCAGATAAGGCAATATATCAAAATATCATGCTGCTACATATCATGTGAAAAGGGCGAACTGCCCATTGCCATTACCTTATGTGTGTGTGTGTGTCTGGTGTCCAAGCCACGTTCCTCTACCCCGATGCGCGTTTCGTCCTCACTTCATCAGGAGCGTGACATTTCTCTTCCATGTGGTGCCATTGCCGACAGCTTAAAATAGGAAGATTTTTTTTGTAAAGTACCGCCCTTTTCAGCTCACGTGTCTGCTGGACATATGATTAATGAATAAATGGACTTACCCGTGTTTCTTGTTCATTACAATTTTGTATTCTAAGCTTTAGCTTTGCTTCTAAGACTTTAATTTGGGTGCACTCCTTTTTGCAACATGGTTTAGAATAAATCTGTTAAGAAAATTACTTGTCTGGGTGTGCAACATAACACATTCTGTTTGTAATCAGGGTTCACATTTGTGGGAGTATTTTGCAGTATGGTTTGACATGGAAAAATGTAATTCTGAAAGGAAACTAAAGGTTTTCTGACAAATCTGTTGGGGTGTACTCATTTATGCTGAGCATTGTATATGATAGAAATGATGTCTATGAGATGGAGATTACATTTTTTAGGATAGAGATGACATCTATATAATAAAGAGGACGTCTGTTTGATAATTAAATCTATATGGTGGAGATAACGTCTTCATGGTGATGGATATGATTTCTATATGAGAGGTAACATCTATGAAGATGATGGTTATATTTTTTATGTATGTGATACTATATGATTGTTTCATAAGTTTGAAGTATGGGAGTTGTATTTCTTTTGCATACATTATATCAATATATTATATTATAATTAAAGGGGTATTTCCACCTCCAAGGTTCCATCCCAATATGTCGTAGGTGTAATAATATTAGCAAATACCTCCAATTAGAAATGTAGTATAGTTCTTCTGCTTCATTATGTCAATTACTTCATGTACAGGGCATTGCAGTTGCTTAGGTATCCATTGCTACGACCACTAACAGTGAACAGGGCCCTGAACGTTATACGCTGCTCCTGATGTGGCCAGTTGTTATGTTTCGGTAGCTGAGGAGTACAGGTAAAAAAGGAAATACACCAGAGCAGTTGGAAACTATGAGATTGCAGTACCCTGACTAACCACCACAACTAAAGGCAGCCGTGGAGCGTTATGTAAGGTTCTGTGTACATGTTCCTGAAACTCAGTTTGTTCGTCAGCCATTTTACTTTCTGTCTTGCTGCAGCTATCTTGCCCTCAGTCAAAATGGAGTTTCCAGCTTGCATGTTCCCGCCCTGATTCTCTCCTTTTGCTTCTTAAGCAGCCACAGCTGAGCAATCAGTGCTTCAGAATCTAGCCTGCAGTGAACCTGTGACCTGACTCCTAAAGCCTTGGACCTTGTACTCCAGCTATTCCTACTGAGGAACTCTGAAGCACTTGTGGACTCTGAACCCTGCTCTTTGAAAGACCCACGTTTGCATGGACTTACGGTAACAGAGAAGAAGATCCTGAACCTGTTGTGGAGAGTATTGCTGAGCTTAGATTACTCTGGCCTGCTGTGTCTCCTGCTTCTGTCTGCAAACTGTGTGACTATTTTTGCCAACTTGTATGAAGTAATACAAGACTTTCTATATCAAACCTGTGTCTCATGTATTTTCATCGCACCCAAGCACAAGACGCTATATGAACTGTACTACATACATTACACGTTCCTACGTTGGTCCTAGACGCCTCGTCACAGCCTGAGAAACTAACTACACCTAAAGATAGAAAGAGGAAAGCTATCTGCCCCGGAGCAGATCCCCAAAGAACATAGAAAGCCCCCAAACATGTAATGGCGGTTAGACAAGAAGAAATACTGACACAGACAGAAAATAGTATGAGCAAACGTTGGGGCCCAAACTTACTAAATAGAAAAGGATAGGAAGGGCACTTACTGCAATCCCAAAAAACCCTGAAAAGCAGCAACTCTACTAATTCCAAAAACACCTGAGATCACACGACCTCAACCACCTAAATTAGTTCTCTGGTGTAACCAAAATCAAAACAGCAGCCACTGAAAAAACTGGAAAAAGCAAATGTACAAACATCAGTGGCTGAACTGAACTGAGAGGGCAAAAGCCCCCAGAGGGGACCCTGAAGGCCCCCACGGAAGTGCAGGACAAAATGCAAAAATCAAGCACAAAAACAAAAAGAAGAAAATGTCTTATCTGTTAGCAGGAGATTCAGACACGACACAGCAGGCTACCAAGGAAACAGGAATCAAGGATTGAGACCAGAACAATTGATCACCGGCAACCCTGATGGAAGGCGACTCCCTTATATAAGACCAGTCAGTAACACCTGATTCCCAATCCTCACAATCTTCACTGGACAGTCCAGTACCGTTTGTAACCACCAGAGGGAGCTTCTGCTCAGAACTCATTTCCAGCCTATTCACAACAGTACCCCCCCCTTGAGGAGGGGTCACCGAACCCTCATTAGAGCAACCAGGTCGGTCAGGATGAGTTCTGTGATACGCACGGATGAGTCTCCTAGCATGGATGTCCGAAGCAAACACCCAAGAATTGTCTTCCTGACCATAACCTCTCCACTTAACCAAATACTGGAGTTTCCGTCTAGAAAAACGAGAATTCAATATTTTCTCAACCACAAACTCCATATTGCCCTCAACCAGAACAGGGTCAGGAGGCAAAGCAGTAGGAACCACTGGCTCAACAAACCTCTTCAACAAGGACTTGTGGAACACGTTATGGATCTTAAATGTCCCTGGAAGAAGCAAACGAAAAGAAACAGGATTAAGAATCTCCATGATCTTATAAGGTCCAATGAACCTAGGCTTAAATTTAGGAGATGCCACCATGGGCGTACCCACCGTGGGGCAGGGGGGGGCAGTTGCCCCCCTATAGAAGCAGTGTCAGGCCGCTGTCTCAGAAGTCAGGTGCCAGCACTGTTCTTTTAAATAATGTGTATAAGTGCCGGCAGCCCCATCCCAGCACCGCAGACACGCCCACACTGTGTGCTGTGCAGTCAGCATCTGCCTGCTGAACTCACCTCACCAGCTCCCGGGCTGCTTCTGGCTGGACAGGAGTGAGGAGCAGGATGGAGATCATGAAGCGGAGGAGAAGCAGGACTCAGAGAGAAGAATGAGGAGGTGACAAGAGGATGTCTATCTGCAGTCCCGCTGTCTGTGGCTGATTTATTGCAGCAGCCTGAACTTTCACCCCATCTTTATAGAAGTTCAGTCTGCAGTAATAAATCACTGAGGGGGTCAGATAGAGACTGCAGGCCCTGTATACAGCACCCTGCTCTGACTGATCCTAGGCCTACAGGACATCATATAGTATTTATAGGACCATATATTATAGATGTGAGGTTCTGTAGGCTGAGGATCAGTCAGTGCATATTATAATGCATATCTGTACACAGTATAACACCCAATATTGTTATATATCATCTGATATCTGTAGCCCAGTATATTATATACTAATCTGTATACTGTCTGTGCTGTACTTTGTGCACAGACGTCAGATGAAAAGTGACATAACTAGAATCCTATGGGCCCAGGTGCAAAATTTTGACCAATGCCCCTACTAGTATGTTGGTTGGAACTATGGGCCCTGTAATAACGTCCCCGTCCTGTAATAACGTCCCCCATCCTGTAATAACATCCCCCGTCCCGTAACAAAATAACCTCTTCCCGGAATAACGTCTCCTGTTCTGCAATAACGTGCCTTGTCCTGTAATATCGTCCACGGATCTGTAATAACGTCCCCAGTACTGTAATAACGTCCTCAAACCTGTAATAACATCCCCCATCCTGTAATAACATCCCCGTCCTGTAATAAAGTCCCAGTCCTGTAATAACGTCCTCAAACCTGTTATAAAATCACCCGTCCTGTAATAACGTCCCCAGTCCTGTAATAATGTCCTCAAACCTGTAATAACATCCCCGTCTTGTAATAATGTCCTCAAACCTGTTATAACATCCCCCGTCCTGTAATAACGTACCCAGTCCTGTAATATCGTCCCCTGACCTGTAATAACTTCCCCTGTCACGTAATAAGTCCCCCATCCTGTAATAATAGTCTTCCATCCTGTAATAACATCCCTCATCCTATAATAACATCACTCATCCTACAGTATAAGAACATCCCTTGTCCTGCAATAACATTCCTCGTCTTGTAATAATATCCCTTGTCCTGTAATAACATCCCTCATCCTGTAATTACATCCCCCTTCCTGTAATAACATCCCCTGTCCTGTAATAACAGTCTTGTAAGCGGGATCACAGGAGGCCGGGTCCCTTCCTCAGGAAGTCTGCAGCGGCAGAAGTGGGGCAATGCTGCGGGCGTGAGAGGGATGAGGGGGTGTCCCAGCGGTGCAATGCTGTGGGTCTGGTGTTGGCGGTGAGCAAAGCGGAGTGCATTGCTTTCCTGGCGGCCATGTTCCTGAAGCCGTGGGCCACCGAAGATTTGGATTTTGGTCCAGCAAAGATCTAAGTTTGCTCATGCGCCGCCTATGGCATTCATCTTCCTGAAGCCCTCCGCCAGGAAAGCAATGCACTCGCTCTGCTGATGTATACAGGGTCTGGCTGGGCTGAAGTATACAGGTTCTGGCTGGGCTGAAGTATACAGAGGCTGGCTGAGCTGAAGTATACAGGGGCTGGCTGGGCTGAAGTATACAGATTCTGGCTGGGCTGAAGTATACAGGGTCTGGCTGGGCTGAAGTATACAGTGTCTGGCTGAGATGAAGTATACAGATTCTGGCTGGGCTGAAGTATACAGGGTCTGGCTGGGCTGAAGTATACAGGGGCTGGCTGGGCTTAAGTATACAGGGGCTGGCTGGGCTGACGTATACAGGGGCTGGGGGCTGATGTATATACAGGGGCTGGCTGGGCTGATGTATACAGGGGCTGGCTGGGCTGATGTATACAGGGGCTGGCTGGGCTGATGTATACAGGGGCTGGCTGGGCTTATGTATACAGGGGCTGGCTGGGTTGATGTATATACAGGGGCTGGCTGGGTTGATATATATACAGGTGCTGGGCTTAGTGGGCTGGTGATGTATATACAGGTGCTGGGCTCAGTGGGCTGGTAATGATATATACAGGTGTTGCTGGGCTCAGTGGGATGGGGCTGGTGATGATGTATATACAGGTGCTGGGCTTAGTGGGCTGGTGCTGGTGAGGATGTATATACAGGTGCTGGTCTTAGTGGGCTGGTGCTGGTGAAGATGTATATACAGGTGTTGGGCTTAGTGGGCTGGTGATGATATATACAGGTGGTGCTGGGCTCAGTGGGCTGGTGCTGGTGAGGATGTATATACAGGTGCTGGGCTTAGTGGGCTGGTGATGTATATACAGGTGTTGGGCTCTGTGGGATGGGGATGAGGTATATACAGGTGCTGGGCTCAGTGGGTGGGGGCTGGTGATGATGTATATACAGGTATGGGGCTCATTATACTGTATAGAGCAGTTTCATTCCCTTTTTCGTTCTAAAATTTTACAACCTGAACGACCACCATGGCTTGCCCCCCCTAGTTTTGATCCTGGGTACGCCCATGGATGCCACTCTCATAGGAATATTTTTTGAGGACAACCAGACCAAGTCCCCCACTTTAAACCGAGGACCATCAGTCCTATGCCGGTTAGCAAACCGCTGGGCCCTCTCCTGAGAGAGGGACAACCTCTCCACTACCTGGTCCCAAATCTGTTGCATACGCTCCACAACAGAGTCAACACCTGGACAGACAGAAGCCTCCGTCTGTCCTGAAGAAAATCGAGGGTGAAACCCAGAATTACAGAAAAATGGAGACATCAAAGTGGCAGAGCTAGCCCTATTATTAAGAGCAAACTCAGCCAAAGGCAAAAAAGAGACCCAGTCATCCTGATCAGCAGACACAAAGCATCTCAGATAAGTCTCCAATGTCTGGTTTGTTCTCTCAGTTTGACCATTGGTCTGAGGATGAAACGCCGAGGAGAAAGACAATTGAACACCAAGTTTAGAACAAAAGGTCCTCCAAAATCTGGAAACAAACTGGACTCCTCTGTCAGACACAATGTTCTCAGGAATGCCGTGTAAAGGAACCACGTGCTGAAGGAACAAAGGTACCAATTCAGTGGAGGAAGGCAACTTAAGTAATGGCACCAGATGTATCATCTTGGAAAACCTATCGCAAATCACCCAGATGACGGTCATTCTCTGAGAAACAGGGAGGTCGGAAATGAAATCCATAGAGATATGGGTCCAAGGTCTCTTGGGCACAGGCAATGGCATCAACAGACCACTAGAACGAGAGCAAGGCTTTGAGCGAGACCAAGTCCCGCAGGACTGCACAAACTCCCTGACATCACGAGACAAGGTAGGCCACCAAAAGGACCGACTGTCCAAGTCTCTGGTACCAAAAATTCCGGGATGACCGGCCAACGCGGAACAATGAATTTCAGACATTACACTCTTTTTCCACTGGTCCGGGACAAACAATTTCCCAACAGGGCAGCGCTCGGGCTTATCCTCCTGACACCCCTCCAGAGCCAGTCTCAAATTGGGCGAGATGGCGGAAAGAACTACACCCTCCTTCAAAATAACAGAAGGATCAGATAACTCAGGAGAGTCCGCCAGGAAACTCCTCGAGAGGGCATCCGCCTTAACATTCTTAGTGCCAGGAAGAAATGAAACCACAAAATTAAAACGTGTGAAAAACAAGGCCCACCTGGCCTGTCTAGGATTAAGTCGCTTGGCAGATTCCAGATAAACTAGATTCTTATGGTCCGTAAGGACCACCACCTGATGTTTGGCTCCCTCCAGCCAATGTCTCCACTCTTCAAAAGCCCACTTCATGACCAATAACTCCCGATTACCCACGTCATAATTACGTTCAGTAGGAGAAAATTTACGAGAGAAAAAGGCACAAGGGTTACTTTTAGAGGTCTCTGGATCTCTTTGGGACAAAATGGCACCTGCCCCAATTTCAGAGGCATCAACCTCCACCTGAAATGGCAGAGAAACATCAGGCTGCCGTAGAACAGGAGCAGAAGTGAATCTCTGCTTAAGTTCCTGAAATGCAGAGACTGCCTCAGGAGGCCAATTCACCACATCAGAACCCTTTTTGGTCAAATCAGTTAATGGTTTAACAATAACCGAGAAATTACCAATAAATTTACGATAAAAATTGGCAAAACCCAAGAATCTTTGAAGAGCCTTTAATGAAGTAGGTTGGACCCAATCACAGATGGCCTGAACTTTGACCGGGTCCATTTCAATAACAGATGGGGACAAAATGAATCCCAGAAATGAGATCCTCTGAACGCCAAAAAGACACTTTGATCCCTTCACATACAGAGCATTCTCTCTCAAAATCTGGAACACAGTCCGAACATGTTTTACATGAGAGTCCCAGTCATTGGAAAAAATCAAGATATCATCCAAATAAACAATCAGAAATTTATCCACAAAATCCCTGAAAATGTCATTCATGAAGGACTGGAAGACAGAAGGAGCATTAGTGAGCCCAAAGAGCATCACAAGGTACTCAAAATGCCCTTCAGGGGTATTGAATGCCGTCTTCCATTCATCCCCGTGCTTAATGCGAATAAGGTTATATGCCCCCCTGAGGTCAAGCTTGGTAAACCAAGTAGCGTTTTTCACCCTGGAAAACAGGTCAGAGATCAAGGGTAACGGATATTGATATTTCACAGTAATATTGTTCAAGAGACGATAATCAATACACGGCCTTAATGAACCATCCTTTTTGGCCACAAAGAAAAAACCGGCACCTAAGGGTGAAGAGGATGGTCTGATATGACCCTTCTCCAATGACTCCTTGATATAAGACCGCATAGCGTCATGTTCAGGTACAGACAAGTTAAAAAGGCGACCTTTAGGGAATTTACTACCAGGCACTAATTCAATAGCGCAGTCATAGCTCCTATGGGGAGGCAAGGATGCAGATTTACTTTCGCTAAACACATCAGAAAAATCAATCAAAAAGTCAGGAACATCCTGAGCCTGGGGGGAAGCAGAAAAAACAGGAGTGTTGGTATTAACACATTGGCAGCCCCAACTGGTAACAGACACAGATTTCCAATCCAAAACAGGATTATGAGACTGTAACCAAGGGAAACCCAGTACGATAATGTCATGCAGATTATACAGAACCAAAAATTTGCAAGTCTCCTGATGATCAGGTTCTACCCTCATTATCACCTGAGAACTGAGGTTTATTCTCAGCCAAAGGGGTAGAATCGATCCCCAGTAGGGGAATAGACTTCCGTAGGGGTATCAAGGGAAACCCACAACGTTTAGCAAAATCAAAATCCATCAGGTTAATAGCTGCTCCAGAATCAACAAAAGCCTGAGCAGAAAATGAGGACAGAGAGCATATCTGTAATGTATGTAGTACAGTTCATATAGCGTCTTGTGCTTGGGTGCGATGAAAACACAGGAGTCACAGGTTTGATATAGAAAAAGTCCTGTATTACTTCATACAAGTTGGCAGAAATAGTCACACAGTTTGCAGACACAGAAACAGGAGACACAGCAGGCCAGAGTAATCCAAGCTCAGCAATCACTCTCCAATACAGATTCAGGATCTTCTTCTCTGTTACCGTAAGTCCATGCAAACGTGGGTCTTTCAAAGAGCAGGGTTCAGAGTCCACAAGTGCTTCAGAGTTCCTCAGTAGGAATAGCTGGAGTACAAGGTCCAAGGCTTACAGGAGTCCAGTCACAGGTTCACTGCAGGCTAGATTCTGAAGCACTGATTGCTCAGCTGTGGCTGCTTAAGAAGCAAAGGAGAGAATCAGGGCGGGAACATGCAAGCTGGAAACTCCATTTTGACTGAGGGCAAGATAGCTGCAGCAAGACAGAAAGCAAAATGGCCGACGAACAAACTGAGTTTCAGGAATATATACATAGAACCTTACAATATCAGGGTAACAGTTAATAAAAACTTAGTCTGAACACTACCCAAGACAACTGAGCGTGCAAAACGTCTTCCCCGCTTAGGGCAGACTGAAATAGCATGAGAGGCATCACCACAGTAGAAACATAACCCATTGCGCTTTCGAAATTCATGACGCTGTGCCCAGAAACCACTCTATCACACTGCATGGATTCAGAAGCAGGTTCACAAGGCAACATTATTCCACGCATACCTTTCCGCTCACGCAAACGTCTGTCAATTTGAATCGCTAATGACATAGAATCATTAAGACCAGAGGGAACAGGGAATCCCACCATAACATCCTTTACATTATCTGACAGACCCTTCCGAAAAAAGAGCTGCCAAAGCGTCGTCATTCCATTTGGTCAGGACTGCCCACCTACGGAATCTCTGACAGTATAACTCAGCGTCCTCAAGCCCCTGATTTAATGCCAACAAAGTTTTTTCAGCTTGATCAGTGATATTAGGCTCATCGTACAATAACCCCAAAGCCTGAAAATATGCATCAACATCACTCAAAACAGGATCCCCAGGTATCAGGGAAAAAGCCCAATCCTGAGGATCGCCGCGCAGGAGAGAGATGACAATTTGAACCTGCTGCGCTGCGTTCCCTGAGGACTTCGATTTTAAGGCAAAAAACAATTTACAGTTATTTTTGAAATTCAGAAACTTAGCTCGATCCCCTAAAAACAAATCTGGCATGGGAATCCTAGGTTCCACAACAGGCAACCTAGCAAGATAGGTAGCAATACTCCGAACTTCAGTGGCAAGCTGATCCACACGGCCAGACAACTGTGCAAACTCCATTGAGAGAAAAGAAAAAATCCTCCCCAGCACCCAGAGATACAGAGGGAAAAAAAAAAAAAAAAATCTGACAACATTTTTTTTTTTTTTTTTTCTTTAACAATATTTTTTTTTTCCCTTCTGTGAGTACAATATAATTTTCAATTTGTTAGGCCGGTGATACTGTTATGTTTCGGTAGCTGAGGAGTACAGGTAAAAAAGGAAATACACCAGAGCAGTTGGAAACTATGAGATTGCAGTACCCTGACTAACCACCACAACTAAAGGCAGCCGTGGAGCGTTCCTACGTTGGACCTAGACGCCTCGTCACAGCCTGAGAAACTAACTACACCTAAAGATAGAAAGAGGAAAGCTATCTGCCCCGAAGCAGATCCCCAAAGAACATAGAAAGCCCCCAAACATGTAATGGCGGTTAGACAAGAAGAAATACTGACACAGACAGAAAATAGTATGAGCAAACGTTGGGGCCCAAACTTACTAAATAGAAAAGGATAGGAAGGGCACTTACTGCAATCCCAAAAAACCCTGAAAAGCAGCAACTCTACTAATTCCAAAAACACCTGAGATCACACGACCTCAACCACCTAAATTAGTTCTCTGGTGTAACCAAAATCAAAACAGCAGCCACTGAAAAAACTGGAAAAAGCAAATGTACAAACATCAGTGGCTGAACTGAACTGAGAGGGCAAAAGCCCCCAGAGGGGACCCTGAAGGCCCCCACGGAAGTGCAGGACAAAATGCAAAAATCAAGCACAAAAACAAAAAGAAGAAAATGTCTTATCTGTTAGCAGGAGATTCAGACACGACACAGCAGGCTACCAAGGAAACAGGAATCAAGGATTGAGACCAGAACAATTGATCACCGGCAACCCTGATGGGAAGGCGATTCCCTTATATAAGACCAGTCAGTAACACCTGATTCCCAATCCTCACAATCTTCACTGGACAGTCCAGTACCGTTTGTAACCACCAGAGGGAGCTTCTGCTCAGAACTCATTTACAGCCTATTCACAACAGCCAGTCCTGTATCCGTAGTCCTGTGGTCTCGGACCGGCCAGTGCCTGAACCTCATCCCCTGGTCCTGGAGCAGACAGCGCCTGAACCTCGTCTTCTGGTCCCGAAAATTTTCCCCTGGTCCTGGTGTAATCAGTTCGGTGTGGCCAGTCCTGTTCACAAAGTCCCCTGATCCCAGTGCGGCATGTGCATGAACATTATTCCTTGGTCCGGTGTGGCCTGTCCCTGTTCCAGTACCCTAGACCGGTGTGTCTGAACTAAGTCGTAAATCAGTGTCAGTGTACCCAACATCTGGAGTCAGCAGCTGCAGTACCAGGCTCTGCCAAGGAGTGGTACCTGGCGGCCACCTAGAGTCAGTCTGTCTCCATCAGGAGCTCCAGTGAACACCGGGTAGCCGCTTAGCTACGCATCTTTCTGGGCAGGCCCGGCACAGTGGGTCCACAGATCCACATACGCCATGGTTGGGTGTAGCACATTGATAGTCACGTTAGCCTCCAATGTTTTTTTTTCGTATTTTATTAAATACGTTATCATGGTGCAATTGTTGGTCACGGTGCCGCTTACATTGATTAATGTCATAGTTGTATTTTGCACTCATTTGTAAGGGAGGAGTACTGGGTGGCAGGTCAACGTGGTGGGGTGGGAATCATTTCTTCTGTTTGATATGAGTAGTAGGAGGATAATGAGTTTGTTATTTACTTAGGGCCAGGTAGACTGTACATTGTGTTCCATTAATTAATCTTTGTGTTATACTTAGTCCAGAGCCAATCCATCAGGGAAAGCAAAGGGTCAGTTTATTGCCCTAGTCCTTGCTGGTGCCACCGGGTCACTGGGCACATGTGGGTCACTGGGCACATGCCCTGGCTGGCCCCCTTTATGCCCCCCAAATAGATCAGTGAATTAGATACAGAGGGGTCATATTGGGAAAGCATAATTTACTATTCCTGCAAACCTAGACCTGACCATTAACTCATCACCCACCTAGATATCTACGAGAAACACTCTCCGTCGTGCAGCTCAGCTATGAAGGTCTCTGCAGTTTAATGTCTGTGGGTGGAAGCCGATAATAAGCGTCTAATGTAACCCACAGCTGTTTTGTGGTGAACCATATTCAGCCCTGGTGTGTCGGGAGACAGACTGCGACCAGCCTGGTCTATACTCCGCACGCTTGGGGTCTAATTCCCTTTTGGGGCAGGTATAATAGCTTTAGTGGGATTTAACTTAACGCAAGTAAAAGCTGAATAATGGCCGGAAAAGCTTTGATTTCCACTTCCAAGGCAGTAGTTTTTAATTATTCATTAGTGCCAAAGTACACCTCAAAGAGTTAATCCTGCTTTTGCTGTAGTTGTGTCACGTGTGTGTGACGCCAACATGGAAGATCTGGGGGTAGAAGATCACTGCATATTGTGAATCACAGATCTTCCATTTAGCTTGTGTATTTGGATCCCATATGAAATGAATTTGGTTTCCTTTGGTGATGAAGAGGTTAATGACCATTTCTATGCTGGTCAGAAACACGCTGCTCCAATTCTGCTGCTTCTGATCTGGTCATTAACTCTTACTATAAAACTTGGCCAGACCCTCTTTGTCCTGCTTCCATGCCCTTAGGACAGGGTTCCCCAACTCCAGTCCTCAAGGCCCACCAACAGGTCATGTTTTCAGGATTTCCTCCATATTGCACAGGTGATAATTGCATCACCTGTGCAATTCAAAGGAAATCCTGAAAACATGACCTGTTGGTGGGCCTTGAGGACTGGAGTTGGGGAACCCTGCCTTAGGAGATGCTGTGCTGTCTTCTAAACCTAAGAAGTTGAAGTTTGGAGTTGTGGTCTTCTGTAGTTTGCTGTTGTACGCATGTATTTATCTCCTGGTCCCCTTTTCCCATTTAGTTTATTCCTCCCAGTCCCTATCCTCCTCCCTATTGTTGGTTAGTGCTTTTCTTTGATAGAGGTTTTCTGTTATCCCTGTTTTGTCTCTGTGTCTGATTTACCTTTCATTTCTGTCCCATGGCTCATGGGGTGGGGGAGTGGACAGGCTAGGGTTTTTACAGGAGCACAGTAAGGTCAGAGACCCAGGCCTTTCTACTTTTAAGAGTACCCCCGGGACAGGGATAATTAGGGTCCCAGCTCCAGGGACAGTTTGAAGTTACCTTTAAAACTGTTTCTCTTTTATAGGCCGAGCACTTCTGTGTATGGTGGACTCGGAGGAGATAGTGGTCGGCCAAACGATCGTTTGTCTGAGCGCTATCTTTTGAGTATGGGGGGCTTTAATGCCCAATTAGACTGTCTGATAATCCCCCCCCCAAAAAAAAATGCTCATTCCCAAACGACCCTTGTAAATAAGACTGCGATCACCAGACAACAGTTTTTTTTCATCAGTTGATGGGATAGTCTATGCCAGCATAAGTTATTATCGGCAGCACATTCCCCTGGGTTGTGCTGCTGACAACATGAGTGTTTACGATCCTCGTGTTCCCATTAGTTGTTTTGTGTTTCGCATTCGACTTAGTCATAGAGCACCAAATAATCTTCTTAGATAATGGACTGTAGTGACAATTGTGACTGTTTCTTAATATTTTGTTCCTTGTTTTAAATAATGGTGATATGAAAAACTGGAAAAAAAGTATAAAAAAAATAAATTTACCATAACAAGGTCATTTTTTTGATAAGACATACCTTTTAACCAGGTATATTTTTTTAATTGAAAGAAATATATACCGTATATATTAACCAAGAAAATAATTATAGTTATTTTTATCTGTAAACCTGAAAGTCCAAATATATTTTATTATTAAGGATCTTAGGATTTTTTTTCTTTTTTTGTATTGAGAGTTGTAGTTTTTTATTTTCCCATTGATGTATTTACTGTATATGGGGTAATAGGGATTAGTATATAAAGAGTTGGTATCAGGTTTCCGTGCAATTATGAACATTTATATTATGGTACATAAAAGGGTTAAAGGAACGCTATTGGTGAAGCAGATAACTTTTTTAAGCCTTATCCACCCTGCCTGAGTCCACCTCTGAGTTTCCGCCTCTGCTCTCACTGTCTGCAGTGCTGACGTCATGTCGACAGCGCTGCAGTCAATAATCAAGCTTCTCGGCTCTGCACAAGCTGCTGAACACACTGATTGTCTGCAGTGGTGTTGATGTGACTTGCAGACAATTACAGACTCCAGGAGCTGCAGTAGAGACTCAGTGCCGGACCTGGGGAGGGTGAGAAAAGTATTAATCACAGACAAGAGAGCAATCAAGAAACAGAGAAGAGCCAAGCAATCCGACTGTTTCGCCCAGGGAAGAGACTGAAATCCATGTCCTGTCCCTCATAAAGTATATTCTCTTATTTTTTACTTTAATTTTCCATTTTATATCAACTACCTTCTTAAAGGGGTTGTCTACCCATGGGGGCATTTTTTTTTTACTTAAACACATGTGTCTGGGGCTAAAAAAAAAAAAAAAAAAACATGTTTACAAT
This sequence comes from Oophaga sylvatica, assembly GCA_033576555.1. Classification (NCBI taxonomy): domain Eukaryota; kingdom Metazoa; phylum Chordata; class Amphibia; order Anura; family Dendrobatidae; genus Oophaga; species Oophaga sylvatica. The sequence continues at coordinate 100,033,838 of JARQOD010000009.1, read as the reverse complement.
TGAATTTAATTAAAACTTTTTCACCGTTTTGGCTTTCACAACCTCTTTCTTCCAACTTTGATGTGGTCTATGTCATAAATCAACTGAAAGGGGCAGGTAAACGTTACAAATGCTCCTGTTAGACCCTCAGTACGAGCTCGCTGGCAGATTTTCAGTTAACTCGCTCTGCTGTCAGAATTAGATAGTGTAACACAGAGGCTTTGGAAGGCAATCGGTGCACAATATTTAATAATAACCAATTGTAAAAATGATATTTATCCCGAAATATGCTCATTCAAGGGGAAAAAAAAAAGGAAAATCGCAAACTTGGATTACCCCTTTAAAACTATATATTCCTGATTTCACCGCCTGGAAGATATCTGTTGAATATGGATCAAATTGTATTTTTTCAAATCGTTGGTCGTGATCTGGCTGATTACAAGTGATTTTTTTCTGGTAACGTAGATGTGCATTTGCCCTTGAGATCTCCTTGCCGTCTTTGATCCGGCACACTATTGGTTAATAAATTAACACTCGATGTTTTATCGCAGACATGAAGTGGATTTTTTATATCCCGCTTTATGCAAACCGATCCTACAGACTAAACCGGTCACATCAGGGTAAAGCAAAGAGCGGGGCCGGTGTCACTTGATGATAATTGGAAATCAATTAGTCTCCACCAATAGGAAAGCCCCACAGCTCACAGCCTGAGGCTCCATTTCCTCCTCTGTCAGACTGCAGAGAGCGGAAGATCTGCCGCTTATGGAGCCCTTTAATTGAGCTCAGAAGGGAACACCTGTAGTCCCTAATTACATAGAAAATCTCCGCGCCCCTGGAAATATTTTTGTGCAGCTTTTAGTCTTATTCTTTGATTTTTTTTTTCTTGGAGTGTGGCTTTTCTGCTCCTCACTGTCAGGTAAAATCAAAGGAAACAATAGGACATCAATGGCATCCATAAGGGTGGAAGGGACCTGATAAAAAGCCTGTAAGGAGGAGGGTAAATAGGATTTATATAAATGCAAGAGCGCTCTCTGCTGGTAGTTGTTGGGAAATGCATGAAAAAAGAACGGCTTTTCATTTCTTAGCAATCTTAAAGGGAATCTGTCACCCCATTTTAAACATATCAGCTAAAGATATGACTGAATAGTGCATCCCATAAGCTACCTATCGGTATGTATGATATATCCTGATACCCCCCTTTTGATAGCAAAATACCTTTGTAAAGTTTGGATTCTTTTCTGTAAATCAGGGCGGTCCGGAGGGCGGCGTTTTCTCTCTTTTCCCCCCTGCTCCTCTGCATCTCTTGCGTAGGCCGTCTGTGAATCGCACAGATGGCGTTCTGCTTCCCGCGATTGCGCTTTTCAAATTCCCCCGCGCAAGCGCAGTGTGCTTTGCCCAACAGTGGGCAAAGCATAAAATCATTACAGCGCATGCGCAACAATTGTCCTTCACTTTCCTTGCCCCGGAAGTCGTCCAAGGCAAGCAGTCATTTCCGGGGCAAGGAAAGAGTTGCGCATACGCTGTAATGATTTTATGCTTTGCCCACTGTTGGGCAAAGCACACTGCGCATGCGCGGGGGGGAATTTGAAAAGCCAATAGCAGGAAGCCGAACGACGTCTGTGCGATTCACAGACGGCCATACACAAGATGCAGAGGAGCGGGGGGAGGGAGAAGAGAGAAAACGCCACCCTCCGGACCGCCCTGATTTACAGAAAAAAATCCGAACTTTACAAAGGTATTTTGCTATCAAAACTGGGGTGTCAGGATATACGATAGGTACCGATAGGCTACTGATGGGACGCACTATTCAGTCATATCTTTATCTGATATGGCTAAAATGGAGTGACAGATTCCCTTTAAGCGTACCTGCACACGACCGATGTCTCCACATATGTGAAAAACGATCTAAGACTTTGATCAGAGCTGCATCAGTTTTTCTCATGCGTGGAGAGAAAATCATAAAAGGTTTCTCCACCTTGTCCTTTATGGCAGTCCATGAAAATAGGACCATGCTTGGATGTCATCCCACTCCAATTTTTTCACGGACCCATAGACTTGCATTACTGATTTTGATCCGATCCCTTGTATCAAAATCGGACATGCGCACAGCCTCACCGAGTATTTCAGTACAAGTGCCGTCTGTGAAAACCAGGGATAGCACTCGTGTGAGAAAATCAGTCGTGTGCACGAGCCCTTCCATATATAATTTCTCTTCCATCTTCTCTTAAATCAACATATAAGGCTGTTTGCACAAGTACCACAACGCGCGTTTCACCGCTCTGGGCTTTGTCAGGGGGACCTTGTGTCTCTTTTTTTCAGGATATTTTTTAATCCTATACGATCAATTTTCCATCTTCATCCTGATTGATGTATTGTTTTAGTAGACCTTCTGCCATTTATATGCATATTGTTCTTTTGATTATTGCCTTTTTTGCCTTTCTATTATAATGATATCTCAGTACAGTTCTGTTATCCTGACTAGACAGGCAATTGTTTTATTTTTTTTTCAGGGATCATGCTATATAATATATATATATATAGTGGAGAAATTTTGTAGGCTATAAAGGACCCATATATTGTTCTTCCACAGGGGCCTCTTGTGTCTATGTCCACTCCTGGGCTCCATTAACCATAAAGATGCAAAAAAAAATTCTCATGGTTACAGATGGGGCTAATTAATTTTATATTTTGATAGACTTGACTTTTATAAATGCAGCGATACCATATAATGTTAATTTTTACTATTTTCTCATTTTTAAGAAAAGAAGGTGATTTGAAGTTTTGTTTATTTTATACATTTTTAAAAACACTTATTTTTACTGTATTAGTCCCCTTAGGGGAGTTAAACCTTTGATCATCTGGAGGCTTGCACTATATACTGCAATGCCAAAGTATTGATGTGTAGACAGTAAAAATCACGGCCTGGGTATCAAAGAAGCGCTGTAATGACCGGCACAAGGGACTTTAGCAGACTCCCAGCTGCCATAGGAACCCTTTGGCACTGCACTCTGCAATTGCGTTGCGGGGAGTCAAAGGGCACATTGAATGGCGTGCACCCCAGGTTACAAGCTTTAAATGCTGCTGTAAATGTTATTATTTTACATGTGGATGCTATGGTGATATGTCTTCAGGCTTCCCAAATCTCAGAGTGTGGAAAATTCTCACCAGAACAGATTGAAACAAAAACTTGTTGGGGTTGCGACTTAGCTGGATGAATACATGGCGTGTTTTTTTTCTGATTATGCAGCTGCGTATTCTCTTAGCTATCATATATGAACCTACATTAAATTTGTGTACAGAATGTCTATATTCATGAAGCCTATAAATTAAATGGACACTCCAGAATTTTTGGGAGATTATTAGAAATCAAAAGCTGTGCATTTCTCATTCTCACCAGCTGTAAACTGAATCCCAGAAACTTTAAAGTTGTAATTAGGACTGATCTAACAAGGTTGTATCATAAGGAAACATAGACTGCATGGTATACAAATGTGATCCCCAGAGCAGCTCACATAGTAAAGCTCCAGCTCTGGACTCTCATCTTTAATAGTATTAGTCATATTAAAACATGAGCACCTAGGCAATGAGCTTAAGTGTTTCCACCTCAATTCTTGCACATGTAAGAGGTACATTGGATGTTGGTACACCCTCTATGGACAATGAGGCGGGAGCCCCGACAGTCAGTCACACCCAAATACAGTGCAACAGATTTTAATAAAAACTTCTGGAGGAGGTACAGTTTGCTAAATGTTACTGGGAAACTATATAGAGAAAAGGGTTCATCTGCTCTCACTCACTTCAGGACACGTCTGTGCGGCCCTTTCCCTTGTCACTGTCTCCGGCAGGACACACTCAGGCTTCTTGAAGAGGGGCACAGGGCCGGTAGCTATGGGCCGGAACGGAGTTCTCTTCACCCTGAAACCCCTCTTCTAAACAGGAATCTAACTTGTGTGTGTTGTGCTGTAGGATGCATTCTGTACTCGCTTGTCGTTCGGGAATCCTTGTTACCTCCCCACCCATGGGACCAGAATCAGCTGCACACATAGCAGGGGACCTTGCATCCGGTAGACAAAGTTTGGATTTACGGTACAGTTCAGGTACATTCGGCTGTCGTGTACAGTATGACACAGAGTCTCCTTTGATTTTCCCTTTTTCCAGTGTGCTATTGTGTCGACCCGCCACCACAATTGTGGGTTACAGGCAATGGGGTACTCAGAGCCGAGCCATGGAAGTCTATGGGGTTTGTCACAGTAGCGGTGGCTCGGTCTGTGGCCCTGGCGGTCTGGCGTATGTTGGGGAAATATTACAGGGGATAGATATATTTACAGTTCGTGACACCACCTGTAGTCTTCTGGTAATTTATACCAGCGCTGCTGTAGATCTCTGAGGGGATGGTGATGCAGCTAGATGTCGGGTCCCTACAGGTGGGACTCTTCCCTCAGGTCGGTAGTTAAAGCAGGGTTGTGCAGGCATGCAAGTAAATAACTCAGTCTCACACGGTCAGCGTCTTTCCATACCTTTACTTGTAAGATGGTAAGGCAGGTCCCAGGGAGGCTGATCCAAGGAGAATGTATTTCGAGATAGCAGCTGGACAAGTTAGGGGCCTCCTTTACTTTCACAACGATGAGTACAACCAGCATGAAGCGTAGTTCCCTCTAAAACTCCAGCTATTCCAAAGCTGTACTGCCCAGTCAGTTTTGTGGTCGGAGCCTTCCTGTGAGAGAGCTGAGTTCCTATTCTTGCTGATCAGGCTCAAGGTTCTCACTCCCCTGACCCCAGTTACTACCGACTATTTAGGGGCTGCTTTCCGCTACCTAAGGTCCGGTAAGCCTCTGGGTTTCCTACCACCATGCATGAAGCTATGGTGATGCTTCGGTCTCCAGTGACCGGTAACAAGTGCAGGACTTCTCCAATCCTATTGCACTCGAATTTCTACCACTGTGCCTTTCGCCTTGTCCTCGCTGGTAGCATAAGCATTTCTCACTTCACAGGTTAACAAAGTCAGTCCTTACTTAATTCCTTTCTTGAGCTTGTTGCCAGACTCTCAGTAATCTTCCAGGCAGGAGCACGTCTCTGAACCTTCACCGTCCTTGGGACAGGAGACTGAAGTATATCTGCAACTCACTTCTTTCTTCTAATAAATGTCTCAGTCTGTCTTCTAGTGGGGCACAGCTCTGACCAGGCTGAGGTGATCTGGCTCACCTGTACTGGCCTCCACTTTCTGAACTGCACACACAATCCCTCCTCTGTCTTCCTGACAGGAAACTGACTGAATCCCTGCTTAACATGCATGTGACTAGACTTTATATATCTGTGGGCGTGTCTAAGTGTGTGTTGAAATGAATGTTCATTGAGCATTAAACTGCTATCTCTCCACAATCCTCCAGGGTACTGCGTGTGCCGTACACCAGGGCTACACATTATCAGCTCTTGCCTCCGTTCTATCCTACCTGCCCTCACCTCAAAAGCTTCTGCTGGTTCTAGGAGCTCCCTATCCGGCATTACAGAGTCACTAGGGCCGACCATCTTTCCTTCTCGCTGTGACCCGACCAGCCTCTAAAGGTACTGCCACACTAAACAATCCGCTAGCGATAACGATTAACGACGCATACTAATGCGATCGCTAGCGGGATCATTTCTATATCGCTGAGTGCGGCTTAACTTAGCGATATCATTAAGGACGCTATCGCGGTTAGCGATCTCCTTAACGACTTTAGCGGTACAAAAGTACCACTAAATCGCTAAGAAAAGGTGCCACACTCGGCGATAATACTTACCCAGCGGGAGCGCCGACGATAAAATAGGGTCCGGAACGATTCCAGCGACGAGCGATGACAGATGCCGCACACAACAACATCGCTAACGGGATCGCTAAATAGTGACATTTTTTAGCGATCCTGTTAGCGATGTTGTTTAGTGTGGCATACCCTTAACACCAAGGGAAGAAAGAGCCATATGTTGTGAATAGGCTGGAAATGAGTTCTGAGCAGAAGCTCCCTCTGGTGGTTACAAACGGTACTGGACTGTCCAGTGAAGATTGTGAGGATTGGGAATCAGGTGTTACTGACTGGTCTTATATAAGGGAGTCGCCTTCCCATCAGGGTTGCCGGTGATCAATTGTTCTGGTCTCAATCCTTGATTCCTGTTTCCTTGGTAGCCTGCTGTGTCGTGTCTGAATCTCCTGCTAACAGATAAGACATTTTCTTCTTTTTGTTTTTGTGCCTGATTTTTGCATTTTGTCCTGCACTTCTGTGGGGGCCTTCAGGGTCCCCTCTGGGGGCTTTTGCCCTCTCAGTTCAGTTCAGCCACTGATGTTTGTACATTTGCTTTTTCCAGTTTTTTCAGTGGCTGCTGTTTTGATTTTGGTTACACCAGAGAACTAATTTAGGTGGTAGAGGTCGTGTGATCTCAGGTGTTTTTGAAATTAGTAGAGTTGGTGCTTTTCAGGGTTTTTTGGGATTGCAGTAAGTGCCCTTCCTATCCTTTTCTATTTAGTAAGTTTGGGCCCCAACGTTTGCTCATACTATTTTCTGTCTGTGTCAGTATTTCTTCTTGTTTAACCCCATTACATGTTTGGGGGCTTTCTATGTTCTTTGGGGATCTGCTCCGGGGCAGATAGCTTTCCTCTTTCTATCTTTAGGTGTAGTTAGTTTCTCAGGCTGTGACGAGGCGTCTAGGACCAACGTAGGAACGCTCCACGGCTGCCTCTAGTTGTGGTGGTTAGTCAGGGTACTGCAATCTCATAGTTTCCAACTGCTCTGGTGTATTTCCTTTTTTACCTGTACTCCTCAGCTACCGAAACATAACAGCCATAGATACCGATGCCTCTCCTGAGTCCTATTCTCTGGACTGTCCCGGAGTCTTCATGAAACGTCAGATGTGTCCTCATGCTGTATAGGAGAGTTGACACTGATGGGACACTTTGCCGCCTCTGCGCCCACGGAGGTTGAACCTGTAGCACCTCACACTGTCAGACTTCCTACACTCTCTCTCTACTCCTCCTGCACTAGTAAGTGCTTCCCCTTTTTATCAGATCTAACCCCTTCCCTTATGTGGGCTAATCCCAAACTGTTAACCATACCATACCCAATCTGCTGCAACTATATCCCTATGCCTTGTAATGCTTCCCCTATGGACAGATCTCCCCATTTTCCAGGAACAGCCTTGAGGTAAAACCTCTAGGAAAACCGAGACACAAATCTGCCATAATGATAAAATTCACATTTATATAAAAATAGTAATAACATTAACCCCTTAAAGACCGCCGATACGGTGGCAGTTAAGGGACTACTTATTCCTCAGCTACAGGGGATAACCGAGACCCCAGAGAAAATGATTCGGGTCATTTTTTTTACTGTTCCCAGTTTTGCGACCACCCTGCAACAACAGGAAATTTTTCGTATTTGTTCATTTTGATCACTGTGATCAACCCTATCACAGTGATAAAAATAAAAATATAGTAAATCAAACCCCCCTTTATCACCCCCTTGGTTAGGTAAAAATAATAAAATAAAATAAATGTATTTATTTAAATTTTTCCGTTAGGGTTAGGGTTGGGGCTAGGGTTGGGGTTATGGTTAGAGGTGTGTTGGGGTTAGGGATGTTTTGTGGGTAGGGTTGGTGATAGAATTGGGGGGTTCCACTGTTTAGGTACATCAGGGGTCTCCAAACGCAACATGGCGCCCACCATTGATTCCAGCCAATTTTACATTTAAAAAGTCAAACTGTGCTCCCTCCCTTCTGAGCCTGCCATTTGCCCAAACAGTGGCTTTCCCCCACATACGGGATATCGGCATACTCAGGAGAAATTGCACAACAAATTTTGTGCTCCATTTTCTCCAGATACCCTTGTGAAAACAAAAAAATTTGGTTCCAAATTAATTTTTTTATGAAAAAAGTAAAATGTTAATTTTTTCCTTCCACTTTGCTTTAGTTCTCGTGAAGATTCTGAAAGGTTATTAAACTTCTTGAATGTGGTTTTGTGCACCTTGAGGGGTGAAGTTTTTAGAATGGTGTGACTTATGGGTATTTTCTGTTATATTGACCCTCTAAATTCACTTCAAATTGTTAGGTGGTCCTTAAAAAATGGTTTTGTAAATTTTGTTGGAAAAATGAGAAATCGCTGGTCAACTTTTAACCCTTTTAACGTCCTAACCAAAAATATGTTTCCAAAATTGTGCTGATGTAAAGTTGACATGTGGGAAATGTTATTTATTAACTATTTTGTGTGACACCACTCTATGATTTAGGGGAACAAAAATTAAGTTTGAAAATTGTTAAATTTTCAACATTTTTGCCAAATTTCCGTTTTGTTTTTTTTTATAAATAAATGCAAGTCAAATCGAAGAAATTTTGCCACTTGCATGAAGTACAATATGTCATGAAAAAAACTCAGAATCAGTGAGATACTTTGAAGCGTTCTAGAGTTATAATCTCATAAAGTGACAGTGGTCAGAATTGTAAAAATTGGCCGGGGCATTAAGTACCAAATTGGTTCTGTCACTAAGGGGTTAAAACATTCATTAACATTACTATATCTTCTGTCTTCTTCTTACCTCCTTACATTTTTTTCAGGCCTCAAACTTTATCGTCCCACAAACTCGTCACACATCTTTTCTGCGCGGTCTTTCATAGGGACAGTGTCAACATCAATGGCCCTATCCTTCACCTCCCAAGTATGGCACTTTTGCTCATTTGCATATCACGCACCTGTCCAATTCTTTCAAGAAGTAAATACTGTACTTTGTATTGAATCTACATCCTTTTATCTAGACGCTGATATCTGAGCTGGTGAGGTTTTCACTAGCTCCCAGAATTGGAAGCTCCATTTCTGTTTCTTCCATGAAAGTGAGAGAACTTTCAGCTGAGATTTCGATGTGGCATCTGCTATGTAAGCCACAAGCTCCATGGGGGACTTGGAGACCCAGCTGGTGCCGCTGCGTGACACGTGTTCAGTTGTGTTTTCCGCACATGATTAGTGTCTGTTCTTCTCAGCTGCAGATTTTAAATCATGATTTGGCCAATGATAATAGCTAACCAGAGCAATGTGGGTTTCATATAAGTTTGTTTGGTCAAATCCATTTGGCCAATTAGAAAAGCTGAAAGACTTCATGTGTTGGGTATTATGTAAATCAGCAGATTTGATCAGCTTAAACTTCTCTTGAAGAAAATCCATCACCAGGTTTTTGCTCCACCCATCTGAGGGCGGCAGAGACCCTGATTCCAGTGATGTGTCACTTACTAGGCTGCTTGCTGTACTTTTCATAAAATCCCAGTTTTCTTTGCTGCAGATCCACCAGTTCTCTGAATGCTGTGCTCTTTATAACCCCACCCACACCACTGATTGGCTGCTTTCTGTTTACACTGCGCATAGGCAGAAAACAGTCATTTTATAAAAACTACAGCGAGCAGCCCAGTAAGGGACACAGTGCTGGAATCAGATTAGGTTACAGAAACCTGGGGTAAGATTCCTGTGTTGTTTTTTTTTTGTTGTTTTTTAATTTCGCCATAACCTGTCACTTTGAACATGCAATCTTTAACCCTTTCATGACGAGGCGATTTACTGCTTTTTCACCTTCGTTTTTTCTTCCCCTTCTTCCAAGAGCCATACATTTTTAAAAGTTTCTGCTGACACAACTGTATGAGGGTTTTTTTTTTGTGGGACGAGTTGTAGTTTTCAATGACATCATTCATTTTACCATACAACGTACTGAAAAAGAAAAGAAAAATCCAAGTGGGATAAAATGGTGAAACCCCCCTGAAATTCTGACAATTCTTCAGATGATTTAGGGCATTCATTGTGTTGTAAGAATGACCAGGAAACACGATTCTTCAGATCAGTACGATCCCAAACTTGTAAAGTCTTTTTCTTTTAAACAGTCAATAAAAACAAAATTCAGAAATTTGTTAAAAAGAAAAGAAAAAAAATTTAGTGTCTCCAATTTTTGAGACCTGTGACATTTTCATGGAGTTGTGTGAGTGCTTTTTTATGTGTTGAACTGACCTTTTTATTGATCCATTTTGGGGCAGATATGATGTTTCGATAATTGCTTATTTCATTTTTGGTGGCGCTACGGAGATTGAAAAATTGCAATTCTGATGTTTTAATTTATTTTTATCTTAACGGCTTTTACCATATGGGTTAACCAATTAAATATTTTGACAATCTTTAAGTTTATAAGTTTACAGACTTTTACATACCAAATATGTTTTGTTTTTAGTGGGGGAAAAATGGGAGATTTTACATTTTAATACTTAAAATATGTTTTTATACCGTTCTGGGCTTCACAAGTTGGAATGGTAACTCATTGGCACCCTGCGATCACGTTATGGGGACCAATGTAACGGTATACATCTGTACTACACAGCAGCAATCGAATCTTGTCTTTGATCCCTACTATTGCTGGCAGATGCTTGCTGTGTAGCACAGCTGGCACCTGCCCTATATGGTGTAGGCTCGGCTCCAAGACTGCGCATGACGAGACTGAAGGGAAGGGGAGCTCTGTCTCTAAGGAAAGATTAAATGGGGGCGCCTCTGACACTTGCCCTGTGAAACCCTAAGCTCCTTAACGTCCCAGACGGGTTCTTTCACCCCAATAGGCAATCACGTTCCCATCTCTGTCTTACCCTGAGAAAGAACCTGACTAGTGCATAGGGCAGCAGGGAAACAAACAAGGATAAAAGAAACCGTAATCACTCAATGAACTCCCAGAGGACAGACAGGGGAAGGATTAGTTGAGGCACACCAAATAGGAGATAAGGTAAGGAAAAACACTCAAACAACCCCTAGACGATCTCACTTCACAACGCTCACACCTCCAAACCAGGTCATAGCAAGCTATCACTGGCAACTACTCAAGCTAAGAGGTGAGCATGTATACCAGAGGGGAGTGGAGAAATCAGAACAGCCGAGATAACGGAGAGCTCTAGGAGATGAGCACAACTGTTTAACACTACTCAAGCTAAGAGGTGAGCATGTATACCAGAGGGGAGTGGAGAAATCAGAACAGCCAAGATAACGGAGAGCTCTAGGAGATGAGCACAACTGTTTAACACTACTCAAGCTAAGAGGTGAGCATGTATACCAGAGGGGAGTGGAGAAATCAGAACAGCCGAGATAACGGAGAGCTCTAGGAGATGAGCACAACTGTTTAACACTACTCAAGCTAAGAGGTGAGCATGTATACCAGAGGGGAGTGGAGAAATCAGAACAGCCAAGATAACGGAGAGCTCTAGGAGATGAGCACAACTGTTTAACACTACTCAAGCTAAGAGGTGAGCATGTATACCAGAGGGGAGTTGAGAAATCAGAACAGCCGAGATAACAGAGATCTCTAGGAGACAAACACAACTGTTTAACCCTTGGAACACCAGAGGGAGTGGAGAAATCAGAACAGCTAAGATAACTCCAGACTGAGAGTTCTAGGAGACAAACACACAACTGTTTAACCCTTGCAACACCAGTACAAGGGACCTGAACGGCATAGCAGATCCATCCAGTGCAGGTGCACGTGTAGCCAGATGCTGTGATCTTCTGAGCGCTCTCTGTCGCGTTATCCCCGTGACAGTAACAGGTTGATGTATAGGTTTTGAGAGACAAGATTCAATATAACTTTCATCTTTTTTGTGCTTAGGAGTCTGGTCCTCGTCAATGGCTGTAATCAGTGAGTAGAACCACCCACTGGACTCCTACAGCTGCAATGAGCAGGAATTTACTATAAATTTACTATAACTTTTTCCAAAAGAACTGTGTATCATTTATCTCAGTTCCTCATTTCCTAAATGCTGCAGACTGATTACTAGACAGCACATTAATGTGATTAGTAGCTTCACAAACTCGTATTTACTGACACTCAGGTGGGAAGTTTAGTCCAATAGTAATGTCTACGAGATGTCCTACATGCCAGATATTCATTGTTGGTTTCTCTTTTGCTTTTCTGCAGGTTGTGGCATTCATAATCAAGAATAAAAGGTATCACACTGTAGCGCTATAGCTTGCGGACACAAAAATATGAAAAAAGATGAAAAATTAATTGCATCACTGCCTTAGAAATATGAAAAATTGAGAAGTCTTAGCGCATAAAAAGGCCAATTTATGTGTACCTGATAGCCACGTTAAGGCTCTTCTCGTATATCAGGTCCTAACTATGCCAATCCTCACCTAGAAAAGTCTGTCTGCATGGGTGTTGTGAGTGGGCTTGGGATGAGTTCTGAGCAGAGGCTCCCTCTGGTGGTTACAAGCGGTGCTGGTCTGTCCAGTGAAGATTGTGAGGATTGGGAATCAGGTGTTACTGACTGGTCTTATATAAGGGAGTCATCTTCCCATCAGGGTTGCCGGTGATCAATTGTTCTGGTCTCTATCCTTGAATCCTGTTTCCCTTGTAGCCTGCTGTGTCGTGTCTGCATCTCCTGCTAACAGATTAAGACATTTTCTTCTTTTTGTTTTTGTGCTTGATTTTTGCATTTTGTCCTGCACTTCTGTGGGGGCCTTCAGGGTCCCCTCCGGGGGCTTTTGCCCTCTCAGTTTAGTTCAGCCACTGATGTTTGTACTTTTGCTTTTTCCAGTTTTTTCAGTGGCTGCTGTTTTGATTTTGTTACACCAGAGAACTAATTTAGGTGGTAGAGGTCGTGTGATCTCAGGTGTTTTTGAAATTAGTAGAGTTGGTGCTTTTCAGGGTTTTCTGGGATTGCAGTAAGTGCCCTTCCTATCCTTTTCTATTTAGTTAGTTTGGGCCCAAACGTTTGCTCATACTCTTTTCTGTCTGTGTCAGTATTTCTTCTTGTCTAACCGCCATTACATGTTTGGGGGCTTTCTATTATCTTTGGGGTTCTGCTCCGGGCAGATAGCTTTCCTATATCTATCTTTAGGTGTAGTTAGTTTCTCAGGCTGTGACGAGGCATCTAGGACCAACGTAGGAACGCTCCACGGCTGCCTCTAGTTGTTGTGGTTAGTCAGGGTACTGCAATCTCATAGATTCCAACTGCTCTGGTGTATTGCCTTTTTTGCCTGCACTCCTCAGCTACCGAAACATAACACATGGGAACATATGAATCCTCTCTCCAGACTAAAATCTACATCTCTGTGGAGGGGTAATGAACCTGTTATAATTAAAACGCCTGTGACCACCAGGTGGAGTGCTCAGGCAGAAGGTAAATGAATGCATATCAAAAACTGACCGGCACATCCAAACATAGATCCAGTGTGAACAGGTGCTAAAACCTAGAGTCACCAACTCATACACATTCAAGGTGAGGATTGACATAGTTAGGACCTGATATACGAGAAGAGCCTTAACGTGGCTATCAGGTACACATAAATTGGCCTTTTTATGCGCTAAGACTTCTCAATTTTTCATATTTCTAAGGCAGTGATGCAATTAATTTTTCATCTTTTTTCATATTTTTGTATCCGCAAGATATAGCGCTACAGTGTGCTACCTTTTATTCTTGAATGTGTATGAGTTGGTGACTCTAGGTTTTAGCATCTGTTCACACTGGATCTATGTTTGGATGTGCCGGTCAGTTTTTGATATGTGGCGTTCATATTGACCTGAGAAACACATCTAACTACTACCAGTAAGGATTCTTTATTCTAGAGGTGGAGGCAGAGATGGCGGCATACTCTGGGCCTGTCTGATATAAATGGCACGTTACAGACTTTGCAATGGATCCCAAGAATTATACTGAGGACTCGGCCTACATGGACTTTGAGTAAAGAAAGATTATTTTTCTATGAGTGCCATTTAATTCTGAATTTCCACAGCAGCGAAATGTGTCCGCACTTTTCCTGGGGACGTTAGTCTATTGTTTGAGGGATCCAGCAGCAGAACGGGGTGATCGGAGCAAGCTCTGATGACAAGTGAACCTCTTATGATTGACAGCATTTAAAAAGTTTGGAATGGGGGAGGGGCGTGATTGTTTCTGACATATCTCACATCCCACAGTGGCGCCGCTCCAGCATTGGCATCACCGGGTCTGCCAGGACCCCGGCAATGATATAACTGGACCGGCACTGGTGCGGGAGATGAGCACGTGGTATTTATATGAGGGGAATACTTTATTTAATAAAGGGGTGTGCAGGTAGTGGGTCGTGGACAACCCCTTTAACATATTGTATCGCTGTGTGTGTCCAAACCAATAAAATATTCATCCCATACAGCGAGCAACAAAAGGTGACAAAATCAGAATGGCAGCATTTTTTTTTTGTGAAGTCAATTACCCCCAAAAAATAGAATAAAACATCAGAAAATCGTACGGACCCCAAAATGGGAACGATAAAACGACATCTAAGCGCATTATATCGGTAAGAAAAGTCAGGACAGCGCAAACATAAAAAAAAATAAAAATGGTGGCATCAACAAGGGGTTAAATAGAAATAGGGGGGGATTCACTTCTATGGGACTGATGGAAAAGCTGAGCAGCCAGTCCAAGGAGTCGGAGGAGCGCCGGACACACGGTATCCTGCCGTGACAGCAGTGTGAACACAGCCTGACAACAAGCAAAGCAGAAGGAGCCGTATAGAGAGGGATTCTCTTCATTTCAGAGAAAGTGATAGTTAAAAGGAAACTCCATGAGGAGCGCGTCCTCTCTCCAGTCCTGTAGGAAGCCGCCCAGTACTGAGCACTGTCGGTGCAGCTCGCCCCCTCTCACATACTCAGCGACCCTCGCTGCTCTGCAGCGCATGCGCACGGGATCTTCCGTCGCGCATGTTTAGTAGGGGGCAATTTCGGGCGCACGCGCAGTGCTTGCTGGCAGTTTCAAAATCTCAGGACTGTGGTGCGAGCCAAGCATCCTGGTTGTGTGAGGAAATCGTTCACACCGGGCTGTGCGCGGCGCTCCGGGCCGGCTATGTACGGAGAGCTGCTCTGAGGCCCAGACATGGCGTCCCCTGAGGTGCTGGAAGATTCGAGCTCCGGAGAGGCCTGTTCTGGGGGATACGGGGAGCTCGGGGACTTCCTGCAGGAGGAGCGGGCGGAGGAGGAGGAGGACGACGAGCTGCGATGCCGCTTTGAGCAGGCAGCTCAACATGCCCAGAAACTGGCCCATGTGGCGACCACCCAGCAGCTGCTCTACCTGTATGCCCGGTACAAGCAGGTAATGCCTCTGCTCCCCTCCCCGGGTCTCCCTGCACTGAGGGACACACAGCCCTGATAGCAAGGGCCCCCGCCTGTCACCACATAGTGCCCTGAGACCGAGGGCCCCCGCCTGTCACCACATAGTGCCCTGAGAGTAAAGGCCCCCACCTGTCACCACATAGTGCCCTGAGAGTAAAGGCCCCCACCTGTCACCACATAGTGCCCTGAGAGTAAAGGCCCCCACCTGTCACCACATAGTGCCCTGAGAGTAAGGCCCCCACCTGTCACCACATAGTGCCCTGAGAGTAAAGGCCCCCACCTGTCACCACATAGTGCCCTGAGAGCAAGGGTCCCCGCCTGTCACCACATAGTGCCCTGAGAGTAAAGGCCCCACCTGTCACCACATAGTGCCTGAGAGTAAAGCCCCACCTGTCACCACATAGTGCCCTGAGAGTAAAGGCCCCACCTGTCACCATAGTGCCCTGAGAGCAAGGGCCCCCACCTGTCACCACATAGTGCCCTGAGAGCAAGGCCCCCACCTGTCACCACATAGTGCCCTGAGAGCAAGGGTCCCCGCCTGTCATCACATAGTGCCTAAGAGTAAAGCCCGCCTGTCACCACATAGTGCCCTGAGAGCAAGGGCCCCCGCCTGTCACCACATAGTGCCCTGAGACCGAGGGCCCCGCCTGTCACCACATAGTGCCCTGAGAGTAAAGGCCCCCACCTGTCACCACATAGTGCCCTGAGAGTAAAGGCCCCACCTGTCACCACAGTGCCTGAAGTAAAGGCCCCACCTGTCACCACATAGTGCCCTGAGAGCAAGGGCCCCCACCTGTCACCACATAGTGCCCTGAGAGCAAGGGCCCCCGCCTGTCACCACATAGTGCCCTGAGAGCAAGGGTCCCCGCCTGTCATCACATAGTGCCCTAAGAGTAAAGGCCCCCGCCTGTCACCACATAGTGCCCTGAGAGCAAGGGCCCCCGCCTGTCACCACATAGTGCCCTGAGAGCAAGGGCCCCCACCTGTCACCACATAGTGCCCTGATAGCAAGGGCCCCCGCCTGTCACCACATAGTGCCCTGAGACCGAGGGCCCCCGCCTGTCACCACATAGTGCCCTGAGAGTAAAGGCCCCCGCCTGTCACCACATAGTGCCCTGAGAGTAAAGGCCCCCACCTGTCACCACATAGTGCCCTGAGAGCAAGGGCCCCCACCTGTCACCACATAGTGCCCTGAGAGCAAGGGCCCCCACCTGTCACCACATAGTGCCCTGAGAGCAAGGGCCCCCGCCTGTCACCACATAGTGCCCTGAGAGCAAGGGTCCCCGCCTGTCATCACATAGTGCCCTAAGAGTAAAGGCCCCCGCCTGTCACCACATAGTGCCCTGAGAGCAAGGGCCCCCGCCTGTCACCACATAGTGCCCTGAAAGCAAGGGTCCCCGCCTGTCATCACATAGTGCCCTGAGAGCAAGGGCCCCCGCCTGTCACCACATAGTGCCCTGAAAGCAAGGGTCCCCGCCTGTCATCACATAGTGCCCTGAGAGCAAGGGTCCCCGCCTGTCACCACATAGTGCCCCCCACAGCCCTGAGAGAGAGCTAGGACCCTTGCATGTCACCACATAGTGCCCCCCCACAGCTGTGACATAAAGAGCAAGGGTCCCCGCCAGGCTCGGGGCGTTCCCCAGCGGTGCCAGGCTCAGTGCCCGCAATGGTAATGTCAAATGTAGTTTCAGTATATTATTAGCTTCCCTCTTCCTCCCAGATTGATCTATCCGTGTGTCAGACTCACAATCCCTGAAGTTCATTACGGGCTGTGACCTGATTTTCTAAAGCTTTCTTGTACAGTGTGTCTAATTGACTGATGTTTAGGAGCCTGAGATCAGAGGAAGGGTTTATGGATATGGCGGCCTGTGGAGTGCCTACTCCCCTGTACTACCGTACTTTTGTCTTTGCTGTATTGTGACTCCGTATGGCCACATATTACTTAAATGGCTTTTCCAGCCTCAAGAACAATTTCATCTCTATCTATCATGACAATGTTCAGTGTGCACACTGTCAGGATTCCCCTCTATTTCCAGTGCAGGTGGTAGATATCGAGATTGCAAGTAGGCAATTTGCATTTGCTAAAAATCATGTGCGGACTATATTCTCATCCGCTTCTCTCAGTAGAGCTGTAGTGACTTTGCTATGCAGGAGAAACAGCGCTGAGGACACAGCAGTAAGTGCTATGGACCCTTCATTCTCAGTTTTAGGCTATGTGCACACGCTGCGGATTTTTCGCTTTTTTTAGCGTTTTTGCGGCGTTAAGCATCCTATTAGTAGAATGCATTCCGCAATTTTTGTGCACATGCTGCGTTTTTTTCCACAAAAAAACGCATCGCGGAAAAAAAAAATGCAGCATGTTCATTCTTTTTCCGGAATCGCGGCGATTCCGCACACATAGGAATGCATTGAATCACTTTCTGCATGTGGCTATGCCCACAATGCACAAAGTGAGCGGTTCATGTGCGGATGGTACCCAGGGTCTGGAGGAGAGGAGACTCTCCTCCAGGCCCTGGGTACCATATCCCTGGTAAAACAATAATTAAAATAAAAAATCGTGATATTCTCACCTTCCGGCGGCCCCCGCAGCTTTCCTGCCTCTCAGCAATGCTCCCGGCCAATCCCATTCCCAGGCGTCCTTAGCGACAATGACCCCAGATGACGTAGCGTAGTGGTCTCGCATGATGCTATGTCATCTGGGGTCATTGTCGCTAAGCATCCCTGGGAACGCGATTGGCCGGGAGTGTCGCTGAGAGGCGGGAAAGCTGCGGGGGCCGCCGGAAGGTGAGAATATCACGATTTATTATTTTTTTAATTATTTTTAACATTAGATCTTTTTACTATTGATGCGGCATAAACAGCATCAATAGTAAAAAGTTGCTCACACTTGTTTGACTCTTGTGACCAACCTGTCAATCAATTTTCCAAGCGATGCTGCAGATCGCTTGGAAAACGCTAGCATTCTGCTAGCTAATTACGCTTGCAAAACGCTAGTTTCTGGCGGGAATACTCATACCTATAAAATGCGTATTTCCCGCAGCAGGGAGGTGCGGGATTGCCGCGGAAATTTCCGCAGCAATCCTCCTACGTGTGCACATAGCCTTATTCAGGACCCAGGGGATGGTTGCCCACATTTGTGATATTCTGTCACTTTATAAGATGTGAATACTCTTAACAGATTCTGTCACAGAGCAATGTGCATCTCTTGGACATGGGACCTCCTGATGAGAGCTGGCTGTGAGCCTCTCTTCTCTATGAGCAGGTGATTGCATCATTGCGAAGATGGTGTCAGATTTGCACTATTGCTGCTGTGCACACCTGAAGTTGCAGATATTGTTTTTTGTTCACCCCTTCCATGACTTTGCAAAAATTGTTGGAAACCAAGGACATGACTGCAGTGTGAAGATAAGAAATATTGCTATTATCTGAATGCAGAGCACAAAAGAGCAAGAAATGAATGTGCATGTATATTGCAGGTCAATTCACCCTTTACCCCTCAGCTCTTTGGATTGAATGGTTTGGTGACATATCCAGTCTATGTGCCAGAAATGTTTGTAAAGGCTTGATCGTACCACCATAATTTCCATCCAAGTTCAATCCGACAAAACATAGGATCACACTAAGGGCTCATACTCACTTGCGAGAGACAGAGCGTGCGGCTGCATGTTTTTCTATGCAGCTGCACGCTCCGGTCCGAGTTCCGGCGGCAGTGCCTGATTTTCATGCGAGAGAATTGTGCGAGTCTCTCGCAAGCGAGTATGAGCCCTAGGACCAATGTTGTACTAATGGGGCTACGTACATTAGAAACACTATAGAAACCATAAGGAGAGCGGCAACTAGTCCGCCCCACCTTGCTCCAAGTTTTGACCACTCTCTTCCTTCATACACACATTGGAGAGACCTGTCAATGAACTGGAGCGAGATGGTGACAAGCCGGCCTGGGACCACTCTGGACTAGTCAGCTCTTTCCCTATAGTCTCCAGCAGGGTCTTCAAACTAGATTTTCTCTAAAATGCTGCAGTCGTGTCGCCAGACTCTGATACATTCTGCCCCTGGTTCAGACAGCATGAATCAAGTGATCGATTTTTTAAAGGAAACCTATCACTTCTAAGGGCAAATTGTCACATGGAGATGTTCAATTCTTGGGTTCCATGCAGATTTGCCACTTATTTCACCCTATGCATGAGCAAACATTGAAACCCTTCAGTGAAAATCTTTAGCATGTTTAGGGCATGTGCACACAGTGCTTCGTACCGTATCGCCGCAGTCTGACTGAATATCTGCAATGTCAGGCTACGTTCCCACCATGAGCTTTGGTGCATTTTTGACAGAGTATTTTTGTTGCATCAAAAACACAGCGTCTTATAGTTTCAGCAAAGTGGATGGGATTTCTAGAAATTGTGGGAACGTAGCCTCAAATGTCCAGTGCTGAAGATTTTGCTGTGTTTTGTATGAGATTTGATGAAATCTCATCGTCTGAGAGAATCTAAGTGCGCGTTGCCACC
Organism: Oophaga sylvatica; assembly: GCA_033576555.1. Lineage (NCBI taxonomy): Eukaryota > Metazoa > Chordata > Amphibia > Anura > Dendrobatidae > Oophaga > Oophaga sylvatica. The sequence continues at coordinate 100,014,241 of JARQOD010000009.1, read as the reverse complement.
CGGTGAATATGCAGCAGATTTTCCACTGGATTTGCGTGCAGATAAAATGCTGTGAGTGAGATTTCAAGAAATTTTATTAACCCGCTGAAGAGAAAATCTGTGGTGTTACGTAACCCTGCTGTTCTGTTCGGGTCAAAAATGACCCGTTTTGGAAATTAGATATTATTTTATTCATTCATTTTTTGATTTTGAAACTTGTGGTTCCTTCTATTTTTCTAATTTACGGGGTTCATACTAAGGGTACTTTATTTTTTTTTTTCGGTGCTTTACTTTTTGCGCTACAGTTTTTTATACACTTGTTATGTTCGGGTCAAAAATGACCCGTTAGCCTTTTATACTAATCTACAGCCATTTTTTGAGTAAAACAAAGGATTTTTAGTTTATTTGAGACTACTTATTGCATCTACTATTGTTTATCAAGTTATCTAGTTGCTTTAGGTGCACAGATGGACATAAATGGATGGATACATGTATACAAATGATTTCAGTACAAACCATACGCATTGTCTTTCAGTACAATTTTTATTGCTGTATCTAAAGGCCTGCTGTTCCTCTACAAATAAATCAATTCAGTTTTCAAGATTGCAAAAGAAAATAGTTTCTTTTCCTTGTGAACTGACAAGCTAATGAGAATGTATTTTGTTGTGTGTTATCTTAGCCTTGCAGAAGGTGCCTGTGTGTCTCCGCCCTTATCTTGTCAGTATAGTAGTTCAGTCAGACATTCCAAGGCTGTTGGAGAGAGGAGTGGAGTCTGGAGCTGCACACAAGTTTACCTCACAGCTTTGAATACATGGTACCCGTGGTATTTATGACTGTTGAAGTTTTGCAAAAATGATGCGAAAACGTGGATTGAGCAACTCTGAATTGATGGAGCTTATCAACGCCTCCGATTCGGATGATGACATCCCGTTGGAAACTGTGTCCGAGGAGGATCACTTGAGTTCCAAAGAAAGTAATGTTGAACATTCAGAATCAGAAGTCGAATATGATGAGGACCATGATCCCCTGACAAGTAGTCGGATGCAAACAGTCTATTCTAAAAATAAAGAAATACTTTGGAATTCACAACCTCCAGTACAAACTGGTAAAATGCACGCTGCAAATGTCATAAATACTGCTTCTGGACCTACAAGGTATGCTATCTCAAAAATAGCTGATCTAGAATCAGCATTCCATTTGTTCCTGAATAATACTATACAAAATATTATAATCGCAATGACAAACATTGAGGGACAAAAAGTGTATGGTGATAAATGGAAACATTTGGATTCAACATCTCTGAATGCATTTATTGGCTTGCTACTTTTAGCAGGAGTGTATAAATCCTATGGAGAATCTACTAAGAGCTTGTGGAACCCAGAAACTGGTAGGCATATTTTAGAGCCACAATGTCTCTTGAGAGATTTCATGCCATTTCTCGTGTACTACGATTTGATGAAAAAAAAGATAGAAGTGAACGACAAGCTACAGATAAACTGGCCCCTATAAGAAATTTATGGGATACATGGGTAGATCTTCTACCAAAAATGTATAACATTGGTCCAAATGTAACGGTTGATGAACAACTAGTCTCATTCAGAGGAAGGTGCCCATTCCGCCAATATATTCCCAGTAAGCCAGCAAAATATGGAATAAAAATTTGGACACTTTGTGATAGTAAAAATTTCTATGCGGCAAATGCTCAGGTATATACTGGAAAAAAGCAAGGGGTAAGACCTGAAAAAAATCAGGGCATGAGAGTAGTTGTTGACTTGACACAAGGACTGAAGGGGCAAAATGTGACTTGTGATAACTTTTTTACGTCATACCAGTTGGGGCAGATATTGAAAAAAAAGAAAAATGACCATGCTAGGAACAGTTAGAAAAAACAAGCCTGAGCTTCCAGAAGGTATTCTTTGCAAAAAAGATATACACAGTTCCACGTTTTATTTCACTCAAGACACAACAGTGGTTTCTTATGTGCCCAAAAAAAAACAAACATGTTATTCTTATGAGCACGATGCACAAGGATGCTGCAATAAGCGATAGAGAAGACAAAAAGCCGGACATAATAATGGACTACAATGCAACAAAAGGGGCTGTAGATACGCTTGACCAACTCGTAAATACTTACACTTGCAAACGAAAATCCAATCGGTGGCCAATGATTGTTTTCTATAATATTCTGGATGTGTCCGCCTACAACGCCTTAGTTTTATGGTGTGAAATTGATCAAAACTGGAACAAAAATAAACTACATAAAAGACGACTGTTTCTGGAGGAATTAGGACAATCCCTTATTAGGCCTTATGTGACAGAGAGAAAAATACATCCAAGAAGTGAAGGATCAATTAAAATTGTTGAAAGAATCCAGAACCAAGCTCAAAACACACCCTCCACCAGCTCTGCTACCGAAACATCCTTCACAAGCACACCTACAAGCAAAAAAAGAAAAAGATGCAGCTTTTGTCCTCCTGCCAGTGACCGCAAAACAAATATGATTTGTTTTAATTGTGAAAAATATATATGCAACAGACATGTTTATTATTGTTGTGCTAATTGCAAAAATAGATTAGTAGAAACCTTTTTTTGAAAAAAAATGAAATTTTTATTTTTTTCTGATTATTATTTACTATTTTTTTTCAAAATGCTTTTATACTGTTAAAATTTATTTTAGTTTTAAGTTAGTTGTACTAATAGTTACCTAAATTTGTTGTTGATGTTGTTGTAAAAGATATAGTTGATTATTTAAGCACAAGTTTGTTACTTTGGTGTAAAATGCAATTAGGCTGTTTTACATTAATCAACACAATTTAAAAAAATTAAGTTTTTTTATTCAATTTTTCTTTGATAATGAACAACTATGATCACACACAGTATAAAAATGCAACAGGTATTCAAAAAGAACTTTTCAGTGGCTCAAAACAACATTTTAATAGGTTCGGGTCAAAAATGACCCGAACATAACAAGTGTATAGTAAACCCGAACAGAACAGCAGGGTTAACCATTAATTTGGATTTAATGTCGTACACCAAGTGAATTAATGTTTAATTTCTTGCAATGCAAAGGGTGAAATCTGCAGCTCTGCCCAAGTTGATGACATGAGCTGGTGGAATAATGTTTTCCAAAATCTGAAAACTTCTTTAACTGCAACAATGTTTGCTCAAAAAAAAATGTATATTTTAGGAAATATTCACACATGACAAATTGGTTACAGAAAACCAGCATTAAAGAAAAAGGTCATCTCACCCCTCAGACATCCAGGAGCCCGAGCACGGAGGATCTGCAGTGCAGCAGGATTAGTAATTGATAGAAGAGTGAATCCAGCTCTTGGTTCCTTAGAAATGCATCTTTTATTGTAGTAAAAAAAATATGTTTTTTAAATCCAACTTCATAATTACAGAATCATGTCACCAACATCCCCAGGGATACATAGGCAGATGCGTTTCGAGCTTAAAGGCTCTTATTCATTGCTTGACATAGAAATTTTTTTTGTCAGCTTTATATACTAGAACCTGCCACAACAGGTGACAGCTCTGACAATCAATTCAATGAGGGAATAACTCATTATTCTACACCTGTTTACCGTTATTTCAACGACCTCCTCCTGATATGGGATGGGACTGAGGAGGCAGCAAATGATTTTCTTGGATTTCCATACAGTGACATGAATCTAAAATCTAAAGAGTTTTTCTGATGAAGGTATTGTGATTAGGGTTTTTAGAAAAAAAATCTGCAACTAACTCTACCTTGTATGCAACCTACTGTCACCCTAAAATAAACTACAAAATATCCCATTAGGAGAACACATTTGTATAAAAAGAAATGCTTCTGAAAATACAACCTATCAAAAAGTTATTAAAA